>OZ020181.1:19679257-20088750 GCA_963971135.1 Stenus bimaculatus
AGTACGAAATCTAAATTTACATTGGAAAAGTCCTACACCTGATTTTACACTGGCATAAATTTCCCTATATTCATAATGTAATTACAAATTAAAGGTTAAAATAACTGAAAATTTGTAATGTTCAGCAAGTAAGAAATATAAAATTAACCATAATAAACGGAAAGATTGCAAAATAATGTAAAATAACGATCTCGTTTATTTTAAATTTCTGAAACGTCAGTGTCAAAGTCAGTCAAAACTTCATTAATGCAATGTTCCCAGATTGATCATTTTTAACCTAAAATCGGGTATTTTTAATTTTGATAATACAGGGTGTCCAAAATTCGACCGACAACGATTAAGAAGTTAGTCGGTAAAATCAGGTATAGGACTTTCCAATTGCAATCGAATGATGGATCGCCTATATAGGCGATCCATCATTCGATTGCAACAACCAGCAACAACTCAAGTTGTGATTTCCGTCTAAAAGGCTGTTTCAGACGGGCAAATTCTTACAACAAATCTTAGGTAAGATTTATTCTAAGAAATTTATGTTAAAAATAAAATAGGACAGGTTCTATTTTGGCCACAATTTTGACACAAATTGTGTTTATGATAAAATTTTTACACGACCACAAATTTCTTATAACAAATCTTACATAAGATTTGTTGTAAGAAATGTGCCCGCCTAAAACAGCCTTAATGCAGGCGGTCACAATTAAGAGTTAGCAGTATGACATGACAAGCTGATGAGGATTGTCATCTACTCTGATAAAGGTAGATGAAGAATTTTGCCCTTCCGGCATTTTGCAGTTTGAGACTATGTATGAATGAAACAAGTCCACAGGATTAATTAATTTTTATATTATAGTTATAAATCATAAAAATGAGATACACTTTAAATTTTATGTTTGTACTTTTTTTACAAAACCAATGTTGAAGCATTTACAGAACTAATTTGAATATATTACAACACTATTCTATACTTGTTACATATATTATATCATAGTTACTAATTATATAAAAGAACACGGTTCTGTAAATATTATGAATTATTTACTACATCATTTACAGGACATTTTTTAATCCTGGTTTAGCATCCGTATAGTACTTGTAATAAATAGTATATTGTAACACAAGTGTGGATGTGATCCGAATATCGGCCGAAAGCGCAGTTTGGAGCGCCAGCGGTAGCATCTGAGGGCGATACAAGGGATCATATCAACATGCGTTTTACAGTATACTTTTTCTGCGACCAAAATTTAGAAGCAAAAATACCGGGTGTCCCAAAATTCGACAGACAACGATTAACTAGAGATAGTTGACCTAAAAATAAGTTGATATGACCCTACTCATCTATATCCAAAAATGCACCCCTGAGCAATTATAAGCCTCCAAAGTTGAATTTTTTAAATAGAAATTGTTTAATTGCAGACAAATGCAATGTTTTTTTTTGTAATTTTAAAAATATTTTATTAAAAATGTATGCTGATTGGCCTAACTTTCTTACCATTTTTTAAATTTTATTCAAAAACTACTCAGCTTACGTAAAATCTTTGTTTTTCAGTTTTCTACAAAATAATTTTTAAATAAAATTTGTAAATACCTAAAAAGTTTTTGACTTTATTTCTTCCATCCAACACCATTTACAAAAGGTGAGTATTAGTCAAATTTTAACCAATTGAGCGTTCAATTTTCAAAATCACTTATAAAAAATTTCATTACAAAATCTTTACTACTTTGGCTGTAATAAAAAAAATTATATTTTAAAAAATTAATTTTGGAGGCTTATAATCCTGAGGGACGCATTTTTGGATATAGATAAATAGGGTCATATCAACTTATTTTCAGGTCTACTATCATCAGTTAAGAGTTAAGAGGATAGTCGGCAAAATGTGTAACTCCAATTCCTCTGTTCCTTGGAAATGCGATGTGCGTATCGTATGAAACATATAAATGTGCGAAAGAGATGCCAATATAATTGAACCTTCTGTTTATATTGACATTTTACTACCAATATAATTTAAAAACTAATAAATACAATTAATTTTTTTAGATTATCTTAAAAGTACATTAAACAAACTATCTTTTGTGTGGATTAATGTAAAAAAAATACTCTTTTTATAAGGCTGTAATTTAAACCTAAGAGTTGCTTATTTCTTTGGACGCTTTCAATAGCTATTAAGTAACAAGAAATGAAAATTACAAAAAAAAGTTATACAAAAGATGCAATTGTATTTCTTAAACAATACAAAAAAGTATTATTCCATTTCAATTAACCGTTTGTCTTTTATTAGAGAAGTACGAAATCGAAATTTACATTGGAAAGTCCTATACCTGATTTTACCGACTAACTTCCTAATCGTTGTCGGTCGAATTTTGGGACACCCTGTATTATCAAAATTAAAAATACCCCGATTTTAGGTTAAAAATGATCAATCTGGGAACATTGCATTAATGAAGTTTTGACTGACTTTGACACTGACGTTTCAGAAATTTAAAATAAACGAGATCGTTATTTTACATTATTTTGCAATCTTTCCGTTTATTATGGTTAATTTTATATTTCTTACTTGCTGAACATTACAAATTTTCAGTTATTTTAACCTTTAATTTGTAATTACATTATGAATATAGGGAAATTTATGCCAGTGTAAAATCAGGTGTAGGACTTTTCCAATGTAAATTTAGATTTCGTACTTCTTCAATAAAAGACAAACGATTAATTGAAATGGAATTACTCTTTTTTGTATTGTTTAAGAATTCCATATTCCATCTTTTGTATAACTTTTTTTTGTACTTTTCTTTCTTTGTTGTACTTAATAGCTATTGAAAACGTGCAAAAAATAGGGAACTTTTAGGTTTAAATTACAGCCTTATAATAAGAGTATTTTTTTTTAAATTAATCCACACAAAAAATAGTTTGTTTAATGTACTTTTAAGATAATCTAAAAAAAATTAATTGTATTAATTAGGTTTAAATTAATACTGGAAGTAAAATCTCAATATAAACAGAAGGTTCAATTATATTGGTTTATTCGATAAGTGTGAAGTGGCAATAACAAAGCTGTTGTGTTTCTTTATGTATTTTATTTTAAAATAAAGTTATAATCAATATTTGTAAATGTTAAAATAAAAAAAAACGTTTATACAATTAACGCTTAACAAGGTTTTGGAGCACCATTAACATATTTTATCACTACAATAATTTTGATGCTAAATTTATTAAAATACTATCAACAGAAGCTTGGACTTCTTTTCGTTGATTTAATTAAATAACTGATATTTTTTTAAACCAAATCTTACCATTTTTATTAGATTATACAATGTGTGATTTAAATAAATTTAAAAAACAAACAACTGACAGCCATATAGCAGCTAACCTACTTATGATGTCATTTGATTAATTCCGCGCAAAAAAATATCAGTTGAGGTTGGTAATTTGTAATATATACAAGAAAGAGATCACAATATTCAATGTTTATAACACTGATCTAAGACACTATTCCATAAGTTCTTTTAAATTTAAAAAGTGCTATCTAGCAAAAGTCTAGTAAACTCTACAAAAATTCAAGGTACAATCTTGCGTTTATAAAAATTGATATCAACACAATTCGTCAAGTATAAAAAAAATCTGATAAAATTTAAATATTGAGAAAAATGAAGTTATAAAATAATTTGTACTTGCAAGAACAATAAATAAATATAAACAATGCACAAAGTAAAAGAAATTAAAAGTAAAATGATGGCAAAAATTTGTATCGAAATTTATTGAGCCACTCCAAAAAAAAATGATGTTCACTCTACGATATACATTCTTCGTCACTGCCCATAGCCTTGCATGAGTTCGTTGAGATTGACGAGGCCGTTGAAATCGATGTTCTCATTAGATTGGTCGATGTATTCCATTCCGGTTGAGTCTTGGGCAGTCATTGTCGTCGCTATTGGGCCCGTGTAACTGCACAAACATAACCAGACATATCACATACTGCAACACAGACCAACCATCAATAAAATGAATAATGATAACGATAAAAATTTTGCAAAGTATGTCTGGTTACGTCTGTTTGCAGCATGCTTAAATTACTCAGGAATGTGGGAATGGAAGAAATATTGCAAAAAAAGCAGTAAGTAATAGCTATATTTAGTAGAAGTGAGCAAAGTGTATGATTTTATCATGAGTTTGACTGTTGGGCGCCCTAGCCTATCGGTGAGGACCCTAATCAAACGAATGATAAAATCACTTTGCTCACGTGTGCTAAACCTAATTTTTTCCGTTTTTGTTAAAATAATAACTGATGTCTACTTTAGTTTCATTTTCAAATTTTTGGAAAATTTTATTTCCCTTTCCAAAATATCAGGAGGAAAACTTACAATTTATAATAATATTTTCACTTTCTTAAGTTTCCATATTTATATTAATTAAATTGTAATACAAAAAGATCTTCATGTTAAATTTCAAAATTTAAGGTTATGTCAACCTACGTTTGCGTGTGAAAAATTTAACTACAGAATTGTTATTTGTTTGAATAAAATTATTAAATATTAGTTTCAGTATTATGCACTTAACTTTTAAATTATATATTTCTTATAACTTATATAACTACATTTTCTTTAAAATAACTTAAATTCTTTTGAATTTAACAATTGACGTTTTTTAACACACTTGTGATTAAAAGGCATGCTTTACCCAGTAAATTTAGTTGTAAAAATGCGACTTTTAATCACGAAAATGGAAAAAAAAAACATTTATTAAGACATGTATAAAATATTAAAAAAAATGTTGATTTTTATCTTGTTCAAGTCTTATTTCCGAGGATAAAAGGACTACCCTGTTGGTTACATTTTGAAATTACTTTGCCGAATTTTATTAATTTATACTTAACATATGTTCTACACTTTATACAGAAATTAAAGCTAAAAATTAATTCCTACTTGTTTATCACCTAAGATACGATTATTGTTGTTTATGTGGGTGATGAAATTAAGCAGATATCGAACTTCTTGGTTTAAACTTTTAAACAAAAAATATCAATTCAAAATATTTACTAAAGTATCACAGTTTTATTCTTAGGAGACAGGTGCTGATCTTCGAAGAATAGAACAAGAAACTCTTGCTATTTTATATCACGAATGCTCAAAATTACAGCAGGTTTGTTGACAAGCGGGTGGTTTAAAAAAAACAACATACACTTGTGCTTGTTTGTTACACTTTTATTTGTATAGAAAAATAGATACATGTGTCTGGTATCGAAGCAGGTTGAGCTTCTACTGGCTCATGAGGCTCGTGAGTCTCTCGTCCACTCGCGTAGGTTCGCAGCTGAGCTAGCAACCATGCGCGATGGAAATTTACAATGATATTATGCGCAATGTAAACATAAAATAATATTACAGACAACAAAATCAAATTAATACCATAAAGTACGTAACATATTGGCCCCTCAGGGAAAGAACAAGTATACTTTATGGATAGAAATGAAACAAAATTGTAAAAATGTAAAACTATGTGGTGCGTAAAAACTCTTAAGTTACTTTTCTGAGAGGGGCAACACACATATTTTTGCGACCGCACGTTTTAGAAATGCGCCAGATGTGCGCACTGTCACTACACGCACGACACCTAGGTTGTCTGGATGGATGTCGGATACTCTGCCAAGTTGCCAATGAAGAGGTGGAGAATTTTCGTCCTTTAGGATCACCACATCGCCAACGTGGATGTTCTCTGGACCTTGAAGTTGCCATTTTCTACGTTGTTGCATCTCTGATATATATTCTAAAGACCAACGACGCCAGAAATGTTGTAACATAGCTTGCAAATGTTGGTATACAGAAAGCCTGTTTGTTGGGATCTCCGTTACGTTTGGATCTGGTACTGAAGTTAACGGGCGTCCAACCAAAAAGTGAGCGGGGGTCAAAGGTAATGGATCGTTTGGATCATTTGAAAGACAGGATAGAGGACGAGAGTTCAGCACTGCTTCAATCTGAACAAGTACAGTATTCAAAGTCTCATATGTTAGTGAAGCATTACCTAATACACGCCTTAAATGAAATTTTGTGGATTTTATACCCGCTTCCCACAAACCGCCGAAGTGGGGAGATTTTGCAGGGATGAAATGCCATGATATACCTAAATTAGCAGCATTTGTTATTATGGTATTTGACTCATTTTCAAGAAACTTTGTTAATACTTGCAGCTCCGCATTGGCCCCTACATAGTTTGTGCCGTTATCACTGTAAATGTGACTAGGTTTACAACGTCTTGAGGAGAAACGTCTAAGTGCTGCAATAAACGCCTCCGAAGTTAAGTCACACACCACCTCTAAATGAACAGCCCTGGTGGCCATACAAATGAAAAGGCATGCGTAAACCTTGCTTGTTTTATGCCCTCGACCCTTGCTTGACTTGACCAAAAAAGGACCTGCAAAGTCAGTTCCGCAATTTTCGAAGGGAAAACATTGTTTGGTACGAAAGTCAGGTAAATTTCCCATTAAATAAGTGATATCGCGTGGTTTTGCACGAAAACATCTTATGCAAGATCGAATGACATTTTTTGTTTGATTTCGACCATTAATTGGCCAATACTGTTCACGCATTGAGGACAATAGTGATTGCACGCCTGAATGTAAGTTTAATACATGATTGTGTCTTATTATTAATTTTGTTAAATTATGCTTGTTTGGTAAAACTATAGGATGTTTTTTATCGAAGCTGAAGTTTGAATTAATTAATCTGCCTCCAACTCTTAATATTTTTAAATCGTCTAAAAATGGGTTTAGAGACAATATTTTGCTATTTTTATTTAAAGGTTGTTTTGACTCTAAACTCTTGATTTCTCTGGGAAAGCACTCTGCTTGAGCCAACTTTATCAGGCAATGCTCTGACCTTTGCAATTCAAGGGAACTTAAAGGGCCCTTGATTCTTGATTGTTTTGGCGTTTTACCGTATGTGATAAATCTTAAGCAATAAGCAGTTACACGTTTCAGTTTGTTAAACTCTGAGTATTTATTGAAAATTTCAATGTTTTTAGCAACAAGAAATGACAAGGTTTTGGGAGGTTTAATTTCCGAATTTACTACTGTGTCTTCGAGCAAGACTGCTTGCTTCAGTGGAAATTGATCATCTGGGTTTGATAACCATTTGGGACCGGACCACCAAATCATTTTATTTGATATATCTGAAGGATTTATTCCACGCGAGACAAGATCGGCTGGGTTGTCCTTTGAACTGACGTGGAACCAGTTATTTGCATTGGTTAGCGATTGAATTTGTGAGACTTTATTTGATACGAAAGTTTTTAATTGATTCGGTTCCATTTTTAACCAGGAAAGGACTATTTGTGAATCAGTAAAATAATATAGTTTATGAAAGACTATATTCATGGATTTTATTACTTTGTCTGTTAATTGAGCCAACAACAACGCACCGCATAATTCCAATCTTGGAATGGTTAATGATTTTAGTGGTGCTACTCTAGACTTTGAGCAGACTAGCCTAACCAATATTTTTCCAGAAATGTCTTTTGATCTAATGTAAATTGCAGCTCCGTATGCAGATTCACTGGCGTCCGAAAAGCCATGTAACTCAATTATGTTTGCTTCCGTAATAATTGTTCTACGCGGAATTTGAATTGCATTTAATGAAAGTAGACCTTTTCTAAAATCGGTCCATTTTGTATAAAGATCTGTTGGAATTGATTCGTCCCAATTTAATTTGTATTGCCAGAGTTTTTGTAAAATGATCTTAGCAATTATTATACAAGGCGCGAGTAGTCCAAGCGGATCGAACACTTGTGCGATATCAGAAAGAATTACCCGTTTTGTGATTGATTTAGATGTATCGCTTTGACCGATTCTGTAAGTTAAGTAATCCTCACTGGAGGACCAAAATAATCCTAATGTTTTTGTTGATTCTATGGTACCGAAATGCAGTGTATCATTGATGGTTTTGACTCTTTCAGTCTTATTAAAAATTGATTTTTCATTTGAATTCCATTTTACTAATTCAAAACCGTATTGGCTCATAATTTCGAAAAGATTATTATGTATTTGAGTTGCCTCTTGTTTCGAATCAACGCCGGTAATGAGGTCATCAACATAAAAATCCGATAAAATAATTTTTGAAATTGCTGGATGCGTTTGCTTTATGTCCTGTCCTACCTGTTGCAAAGATCTGATAGCTAAGTATGACGCTGCTGCAGTACCGTAAGTGACTGTATTTAATTTAAATGTACATAAAGGTTGAGAAGGGTTTTCCCTCCAAAGAATTTGCTGTAGAGATCTTTGCTCCGGTGTGACAAGAACTTGGCGGTACATCTTTTTTATGTCCGCAGTAATGACTATGGAATGTTGCCTGAATCTTATCAAGATGGAGGTTAAGTCCTGTTGTAGTGTAGGTCCCACCATCTGAATATCATTCAGGGAGTAACCGGAACTTGTTCGAGCAGAGCCATCAAAAACTACTCTGATTTTTGACGCAAGATTTTTATCTTTTATGACACAATGATGTGGAAGATAAACTGATTTGAGGGAATCGTTTTCAATGTCAGTTTCTGCTAAGGACATGTGGTTCAAATTTTGATATTCATGCATAAAATTGACATATTCGATTTTTAAATTCGTGTTTCTTTCGAGTTTTGATTCAAGATTCAGAAATCTCCTAGTTGCGATCTGTTTCGATTCTCCTAGCCTTTCTGTTGAATGCTTAAGAGGAATTGTTACTACAAATTTTCCCGTTTTATCACGAATTGTATTTTCTGCATAATGTGACTCGCAATAATTTTCTTCAGAAGAGAAGTTATTTACCGAAATAGGTTCTTCTAATTCCCAAAACTTTGCAATTTGGTTGTGTAATTCGAGATTCGTATTAAAATTGCAATGTGAAACTTGATTGAATTTTATGTGATTTATTGGACCGGACAAAATCCAACCAAAAATAGTTTTTTGTAATATAGGTTTTCCTGATCCTAATTTAATTTGACCCATTGATAACAAATTCCAAAATATGCTTGCACCCAATAATAAATCAATTTTACCTGGCTTGTGAAAATCTGGATCAGCTAAGCTTACGTTTGGAGGTATGTTCAAAATATTAGGATTAAATGTGAAGTTTGGCACATTATCAGCAATTTTATCTACTATTAGACAAGATATTTTTGAGGAAAAATTGTTAATTCTTGATTTTATTTTTACTTGTGTATTAAAATTGATGTCAGATGGATTTTGAGAAATTCCAACGACCTGTAAATTGATTTTGAATGTATCCAATTTTAAATAATCTGACAAACTCTTTGAAATAAAATTGGATTGTGAACCTGAGTCCAGCAGTGCTCTGCAGTCATGCAGTTTGCCTTCCTTGTCAAACACTAGTATGTTTACTGTTGATAATAATATTTGATTTGAAAGCTCACTGCGCGTTTGATTTCGCGAAGTTAACGTGATTTCAGGAGGATTTGAATTGGGCCTTGGCTCATGCTTTTGTGTTTCTAAATGTAAAAGTGAGTTGTGTTTTTTGTCACATTTTTTACAATGAGTTGATTTGCATTCAGAGCTAATATGATTTTGCCTTAAACAATTCAAGCATAATTTAAGTTTTTTAGTTTCGGTTATTCTTTCGCTTACATTTAGTTTAAGAAAATCAGGGCAAGAATAAATGAAATGATTAATGTTGTTGCAAAAGTTACATTTCCTTTGGGCAGCTAAGAATGAATGTGTTTTGGATTTGAATTTTAAATTACCTTCCGGTTTGACTTGAGCATCCTTGTTGCTTGGTTCACTGCTTTGTATTTTTTCGAGCAACTTAGACTTTTGTTTGATAAAATCGGTTAAATCTTGTAACTTAGGCATTGTGTCAATGGGGATAGTTACCTCCCATTGACGAAATGTGACTGAATCTAATTTGCTAGTTATTATGTGAATCAATAAAGGATCCCAATTATCAATGCTTTGTTTTAGTGCAGTTAAGGACCTTAAATGAGTTTGGTAGTTGTCAAGCAAGTTACGTAACTTAACATGGCATTGTGTTTTTATTGGCGGTAAATCAAACAAGGCTTTTATATGTTCATGAATAGCTAAATTTTTGTTGTCATATCTGTCACAAAGTAATTCCCATGCTGTGTGATAACTTGTAGAAGAGGATTGTAAAGATTGTATGACTTTAGACGCTTCTCCTTTTAAAGATGTTTTTAAATAGAGAAATTTTCGCATGTCACTAATTTTTTGATTTGAATGTATAATTGAAGTGAATAAGTCATGAAATTCTGCCCAATCTTGATATGCGCCACTAAATGTGGGAATATGCGCAGCTGGAAGAATCACATCGTTTGACTCGACATGTGAAATCTGTTGCGGGGGTGGAAGTTCCACATTTGAAATTACCTTGCAATGCTTTTCTATAAAATCTTGAGCAGGAGACAATGACGCGAAATAATGGTTTTCAAATTGTTCATAAGCTGCTTCCGTTATGTCTTGTTCTGTTTTATCAATATTGACAATTTCTAATTGAATTTCACTGAATTTATCTAACAACGGTTCTAATTTACTGACTCTATTTTTTAATTCGGCCTTTGCCTCGTTGCCTTTTTCAGACGCTAAGAAATTTTTATAAAATGTGTCAAAACGCGTTAGCTGAGATTTAAGCGCTGCACGGCTTTGTTTTAATTTAGCTAAGTCCGTCATTTTTGTTGAGTTTTGAAATTTACGAACGTTAAAAAAAAATAAATATGCCAATTCAGATGAGACAGTGCTGAATTAATTATTTATATAGGAATAAAATAGGTAGGAACTCACCGCGTATTGTTTTTAGGCGTCTTGTTTTGTCGCGCTTGTTGCGAACAATAGATGTGCGCCGTCTCACTCTTGGCTGTGTTTATTTCTGTAGCGCGCTGCTGCGTCAAGTTGGTCGTCCAAGCGAAGTTGTGAGGCTGACTGCTGTTTCGGCCGTTGCACTACCTGGATGGGCGACGCTGTTACTATTGTCTTGTCCACTGTTTTTGATTGCGGGTTGTTCGTTGCGAATCAACGCTACGCATCCGGTTCGAAGGACCAAAATGTTGACAAGCGGGTGGTTTAAAAAAAACAACATACACTTGTGCTTGTTTGTTACACTTTTATTTGTATAGAAAAATAGATACATGTGTCTGGTATCGAAGCAGGTTGAGCTTCTACTGGCTCATGAGGCTCGTGAGTCTCTCGTCCACTCGCGTAGGTTCGCAGCTGAGCTAGCAACCATGCGCGATGGAAATTTACAATGATATTATGCGCAATGTAAACATAAAATAATATTACAGACAACAAAATCAAATTAATACCATAAAGTACGTAACAAGGTTCTTTCACAAAAAGTAAACAATTACTGTTTTTCAATATTAGTATTCCTAATTTTAATATACAGGGTGTTTCTGAAAAAGTGTCGAATAATCTAGGAATGGGTTTTTGGACAAATTTTAAGACAAAAAGTAAGAATAATTTATTCGCTAAAATGCTCCATTACGGAAATGCAGGGCATTCAAGTTTACTCATTTTTTTCAATTTTTAACATAAAATCTACATTTTTAATAATAAGCCGCCTTGAAATGAATTAGTGAATTTTCAAAAAAAAAGTTAGAGTAAAGTTTTTCCAGGGAATTAACCCTTTCTCTCTTTAAATTTTTTGTACAACAACATAGTAATGAAAAAAAATAAGTATTCACTTTTTTACACGTTGTTTTTAACTTTTTGCTCTCTTTAACCTTTTTGATTACTTCTTGCGTTTAGAAGTTATGGGATAAAATAAACCACTTCAAATTTCTAAATGTCTACAAAATTAAATAAAATTATTGTATTTTTGTGCAAAATTAGATAAAATTAGGAATGTTTTGAAGAATACAAATTTAATTAAAAGTCTGAATAATGACCAATGTATCACAAAATAAATTAAAAATATTAACAGTAAGTGTATTTTTTAAGACCCTTAAAGTGCTCCTACTTTGCAATTAATTTACTCAAAAACCAATCAAAGTATGAAGTTAGGCTCGTGATACATAGGTAAGGCATAAAATATGAATCGATTGGTACCATAAACATGTCAAAGAAAAATTTCTTTAATTAGTTATTCGTGAGGTACGAAACGTTGTTTTTGAACAAAAGTTCCCCAATTTAAACGCAGCAACAAAAAAAAACTCATAAACATAAATAATATGTACAATAGTTTTCAATTATTATGTAAAACTGTGTATATTGATGTTATTATTTATTTAAATTGAGTATTTAGTTTTTAAATCGGTGCGCGGCGCGAGTGACATAAATGACCCTTAAGAGTCATTTTCTAATAGGCAAAAATAGCAGTTTACGGGCAACACTAGATATGCTAGGGCAAACAATATTTTTGTATACTTTTTTTTATTTTAGATTTTAGAGTCATTCAACTAAATATGGACAGAAGGAAAAAAAATTGGAGAATCTATAAAAAAAAATATAATTACCCAAAATTACCTTACCTTTGCTCGCTTATAATTTATTTTGGATAAAATTGCAACACAAAAGCAGTTGTCCAGTTTTAGTTAAATTATTCTAGTTTACAAATCAGAAAAAAATTTGAAAATCTGTCAAAAGAAACTAGAGATATGCTGTTGCCAGTAATGTTCGATTTCATGATTTTTCACAATTTCTTAAACGCAGCAACAAAAAAAAACTCATAAACATAAATAATATGTACAATAGTTTTCAATTATCATGCAAAACTGTGTATATTGTTGCTAGTATTTATTTAAACTGGGTATTTAATGTTTATATCGGTGCGCGGCGCGAGTAACATAAATGAACCTTACGTAAAAGTCAGAAACTCAAGCCAATCTCCTGTTGAAAAATGATAAACTGAGCAAAAACAGTGACGCTAGTGGCTAGTGGGGAAATTCTAAATAACACCAGAACGATGGAGTATAAAAGCACGACCAGGGAGTTGTCTGCAAATTTTAGAAACATGCAGTTAAAGAAAATTAAAAGAGCTGAGAAGAAAATAATGGCGAAAAGTGTAATGGATGAAAAATTCTCGCTCTTATTCCAATCGCACTATAATATTGGTGGAGGCGAGTTAATGTTTCATGTTTGGACTCTCTCCGTACCAGTTGTTGTAATTGTGCATGGAAATCAAGAACAGCATGCTTGGGATACTATTACATGGGATAACGCATTTTCTGAACCTGGACGTACACATATTTTTTTCTTTTAGTTAAAACAGCCAAATGATAAAAAGCCGAAAAATGTTTGCTTCTTAATAAATATTAAATATTGTACACTACAATATTTAACAAAGAAAGAACATTAAATAAATATTTAAATATTTGAAAATTATTTAAATTTTGATATTGACCTTCTTGGTTTAAACAATGTATTTAATAAAAATACAAGCCATGTATGTTCGATAGCTGCTTAATTTCATCACCCACACATTCACGAACAAGAGGTAACATTCAACAGAAATTGTTCTTTATTTGAGCGGATTCTTTTAACAATTCTTATACTTTAAATAATTAATAAATTACTTCGAAAATAGTAAGCAATTTATAAACATTTATAATACTTATTTTCGCATAACATGCGTCGATAATCAAAACTTAATCTAAGGTTCAGTTTTTAATATGAATAGTATTACAATTATTACGAATACATTTTAGCCTTAATTCGTTCCCATGTTTCGAGCATACCTGAATAATAAATATTATCATTTTCAATACATAAATTCATCACCTACTTTTTATTTTATCGTTTTAATGTGATGACTTTAAATATTTTTGTAAAACGAGTCAACTAACCTGCTTGCAACTGACGGTGTATCTCTGGTAGGATCAGGTGATTGTATAATTGGATGTTGGGGTGTTCCTCCATAACTAATTGGTCTATTAATTCCAGGTACATTCGTTTTTAAGAAGAGTTTTACATATCCATTTCTACCACCACAAGGTTGATTATCTAAACATAAATTATTATTGAAAACCATAACAATAACAAATTTTTAAATAATTTACTTTGTAAGGGTGTGTAATACTTATTGAAAGCAACATCTTTAGGAATATCCCTATACAGATATGTCAAGTGACTTAAGTCGGAAATTCGATCAGCTAATGATCTTACATCAAAATCTTTCGATGTAAACGGTTGCAACATGAAAACTTCTCCAGTTTCTAAAATACAATTTATTAAACCACAATTTAAATAAATAATTATTCTTATTACCTGATACCCATGCTATTGTAACACCTCCTAACTCACTATCAGAAAATCGAAGCAAAAAAGTACCATTCGAGCATGATGACAACATCTCTTCAGTTTGTTTCCTACGTATGAAACCCATAATAGCACTGAAACAAAAAATAATTATTTAATTTAATTTAGTTTTTTTATTTTAATTTTTTGTCATAATTTGTCAAAATATTCATATTTTTAATTTGAATTATATTAGTTTGACAATAATCGTGCAATGTCAATCTCTTCAAAAATACCAGTAGTAGATTTTGAGCGAAGTGGTGTATTTAAATACATCCTTATAAAATTAACCACTCCAAATAGTGGTGACACAATTATTAGTAATGTCGTGAGGGGTTACTCAGATCCTAATTATCATTCGGATATCGAAAATAAGTTTAATGAAACATTAGAAAAGTAAAAAAAGGGGGTATTATGGATTGGAAGACGAAAATTCTAGGACGTGAAAAAATTGATTATAATCCTGATTTAAAAACAATTAAAATTTATGGTAATTCTTAAGGATTTGGCAAAGCTGATCATAAAATTACTACCACAGTATTGAAAACATTTTATTCCGATTATAATATCACCTGGAGCGATAACGAATAATAATTATAATTAATTAAATAAAATCTTACCCATCAACCCAAGGTTCTCGTAAATGTTCTCTAGTCAACTTCATTACAGCATAAAACCATTCCCAAAAAGTAAAATTATGATCGGGTAAAGGTTCCTTACAAAATTTAGCCCAACTAAGAGTTTGACTGGCATCGGTGTAATTCCCTCTAAACGCCTTTTCTCCTAAGAAGCTCAAATTCTCAAGTGTTAATGCTCTACCAGTTGAAGACCAGAATTTTAAACTTAACGTTTCAGCCACGCTACTCCAAGCAACCTAACATACATATATAATATAAACCAATTTAATTATGTTTTAAATAATATTTTTTTAATATTACCTTATCTGGTACGATAAACGGTGTACGTACAGGTTCAGAAAACGCGTTATCCCATGTAATGGTAGCCCAAGCATGCGGTTCTTGATTGCCATGCACGATTACAACAACTGGTAAGGAGAGGGTCCAACTACGATACGTTAACTCGCCTCCACCAACACTAAACTGCGATTGGAATAAGAGCGAGAATTTTTCATTTATTACACTTTCCGTTCCTCTCTTCCCAGCTCTATTAATTTTCTTCAACCGCATGTTTCTAAAACTTACAGACAACTGCCTGGTCGTCCTTTGATACTCCATCGTTTCGGTGTTATTTAGAATTTCACCACTAGCATCACTACTTTTGTTCAGTTTACCAAGTGTCAGCAGGAGATTGACTTGGGTTTCTGGTATGATTGTAACTTTTACTTGAGGAGGGGTCATGTGGACGTTGAGTTTTCCACCTACTAAAAGACGAACGGTGGCTGTAAACCTTGTATTGGTTTTAATAACTTGCGGGGGTTGTTTTTCGATGATGAAACTTATATTTACTAAAGAGGTTAGTAATTGAGTTACTTCTGCTAATAAATGGGGTAAAACACTTGGCAATCCAGGTGCTTCTAAAGGTAACTTTTGCTTTAACCTTTCAAGATCTTTTATTTGCTGCCTTGTTAACCAAATTACATCAGCCAAAATTTCACACCTGTAAAGCGAATTAATTAGTAAATTAAAATACTGATAGGGATATGATTTTTGTCATTGTTTTATTATTGGTTTTTGGGTAAAGAAATGTTAGAAAATTACTGCGTTAGTTAATTTAGCAGATTGCAAAAGTTAAATTGTCAAACCTAAGTAAGTTAAGAGGGGAGGTAACGCAGCCCGGCGGGTTTGGACAAGTAGAGAAAACACCGCGAGAGTAATAATGAATAAGCGGGGAAGTATTAGATGTGTTTTATTTGCTTTCGCAAAATATCACTTGTGAACTGATATGATAATTTTGTTCATGTTGTAAATATGTGATGATTAGGGACTATTGCATTTTCCATAATATTGCCGGGATTTAACTATTAGTCATTGTAAAGCAATTTGGGTTTTTTTTTTGATGCGCGTTTACGACTTGTATAAATAAAACATCTTTGTCGGTATTTGCAATTGCTATCGGAATAAATTTTATTTCCAAGTAAATACCGACCCTATTACAATTAGTCGGGACTGAGCATAGGGCGAAATTTTACAACCTTATTGTTGGAACCCAAAGTCCGACGCGCCTAATGGTAGGCGCCCCAAAGACGGAAAAAACCCACAATTGTTTTGTTATTTTTTAAATAAATAATTTGTTTATGTAAAGTTAAAGTTTTGACCAACTCAGAAGAAGCGCCGTGGCCCGCTGATAAATTAGATATTAAAGTATTATTGAAAATGTAATAAATGAGAAAAGCTTTTAGGTAATTTGTGCCCCTTTCCAAATTTATGTCTGTAATATTTTTTTATTTTTATTTTATTTTTTTAATTTGTATTTACTGCAACCCTATTTTCAGTTAAGAGGGTTGATGGGATTTTTTTCATAACACTAAGCAACCCCTCGATCGGAACACGCAAACACTACTTAAATACCGCACCCTCATTGGTCAGTTCATCCCCCACTTTTGTATTTTTGTCTAAGTACAAAAGCGGTGGATTTTGAAAAGATTGTTAATTCGTACATTACCCGACTTGCTGCTCAGTTCACAAAGTTTCGTGTCATTTTCTTTTATTTTTGTTTAGTTTTTTTTGTTTATTTTTGTTTTGTAAAGTGTTTGCGTGTATCTGATAAGAGGTATTTGCTAGGGTACATTTTCGAGATAGTTTGTTTTAAATGCAAATTATTGTATTGAAGTTTTAAGTTTATTTTGATTTTCTTGTTTTTTTTTGTAATTTAAGTCTTCATATTTTGTTTTAAGTTAACATTTGTATATTTTATTTGTCCATTTTAATTCATATTTTCATTAATTATCACTGTAATATATGTAGTTTTAATATTTTTAAATTCAGATCATGGTGCTTAATTTCAAAACCTAGCGAATCCTTCTTTCAGCTATTTAAGTGTAAAGTGCGCGAGTTTGAGAAAATTACAACGGCGAGAGCTGAGCAGTAAGGGCGTAACAAAAATCAGAGAGGCCTTAACCCCTGAGAAGTAAGTGAGAACATTTAATTATAATTAGTAAATTTCTGAGTTGGAGAGTTACAATTTCAGATCAATGAGGTGAAGTTATCAGCCACCCATCGTATAACATCATTTAAATTGGTCAAAATTTAGTATTTATGTAAAACCCGATCTGCCTCTATAAAAAGGACCTATTCATTAATTGATACGTCAATTAACGTTCCTTAAGGGTAATTTTCAATAATTTTTTTTTTCAAAATTAATATAATTTCATATTTTAATTTCATAGACCAATTAAAGAGGCAAGGCTGAAAGACGGGGTAAAATTTACATTGGCGCAGTCGGTAGGATGTTTTGAATACTACCTCTTTGTTATTGAAATTGGAACGGAATCTATTGCACAGTAGATGTATTTGGTTTTTTTTTTGTTTTGTTTGTTAATTTGAATTACTTCGATTAAATTTTCTCACTTGACATATTACTAATGTACGAATTCCTTTGTCTTAAAAGCAACAAGACAAAGTATAGAGTAAGTAACGAGTGATTTTATTAAAATTAATAAGTACGTATAGGAAATTTGTGCTATTCTTCAAATAAGTTGCATACTATTGGAAATTTATTAGCTTGTGTTTTTTTTTTTTTTTTTTGGAGAGTTGAATTTTATTCATTGCGATTTTTGTTTGTTTTGGCTATTGGATTAGTAAATTATCTAAAGATTGTTGATTGTAGTAACAGTTTTTTTTACATATCTTAATTTGAAAGTGGTAACATTTTAGAAAGAAATCCGAAGATGAGTAATTCTGAAATAGAGAAAAGTGGATGTGTACCGATTTTTTCTAGTGAAAATAACTCCATGGATAAATTATCTAAAATTAATGATACACCAAGAATAGTGGATAATAATAGTTTTGTTTTTCTTGCAAATTGTTCAATGATTGAAGAATTTTCGGGAAATTCTGATGTTTATATTTTCATAGAACAAATTGAAAATTTTAGTGGTTTGCTAGGTTGGTCCGAAGGTCAGTCATTTAATGTAATGAAGCTTAAGTTAAAAGGAAATCCATGTAGGTATTTTTTCCACAGTCCTACTTTCTCTAGACCTACTGATTATGGTTCTTTGAAAAAATGGTTAATTAGATTGTTTGGTAAAGATTTAGATTACGTTCCTGCTGGGGCAATAAAGAATATCACGCGAAAAGAGAGCGAAAGTTTGTTTGAATTTCTTACGAGATTAGAGGTGATTGCTGTACAAATTTATCCGGAATTTGTGAATGATAGGTTTTCTAAAGTAAATCAAATTATTAGGGAAAATAAAGTTCTGACACAATTTTTGGAGGGAATTGATACAAAATTGTGTAACGAAGTTATAAGACACAATAGATCGTGCTCTAATGTTTATGAGGTGTTAAAATGTGCCGAAGAGTATGAATTGTTGTTTAAAACAATGATTAAAGAGACTAGGGCTGATCAACATAATAGGTTGAGCAAAAATAGTGGTTTTGAAGTGAATTTTGAGTTAGGTAATAATAATCCACAGACAGATAAAATATTTCGGAAAAATCATTTTTATTTAAAATCGACTTGTTGGAATTGTGGTTCTACGGGTCATATTAGTAAATACTGTCCAATTCCGAAGCAAACAATTTGTTTTAATTGTGGTGCGTTGGGGCATAAAGCCCCAGATTGTAAATTAAAGTGGAAATAAATTTAATTTAGTTTTGCACATTATAATTTCTAAGTTGGTATTATAATTTTTTTTGATCGTGGTCAGACTCAAAGTTTTATTTAAAGTAAATTATAGTTTTGCATTGAAGTATTTTTATTTATTTGAAGAAGGAGGTTACCTGTTATAGATTGTTTTTTTTGTCCGCAATAAAATGAAGAATAGTTGAAATTTATAAAGTAAGTTGGAGGAGCGCATGAGAAGAGTAAATTAATGCAAAAGTACTGGCCAGGCTTTTGTATTTAAATAGATGTTAGATTAGAAGATCGTTTTGTCGTGTGTTTGTTGAGTGTACTGGAGTTTGTGCACTCACATTTGTTAGAAGTAGAGGTATTTACTGGAGTTTGTAAACCTCTCTTTGTTTTGTTTGTGGTGTGTTTGTTGAGTGTACTGGAGTTTGTGCACTCACATTTGTTAGAAGTAGAGGTATTTACTGGAGTTTGTAAACCTCTCTTTGTTTTGTTTGTGGTGTGTTTGTTGAGTGTACTGGAGTTTGTGCACTCACATTTGTTAGAGGTAGAGGTATTTACTGGAGTTTGTAAACCTCTCTTTGTTGTTTTTGGTTGTATGCCTATTAAGTGTACTGGCGTTTGTGCACTCATCTTTGTTAGAGGAAGAGATAGTGGCCAGAGTTAATAAACCTCTGTGTTGAGTTGTTGAATGTAAAGTGGACTAGAGATTGACTACTTGCAAGTAAGAGATGTGTCCAGAAAATCTATAATTTGTCTGACGTTTTTTTTCTTTAGCAATTTTGTAAATGTGAAGTTATAGATGATAGTTCTTGGGTCTTGAATTAGAACCTTGTTTTAAACGTTTTTTTTTTGCTTCAAGTGGATGAAAAGAATGTTTTTTTTTTAAGTTAGGGTTCAATGTCATTTTTTTTTGTTAATGAAGTTTTTTTTTTCTCTTGTGTTTATTGGATGTCATTTGATGTTACTGTAATGGAAAATTATTCAAGTAATTGGTTTTATTATACAACTTAGAGTCAAGTACATTAGGAGTTATTTCAGTTCTTGGGTTATCTTATATTCATGATATCGTGGTTTAGAGTAGGGTACTGATCACACCTTTATTGGAAATTTCGTATATGGAGTATATGAGATGATCATGTATAAGATTATTTTTGTTGGTTTTTTATTATAATGTTTTAAAGAAGGTACACTGAAGAAAGTAAAATCAATTGAAAGTTATCTAAAAACTAAGGAATTAGATTAATAACAAGATTCATTTATTTGAGGGTTCGAGTTTGTTAGTGGTTCAGTTCATGGTTAAGAAGTTATTAGATTGTTAAGGAAATATATGGTGGATGATGGCTAATTTTAATAAGTTGTAATTGTAAGAATCTGATCTGTCATCGAATTTCAGAAAATGGCATTCTATAATTGGACGATTCAGCTATGGTACCCAGTCTGGAAAGTGTTAAGTCTACTACAACCCAAGATCGTAGGGAAGAGAAATATGGCGTTTATCAAAGAAGAATGAAGCCGAATGAAATAAAGGAAGTTTGGTTACTGGCAGAATAGGTCTGAACCGAGTAGGGTCTATAAATACTGTCAGCAAAGTTACTGAGTCTAGTATGGATACGTTTCAACTCCAAAGAAGATCGACTCCCAGACTGGATTCCAACAACAGGAAATTACTATATTTATAATAGATTATGATTGGTATAAGTTAATTTTGTATATATATTAGGATTAGGAATTTGACGCGTTTTAGTTAGGATTTTTTTTTTCCTTATTTTATTGCTTTCATTGTTTGTAATTTTTTGATTCGAGTAGGTATACTCGAATTTTAAGTGGGGAAGAGTGTAAATATGTGATGATTAGGGACTATTGCATTTTCCATAATATTGCCGGGATTTAACTATTAGTCATTGTAAAGCAATTTGGGTTTTTTTTTTGATGCGCGTTTACGACTTGTATAAATAAAACATCTTTGTCGGTATTTGCAATTGCTATCGGAATAAATTTTATTTCCAAGTAAATACCGACCCTATTACAATTAGTCGGGACTGAGCATAGGGCGAAATTTTACAACCTTATTGTTGGAACCCAAAGTCCGACGCGCCTAATGGTAGGCGCCCCAAAGACGGAAAAAACCCACAATTGTTTTGTTATTTTTTAAATAAATAATTTGTTTATGTAAAGTTAAAGTTTTGACCAACTCAGAAGAAGCGCCGTGGCCCGCTGATAAATTAGATATTAAAGTATTATTGAAAATGTAATAAATGAGAAAAGCTTTTAGGTAATTTGTGCCCCTTTCCAAATTTATGTCTGTAATATTTTTTATTTTTATTTTATTTTTTTAATTTGTATTTACTGCAACCCTATTTTCAGTTAAGAGGGTTGATGGGATTTTTTTCATAACACTAAGCAACCCCTCGATCGGAACACGCAAACACTACTTAAATACCGCACCCTCATTGGTCAGTTCATCCCCCACTTTTGTATTTTTGTCTAAGTACAAAAGCGGTGGATTTTGAAAAGATTGTTAATTCGTACATTACCCGACTTGCTGCTCAGTTCACAAAGTTTCGTGTCATTTTCTTTTATTTTTGTTTAGTTTTTTTTGTTTATTTTTGTTTTGTAAAGTGTTTGCGTGTATCCGATAAGAGGTATTTGCTAGGGTACATTTTCGAGATAGTTTGTTTTAAATGCAAATTATTGTATTGAAGTTTTAAGTTTATTTTGATTTTCTTGTTTTTTTTTGTAATTTAAGTCTTCATATTTTGTTTTAAGTTAACATTTGTATATTTTATTTGTCCATTTTAATTCATATTTTCATTAATTATCACTGTAATATAGTTTTAATATTTTTAAATTCAGATCATGGTGCTTAATTTCAAAACCTAGCGAATCCTTCTTTCAGCTATTTAAGTGTAAAGTGCGCGAGTTTGAGAAAATTACAACGGCGAGAGCTGAGCAGTAAGGGCGTAACAAAAATCAGAGAGGCCTTAACCCCTGAGAAGTAAGTGAGAACATTTAATTATAATTAGTAAATTTCTGAGTTGGAGAGTTACAATTTCAGATCAATGAGGTGAAGTTATCAGCCACCCATTGTATAACATCATTTAAATTGGTCAAAATTTAGTATTTATGTAAAACCCGGTCTGCCTCTATAAAAAGGACCTATTCATTAATTGATACGTCAATTAACGTTCCTTAAGGGTAATTTTCAATAATTTTTTTTTTCAAAATTAATATAATTTCATATTTTAATTTCATAGACCAATTAAAGAGGCAAGGCTGAAAGACGGGGTAAAATTTACAATGTCATTTCAGTTAGGCAAATAAAACGAGCTTTAGCAATTTTATCAATATTTCAAATTTTAAACCTAAGCGAACCTAGCCCAGAAATTAAATGGTTTGAATTTATACTTTTATACATTTTGTGACATATTTTCTAAAATAATGGAAGCAGATTTATGTTTAACTCTTTTTGTTTTAACAAAACTGTAACCTCGATAACGCGTGGATGCTGGATGCACATGTCAAAATGCAAATACACAAAGCGCATGCGTTCTCACTGGATACTTAAAAGTAATCACCCCGCATTCTGGTTCCAATCGGTAAAGGGGGAGGTAACATTAGATCGAATAATATCAGTTACAACGAGCAAATAAAACGGTGATTTTAAGTGATAAAAGTGATATGATCAAAATTATCTGAACATATCGGTTATAAGAGGCAAATAAAACACACCTATTGTCACGCGTTTAAGGTGAAAGTGAGAAACCTCGGGTAAGGCCGAAACCAGGCCAGGAGGGTTCCAAAGTTAAACCTGAGTAAGTAGTAGCTGGATTAAGAATTGGAACAGGTTGTAGTAGCAACGCAGAGACAAGCGTAAAGATAAAATGACTTCCTGGTCAAGGGTGGAGTGAGTATAATAACTCAGTTAATCCATATCCTACAGTGTCAGTAAATTATGTATTTTGAACTTCCCAACGCGGCGTGAAATTAATTTAAGGAGCACTGTGCCTGCGCTAGGACTTGATTTGAGCAAAAATTGAGGTCTATATGCAACGGTGATTTAAAGCATTTGTAAAAATATCGAGTGCCAACGGCAATTATTTGTAAACAAAACCAGGTATGACTCCAAAATTATTTTTTTTTATTTTGTTAAATAGCACAGTTTCTCTTCGTACTTAGATTTTACAATACACAATAAATTTTTATTTACCATTCTTGAATTGCGTCGAGGTTGCTATTAAAACTTGCGCCGTTTCCTGCCAATTGCTGTTCTCGTTTCCAACGAAGTAACTCATTATTCAAAACTTTCGAATGTAGAGAATTTAAAAGTTGTAAGTTTTCTTTTACTTTTTCAACAAGAATTAAGCGACCTTGCAATAAACCAGAAATCTAAAATTTATTAAAATTAACAATACTAATATTGAGAAACAGTAGTAGCTTACTTTTTGTGAAAGAACCTGCTGTAATTGTTCTTTTTCGTTAAGCATTTTCTGTAATACTTCAGCTGTTTGTTGATTCCTGGATGTATTTGTGTTCTGTTGAATATGTGCTGTAAATAAAGCATAATTTTATAAAATTACTACTGCAAAAAAATAATTGTGGCGTAATTGATGTATTTAGTGAAAAACTGACCACTTAATAATGAGTTTTCGTGATATGAAATTGCTTCTTGTTCTTGTTCTATTCTTCGAAGATCAGCACCTGTCTCCTAAAAATAAAAATAAGATTATTTAGTGAACATTTTGAAACAATATTTTTTGTTTAAAAGTTTAAATATAATATTTTACCTGTATTCTATGGCGCAAGTCTTCTAATTTGTGTTGAATATCAGCTGCTGAACTTGAGATATTCATATTCGCCATACTCACAAAACCATCTCCACTTGCTGCATGCACTAACGTCATTTCTGATACCAAGCATTGTTTCACATAATTGTACAATCTCATTGGAGACGCACTGAAAAAAAATATTTTTAATTTACGTTAACTTAAAAGTGTTTAATTATAACAAAAAATGTTTAATACCTATAATTCTGTCGCAGCAATTTGGCTGTTTCTGTCAGTTTAAATTTTGTAAAAGAATTTTCTTCTCCACTGTCCATTCCAGCTGCTTGGTTTTCAATTTCTTGAATAAGCGAGTTTACCAATCCTCCAACATACTTCTCAAATTGTGCATTATCAGCTCCAAAATCAACGTCAGTGCTAAACAAAAAATATTAAAATGTATGATTTTAATTTTTTTTAAGAACACTTATCTACTGAAGAATCAAAATATATAAAAGTACTTTTACCTGGTAAAAATTGATTTTTGGACATTTACAATCAAAAATTAAACAAAAAAATTACAATTGACCTTAAAATTAAATTTATTTATCATATAGAATTATTATTTTTCATGTATATTCTATTATGGGCGCGCAGTTTTGAAAAAATCTGACGTTGATACAATTATTTTGACTCTCTAATCGCCTCAATTTTAAGTATCACTTGGTAAATGAAGGCCTTTAATTTAAGGTGCAGTAAACTTACCAAAATTTTTCCTCGATAAAACTGGCCAAACAGTATCTCACTTCCAGTGGAAAATATTCCCCGCTGTAGATGGTTCTTATTTTTTCGAAAATTTCTGTCGGAAGTGTTTGTGCTTTAGCCCAAAGAGCCATCTTTAAGGTTTATTCTTAAACAATAACGAATTATTAAAAATTTATTGAGATAAAAATTTTATTAGAACAAGAAAAAAATAGTGGTACCATTGATAAATTCACATAGTTACAGAATTATTATGAAAAATCTAAAAAAGTGACTGATTTTTTTAATTTTTTTACTGCCGGTACCGATTTTGAAAAAACTTTTTATGTAGTTTTACTTATGACTGTATGTATAACAAAATATATAAAAAACAAGCCCTTACATTTTTTTTGTTGTTGGTTTAAATATAAAATCTGAGAAAGTGACTGATTTTTTATAATTTTTTTGATTTCTGTTCCGATTTTGAAAAAACTTTTTATGTACTTTTACTTTGGATGGTATGTGTAACTAAATATAAAAAAATTGCAGCCTTACATTTTTTTGTTTTCGATTAAAAAAATAAAATCTGATTAAGTGACTGTTTTAATTTTTTTTAAATTTTTTGACTCTGGGTCTGATTTTTAAAAAATTATGAAGTTTTACTTAGGACTGTGTATTGCCCGCTTTTACCAACGATTATTTAAGTTTAAGGTTCGTCGGTGAAAATGGACAAAAATGTAAACAAATATAAAAAAAAATCGTCCCTTTTTTGATTTCGATTAAAAAATAAAATCTGAAAAAAGTACTTTTGATTTTCACTTTTTTGCAAAAGAAATCAAGTATCTATTAAAAATATAGTCTAAAAGCTGGAGACGTGATCACGTCGTTATCCGAAATATGGACAAACTTTACGGCAATATGTTCCAATACTAAGGGGTATTACTGCACGGGCGGACACCCTAGTCCCCTAGTGAATACGGGGAGTAGATATTAGAAGTCAAAGAAGCGATTTTTTTTTATTAATCGACGTCATTCAGATGATACTTAAAAATTTATAAATGAAAAATCAGCTAAGTGGATACAAAATGGACGGCGGACGGGGTTAAATAGGGAGCAGTGTCAAAGAAAGTCAAAACTTGGTTAATGCAATGTTGCCAGATTGAAAATTTTTGGCTTTGCTAATAAAATAAATAAAAATTGCGTTTCCATTAAAAGAAAAAAAATCAAAATTAAAGGTGATGCCAATGCTGTAGGGAGATTTTAGTTAGATATGTGAAAAATTCAAAGGGTGTAACTCGAAAACAGAAAAATACAGCCACTCAAGTTTTTTATACATTGTTTGTATTTCAATAAACTATGATCTAAAGAAAAAAAAAATCAAAATTAAAGGTGATGTCGAAGTTGTAGGAGGATTATAGCACACGCGACCGCGCGTATGTTTATAGTAATTGGAACTTTCAAAGGGTTTAACTCGAAAACAGAAAAATACCACCACTCAATATTTTTACACATTGTTTGTAATTCAATAATCTATGATCTAAAGAAACATAAATTAAAATTAAAGGTGATGCCAATGGCGTGGGGAGATTTTAGTTAGCGCCCGCGCGGCATGTTAATTATATGTGGAACTTTCAAAGGGATGTGCTTTTATGTGGTAAATTATCAAATGAATTCAAAAAAAGGGGACTCTTTGACCCGTTTCTATGCCACTGGATTGTTAAATTAAGACAAAAATAATAGCCAAAGCAAGTGCTCACCACAAAATCGAAACCGTGACTACCATTTGAAAAACACACCCTGTATTTATCGGAAAAAAATGTCGGAATTGCTAGTTTTACACAAGTCAATTTTTATGCCATTTTGTAATATTGGCTTTGAGGTATTTTCAGTAGATTTTTTTCGTATTTTATCATAGATGGTGACTGCTATGAAGGCAAACATTATGAAAACTCGAAAAGGGCAGGGCCTTTTGACCCATAAAGACAAATAGGCCATGGCCTAGGGCCTGGCCACCAATAAATGTAGTTTGTTTATTTTGAATATAATACTGGTTTAAAAACTACACTATCTGTAATTTAAAAAAAAATCCAATTTAAAATTATCATCAAACGTATTGCATTTAGTGATTTTTGTACGTCTTTAGAAGTGAATTTTATTCAGGATGATCCAAAAATTACGAAAAGCTATTCAATACGTTATTATTTTTCTAAGGGTTCGCAATAGAGTACTGAAGAGTTCTTTCGCCATTTATGGGACACCCTAAACAATTAATTTTTTAAAATTTAAGCAGAAATAACACTAAAATTCTTTAAAATTTGATTTAGATTTACGATTCACTTAGATTAAGTAAAATGTAAAACTTTATCAAAATTCATGAACATTTCTCAAAAATTAAAATATAAAGAATAATTCAAAGCTCACTTTAAATTCCAGAAAATTCTTCCATTTTTAAGGTAAAAACAAACGAACTTAGCGAAAAATTTGTAATTCCTCATTAGAAAACATTTTATTATTGAAAAAAATGTCTTTTTGAAAATTTTGGGTACGAGTTACGATTTAGTTTGAAATCTCGATTTTAGGTCCGGTTCTGAATATAAACGATGGGCAGAGAAAAACAAAAAAAGCGGTCAGGGGCGGATGGACCATAAGGGAAAATAGGGTATTTCCCGGTGGGTCCGTGGACTAGAAGCTCGTCGGGCTGGTGGTTGAAAGAAAATCTTAATTTACTAAAAAAAATTATTTCCAATAATGCTTCTCAAAAAAGTTAAAAATAATAGCTCAAAAACTTCTGGAATCATTTTATTTATATTTGAATTATTTAAAATAAGTTTTGGTAGTAAAATATATGTTTAAAATTGTAAAAATGTAAGTACATAGAAATAAATTTATTATTATTATTATTAGTTTATATTTTTTATCAACTCCAGATGAAGAGAAAAATGTTTTTTCTTAATTTTCCAATATATTAAAATGATTTTCACAAAGATATTATTTTTTTTAAATTGCTTTAAGGGGGGAGTAAGGTTAATTTGATACAAAACAAGCATATGTATTTTCGATATTTTTTGATTTACGACACAGTTAATATAAATAAAGTTTGGTTCAAAATTCGTAACTGCTATATCCAATTTTTTTGAGAAAATCGCTCGGACGCAGGTCAATTTCAGTTTTAAAAATCCCATCTGTTGATATAAAAAATATTAATGACGTTACTGGTGATTTAGCAATTACGTTATCATCGATTTTTTTAAATGATAAGTCCTCTTTTTTTACTCTTTTTTCGATAGACATTAAAGTCAATTAAACGATGATATAATACATTCAAATGATTCATTTTAAGGAGATGTTATGTGTAGATGGGTGTTGGAAAAATTAAAAGAGAATTTTTCCGTTGTACTTTATCCTTAAATTTTATTATTCAAATATCACGACTAGTTTCGGCTTTCACCATCATCAGGGTGAACTACAAAATACAAAATATTTTTGGACGATTCACATATTTTAAAACGATTTAAATTTTTTTTTTTTAAATCCGAAAAAAATCCTTAAAATATCATACAAAAATTCTTTAAAAAAATTCCAAAAAAAACCTTTAAAAAATTTCGAAAAATGTTTTTTCAACAAATGTATACATTTTAGTATATTAACATCAATGACTGCTACTGTATGTGTGTTGTTAGAGAAAAATAGTAATAATAGAGAAAATGTGAGTGCTTACCGTCAATTAATTGTTGGAAAATTTTTGAAGAGAATTATTTTTTGTAAAAAACATAATTTAGAATTTATTTTATTCGTGAGGAAGAAAATTGTTTGTATTACACTTATAATTTTACTATTTATAAATTTAATTTTTGAGTTAAGTTTCAGGAAGAAAAAGGAGCAAATTAACTTCAGGATAACTGTAGTGTTGGAAGATTATTTATCATGTTTGAACAATGTGATTTATGATGAGATGTCAAAATTTTAATGTAGGTTATAAGTTATAAGTATGAGATGGTTGGAAATAAGTTGTAGAATATTGAAAAGTGCATATATTGGTTACTTTTTAAATTATTTGGTTATGATGTAGGATTGGTAGATGGCGTGTTTGAATCGTTTTCTGATTTTAAATAAGTGAATAAAGGTTTGAAATTTAGATTAAGTTGATCATTTAAGCATAAGTAGTTTGGGATTTTATTGACTTTTTTGATTTCTAAGATTTCTAAAAGGTCTAATTTAAAACTTTTATTTTGGTTGTGGAGCAATTTTGTGTTATTTTTTCAATAAATTTATGATTATTTTCAGTTAGATGTATACCAAAGTAGGAAACTGTATTTTTAGGATGTGTTCTTTGACTCTATTTTTTAATGCTCTTCCTGTTTGACCAATATAAATTGCATTGCAGCTATTACATGCGAGAGAATATATTCCACTTTTATCAAGAAATGATGTAGGATTTTTAGTCATTAAAATTTTTCCAATGGTAATTGGTGCTTTATAAGCTGGTGTTATGTTGTATTTGTTAAAAAGTTTATTAATTTCGAAGCTAAAGTGTCTTTTGAATGTGAATGATTTGTACGAGTTGGTATTTGAATTGATTTAGTGATTAGGAAAAAATATTATTGCTAGAGAGTTTTTGTAATTTATTAAACATTAGATTAATTATGGTATTTTGTGGGAAATTATGTTTGTTGGCGATCTGTTTGATGATGTTTATTTCATTGTTGAAATCATCTTCACTGAGTGGAATTGTGAAGGCTCTATGTATGGAGCTGTTAAAACCTGCTATTTTATGAATGTATGGGTGAAAAGAATCAAAATGTATAATGTTGCCTGTTTGAGTGTTTTTTCTGTAGATTTGATAAGTTATTTTATTGTTAGTTGTATTGTTTGTGGAGAGTTCAGTTGTAAATTTTAGGTTTGGATGAAATTTTTTTATTGTTTTTTGAAATTCAGTGAGTTTTTCGTTGGTATCTTTCCAAAGACAAAAATTGTTAATATCAACTTAATATTAATTTGAAAGATTTAAATGTTGTATTTGATTTTTATTTTGACTGATTTCAATACATGGTAAATAGCTTAAGTTTAAAAGTTTATTCTTTGCAAATTTTCTTACATTTAAATCAGAGCCGTAGCCAGAACCAAATGGGCGGGCATGAAGAAGGCGGGCAAACATTTTTTATTTATTAAAAATAACTTCAAAATAAAAAAAAAATATAATTTCAAAATATAAAAAAATATATAATTCGAAATAAATGCAAACAAAAGTGACAAATTGTTTCTTAAATTGTGGAAAAATTAAAACGCGACCATCATCCTCAATGGGCGTGGGCAGAGGAAAGTATGATCTTTGAAATGGAAACATGTATTTTTTACAATTTTTGTTTCGTTCGTTAAAAATAATCAACTTCCTTTAAATACCAATCAAAGAAATTTAAAAATAGTTGAATATTTTTAACGAATGAAGCGAAAAAAAGAGTTTGCATTTAAAAGATTTTGCGGATGATAGTTATTTTTTATTTTTTACAAAATTTAAGATACCCGTTGTCACTTATTTGCCTTTTTCTCGTCTAATTTGTTATTTATTATGCCAGATCCCAAGTAACAGATCATGGGAAATATCCCTGTGCTCAAGTAAATTTTACCTAATTAAGGAAAATTTATGTAATATTGCCCAAAATAACGACTTTAAAGGCATTTCGTTGGGCATTAGTTAAGGCATTTTTACCTGGTAGACATTTTTACCAATAAGGCGAATACTAGGGAAAATTTACCATTATTTGACCTAATTTATTACTAATTGGTTATATTTCGTCAAAGTTGAAAATAGGGTAATTCTAAAGTAAAATTTACCTAATTATTTTACCTAACGTCGCCTTTAGTCAAATTTATAGAAAAACTTACTGTAATATGACTTTTACAATGACTATTATTAGGGAAAAAATACTTCATAGTAAAATTTTAATAAATTTGGTTGCGTTTCCTATAATAGTAAAATTTCCTTATTGGTCGGAATTAGGGTTTTTATAGTCAATAAATTTAAATTAATAACTTTAGGGTCAAACTTCCTAGTTGGGAGGACTTTAAAGGCATAATTCCTTCTAGGTAATTTATGTAGTGGTGGATGAAGAAAAAATTACGCAATTTAAGACACTTTTTAATTCAAGGTTGTCCACAACTACTTATTGATGTTTAATGTAATATTTTTGTAGTAACATTATGTATACCTCAAAATTGTAAGATTATTGTTAAGTCTAAGGAGTTTAATGTATTCTGTCTCAAACGCATAGCTGATTTATCATGATGGGAAGAACTTTCATAAAATCATATCGGATGTCTACAAAATATTATTACTTATAAAAAATACTACCAGGGGATACAGAAAGAAGTCAAATTGATTTGACATCTACATTTATAATCTTGGTATTCTTCACAGAATTTAAAAGAAACCACTGCAACAAATTTTTAGGTTATATTTTAAGGTTATAGGAACTTCGCGTTTGATCTCAAACGTTCGTGCCCTATTCTTGCATTCAAAGTCAAATTTACTTATTTAGGAAAAAAATACTTCAAAGTATTATTGACTTTGGGGTAAAAAGTTTCAATTTAGGGCAACATTACTATACAGTCAAATTTATAAGAATTTTTTACCCAGTTTCAAAGAAAAGTTACTTAATAGCCTAGAAAATAAGAAAAATTTCCTATTAGGTAAATTTTAGCAATGACGCTATATTTGTTACTAATAAATTTTAGGTTATTTATAAATTTATCAAAGATTAATGATTATTTATACAGGGTGATACAGACCACCCGTGCCACCCATTTATCTCGAGAACGCGTTATCGTACATGACCGAAATAAAAAATTTTATTACCAAAGTGAATCTAAAGAATCCATTGGTGAACTTATTTTTTTCCGGAACAACTCGGAACTATCGGGAACCGGAGGTAACTTTGATTTTTCAAATGGCAACATAGGTCGAGTTTGGTATGGTTTGATAGGTCTTTGAAAAACAAATAAAATATTTTTTTAATATTTTCCATAGTAGAATTTATTCGAAAATCAAAAAAAAAATGGTTAAAAAAAGTAAATAAAAATTATTGCAATTTTGAAGAATTTTGTTTAAATATCAACAAGCATGATATTTAAAGTTGATAAAATATTAGAATTTGTTGAAAGAGTTTATAAATTTATAAAATTCATCAAAATATGCAATAATTTTTATTTACTTTTTTAACAATTTTTTTTGTTTTTCGAATAAATTCTAAACTATAGAAAATATTAAAAAAATATTTTTATAAAAGTTATTTGTTTTTGAAAGACCTATCAAACCATTGCCGTTGCCATATAAAAAATCAAAGTTACCTCCGGTTCCGGATAGTTCCAGGTTGTTTCGGAAAAAAATAAGTTCACCATTGGATTCTTTAGGTTAACGTTGGTGATTAAGTTTTTTATTTTAGTAATGTGTGATAACGCGATCTCGAGATAAATGGGTGGCACGGGTGGTCGGAATCACCCTGTATATTAAAATAAACTTTTTTAAATAAAAAGTTAACAAATCATACGACAGTTCTTTAAATAAATATTTAAAATTGAAATTTCACATATAAAGCTTAGACCAAAAAAAGTCTAACCTAATTAATAACAAAAATTATTTTTAAACAAAGATTTTTGAACGGGGAATTGTATTATTTCAAGGTTAAACCCATAAGTTCACAGAATTTTTTTTTATCGCAACCAAATGTGAAGCATAGGCGAGTAGTTTCCACAACACCCCGAACACTACATAATATAATAATAATAATAATAATAATAATAATAATAATAATAATAATAATAATAATAATAAGAAATACATCCTTAAGAATACTGACATTGTAGATGTATGCAGAAAGTGTGGAAAACCAAACGAGACAATTGACCATATAATCAGCTCATGCACCTACCTCGCTAACACGGACTACCTAAGGAGACATAATCAGGTAGCAAAAATATTGCATAAAGAAATTGCTAAAAAGTATAAGTTAGATGAAAATTGTGAGCCGTATTACAAATACTTACCAAAAAGCGCCGTAGAAAATGAAAACTGTGAAGTACTCTGGGATAGATCGGTGATAACTGACAACAATATACCTGCAAACAGACCTGATATTATAATTACGAACAAAAACACAAAAACCACTTACCTAATAGATGTAGCCGTAGTGAGCTCTCATAATCTTGAGAAAGCATATGCTGAAAAAGTTAATAAATACATACCTTTGTGTGCTGAAATACGTAGAACTTGGAAGCAGGAAAAAGTTAAAATAATACCTGTAATACTATCCAATACGGGTGTTATCCCGCATAGTTTAAAGGAGTCAATGAAGGCGTTGGAACTCTCGGAATTTTTAATAGCTAAATTTCAAAAAGCTGTCCTTATAGAGACCTGTCATATCACAAGAAATTTTTTAAGTATTGATTAGATATAAGTATAAACTTGATAATAATCCGTTTATATTTTAAATGCCAGACACGAGATCTGAGAAAAAAAGAGAAAGAGATAATAATAATAATAATAATAAATCATTTATTGTTTTAAGAGCACAATACAGTGTATATGATACTTATAGAGGTATATACAGTAATCTTACAATTTATTTTGTGAACAATCTTAAAACAAAAGGAGCGAGATCAGTGAATACCACTGCTTTTCATCAAGTCCTCAACAAAAAAAAACCAAATAATACATAATGTTAAATAATAATAATAATTAAATGATTATAATAAGAGAGAAAAACCAAAGAGAGTTGTGACGAATATTTACTTAAGAAATATAAACGTATATATGAGTTTAGTTTCCCTAAAGAAATAAAAAGAAGAGAGAAAAAAAAAAGAATGAAAAAGCAATTAATATAAGCAAGATAAAGTGTCCAACTGCTAATCTTAGTACATAGTGATTAATAATATTAAATGAACATTTCTATAGTTAGTTGTTGTAAGTTAGCAGGATTTTTGCAAGTTTAATAAGTATGATTTTAAACTAGTTTTGAAAGCATTTAACGTGTTGTGTGAGAAATCATAGCAGTTATAGTATAGCGCAATGTTGTAGGAGAAGCATCTTTTGAAAATTTCCGAACGATGCTTGGGGATACTTAATGTATTTTTGCGTCTAATATTGACATTATGCACATCAGTTCTATAGGTTATTCGCTTATATAAGTAGGTAGGGCATTTCATTGCAATAATTTTGTAAAAATAACATCCCGAGTGAAATATTCTACGATTTTTCATGATAAGCCAGTTCAGATCGTTTATTTTATGCGAAATTCTATCAAACTTCCTCATCCCGAAGATTAACCGAGCACATGAGTTTTGTACAATTTGTATCCTTTTCGCTGTGTATGAATAAATGCAAAAGTTATAAAGTGGTTCACAATAGTTAAAATTGGATAACACCAAGGTCTCGCAGAGGATAGTTCTATTCTTTAAGGTAAGAAGATCACGATGAAGGTATAAGGATTTTAGTGCAATGAATGCTTTTTGAATAGTACAAGACGTATTATCTCTAAAACGCATATCCGTGTCCATAACTACACCCAGATTTTTCTCGTTAGTTGAGAATTTGAGCAGTTCACCATTGATAAAAAGTTGTAGATTTTGTTCAACAATTAGCCTTTGTTTTTTTGGTCCAAATACTAGAACTTTGGTTTTATTGCTATTTAGAATAAGACCGTGCTTGAGTGAATTATTTACTAGACTAAGTAAGTCGGTATTGATTTTCATCTAAAATTCATACAGTTTTTCGGCTGGAAAAGATATATATAATTGCGAGTCATCTGCGTAAAGGTGGAATTTACAGTGTTGTAGCACATTATACATATTGCTAGTATAAATTGAAAACAACAGTGGACCAAGAATGGAGCCCTGTGGAACCACCGAAAAAATTTCTCCAATGTCTGAATAGGAGCTATTGTAGAATGTTCTTTGACTTCTTCCAGACAAGAATGATTTTATTAATCTAACCGCAGACTCACTGAAACCTGAGTGCATTAAAATTGATGTCATAAGTTCATGATTAACTGTGTCAAAAGCTTTAGAATAGTCTAGAAGAATCAATACCGTTACAATGTTACTGTCAGTAGCAGATGTGATGTCATCAGCCACACAGGATAGAGCAGTACAACAACTAAAACCTGGCCGAAAGCCAGATTGTACATCAGGGAGAATATTAGGTTGGTTATCCAGAAATGATCTAATCTGATTATTCATTATAGTTTCTAGTACTTTTGATAGAGACGGTAGTATACTAATCGGTCTAATTTCATTAAAAGATTTAGGATTTAAAACCTTGGGAATTGGCAAGACAAGAGCCACCTTCCAGTCAGAGGGAAAGTGACTAGAATCAAGACAGCAACGCAAGATATGGACTATATAATCAATTAAATAGGGAAACGAAATGCTAAGCATTTTTGCATCAATGCCATCCGAGCCAGCTCTACATAGTTTCATTTTCGAAAGTATAAGACTAATTTCCACAACCGAGGGTTGGAAGAAGTTAAATTTTCTGTGTTGTGGTATATTACAATTGTTTCTATAAGCTTCACACAGTTCAAGATTAACTGGCGGTAGTTGTAAATTCAAAAAGTGAGAATTGAGGTAGTTTGCATTGCTCAACTCTGTTGGTAGATGGTTTTTCTTTGATTTTGTTTTACCTATACCTAGTGTTTTAAGATTTTTCCAAAGATGTTTGATACTATCCTTACCACCATTAACACTGAAATCAATATAAGCACGTTTTTCATTACGAATGGCTTGGGTAGTTAAATTACGTAACGTTTTATAGTAATTGAAATGAAAAGTTTCCTTAGTCTTTTTATACCTTAAGAGGCCTTGATCGCGTTTCTTCATCATGCATTTTATATTATGAGTTATCCATGGTTTTTGCGGCTTATAATGGTTAAAAGTGGTAATGGGCGCGTGCAAGGTAAACAAGGATGTTAGGTTTTCCTTTAGAAAAGAAATTTTTTGATCAATGTCATCGATATCATAGATTTGGAACCATTGAATTTCCAGAAGATCTCTGACGAAAATGTTACTATCAAAGTTTTTGTAGTTGCGAGTAGTTATGGGAGTATTAAGATTTAGTTTTTCATCAAGAAGTATAGTGCCATCTATAAGATTGTGATCACTTATTTCATTTGCATCAATTACCTTGGTATCAACGACTCGAGTATCATTACCTGTTATTAGTAGGTCAAGTAAGGCATCTTTGGAAGTAGAGCAACGCGTTGGTTCATTAATAAGTTGTCTTAGACTCATTGATTTTAGTAAGGATAAGAACTTTGAGCAATGTTTATTATGAGGTAATAGCAAGTCAATATTAAAATCACCCATGCAGATGAAAAAGTTGTTTCCTAACACAAAATCTGCTATAAAGCTTTCAAATTTATCAATGAATGTATCAATATTGCCATTAAGCGGTCTATATACGACACCCAGAATAATTTTTTTCATACCTCTTTTGATTTCAATCCATAGACCTTCAAAAAACGAATCACTGAACTGGCCCAATATCTTGAACTCAAAAATACTTCTAACAAAAATTGCAACTCCACCCCCACGGCTGCCGCGATCTAAACGGATTAATTTATAACCAGCAACATCAAACATATGGTTAGTTAAAGATGCATCCAACCAGGTTTCGCTGAGGGCGATAGCATCATACTCGTGTGTTGAGATTAGATCCCTAAAAAGCACAAATTTGCTGCGAAGTGATCTCACATTTAGGTGACATATTTTGAATACTCTAGAATGCATAATATCATCGTAAATAAAATAACCTGAATACAATAGTTACAGCTGATTTGAAATAAAATGAATTTAAATTTGGAATATAAATTTATACAAGGTATCTTTTAGCGATTTTTAAAACATAGTGTTTTATTGAAAGGTCCTAATCCCAAAAACTTTTTCTAACGGTATCTTTTAAATTTAAATACTATAGGAGTAAATTAATAATTCAATTTTTTTTTAAGATTTATAGATACAGCGCAACGACTAAATTAAGTTATCGAAATCTGAATGGGAACTGACTGGTACAATCTTATTATCTATGGACACAAGAACTTTACCGTAATTAGTCCAGACTTTATTTTTGCCGTACTTGTCGATTGCTTGCTTCAAGAGACCCATTCTTACAGTAGTTAGGTCTTCACGGATGACGATTCCAGTTCCTTTTAGCATAGCTTTATTTCGGTAAATGTTTTGTCTTGTTTTAATGTTATTCAATTTGACGAGAATGCCTCGCGGTTGTTTATTTCTGTTACCATCTGGTCTACCAATTCGTTCACATTGTTGTATTTGCGATGCCGATATATTAATTTTCAATTTATCACTAAGTAATTTAACTATGGTTTCTTCACACCGCTCATCATCAGAAGATTCCTTAAACCCAAAAAAGCGTAATGAGTTTTGTTTTAGAGATTGTTCCAATGTATCCAATTTGGTGAATAATTCATCATTTTCTTCTTCTAAATCGGCTATGCGGTTTTCGAATTTACTCACAGCTTTTTGAATCAGATTATTAATTTTTTCATCAAGTAGTGCTAGTATTCGATCAGAAATTCTAGAAACTAATGCATCTTCTAGTTTAGAGCTAAGATTCACCTGTTCACCAGGAGTATTAACTGCAGTAATTTGATGCAGGGCGGATTCTCTACGTTTCGCTCTTGTTGAAGGCATAATTATTCCGTAATTAAGTAGACAATAAAAAAACCAGATTACCACAATTCACAACTAGACCATCAGTACTTTAAATTTATTTATTTGCCGACGCGACATGTATTACGTTTAGCAGGACATGTGGATGCTTCGAGCGCACAGAGAATATGAATATAATGCATAATAAATATTAGTAAACCATCATGGATACTTTAACTTATAATGGAATTCATGTTCCAAACATATTTTACTCTAACAAATAAAAGTTGGTAGTCGTTAGCTAAAATCGTTGTAGAACATCTTTATTATTGAGGTTAGGAAATATTTGGGAAATACGTAGTAAATTTTACGTCGGCATTACGTAAATTTAACGTAATTAACTTATAGGTAACTTTCTTATAGGTCGACAATTAGGAAAATATTTCGTCAATTAAAGTTTACGTTATAACGACGTAATTCGTATAAGGCAAAACGACTTGATATATTAAATTTTACGTAATTTTGACCAAAATTGTTACTTGGGATATTAAATAAATATTTTGATAGAAGTTGTTTCTTTTTAAAAGACCTATCCAACAATACCATACTCGACCTAGGTTGCCATCTAAAATTTTAAAGTTACTTCCGGTTTCGGTTACTTTCGGTTTGTTTTGGAAATTACGAATTATACCAAAAGATTCTTTAGGGTCACTTTTGTAGTACATTTAAAATTTATTAATGTTATCATCATATACGACAATAGGTTCTCGAAATAAAGAGGTAGTACTATATACAGGGTGTCCCAATTTGAGTTGCATTGCATGGGCATCTTTGTTATTAATAAAGTTACAGATTTGGTTAAATGAGCAATGTTTTGCAGTTTTTTATACTCACTTAGATGGTTTTCTAAAATAATCAAAAATTCCGAGCCATTCCGATAATAAACGAAAGAAACCGAAAAATTCAATTTTAGAAAAAGTCGATTATGTCGTTAACTAAAAAAGTTACAAAAAAATGTTTCGGATGAAAGTTATTTGTTTGGTAAAGACTAATCTAAATATGATTCTTACAAACATATAACAAACTTGGTTTTCAAGATATCAATAGCAACTTTCTTATTTTAAATGGGCTCATATTAATAGGGTAATAATATTCGTTTAGAAAAGGGCTCATATTAGATTAACGAAAAATCCAAATTTTTCCACAAATAACTTGCATTTTTCTTTTGCTTTTAACAATTTATTACAATCCATGTTTGAAGTAACAGACTATGAAATATTATATATATTATTATATTATTTGAATTAATTTAAGTAAGCCATAACTTTTTGAGAGATCTTCTTTAAAAAATGATCAATCAAGCAGTCACTTTAGATTATTTGATTATTATATTGTTTTTTGTACATCAAGTTTGAATTAATAAGTTTAATTAGTTTATTGGTACATTGATTAATCATTTACAAATAGAAACCTTTCCCCTAACTAAATCAACAATATGGACTTATTTTGGACTTATATCCTATACAAAAATCTAAAAGCACAGCCCAAATTGTCCTTTGTTTAAAGAAGTCCTGTCAAAAAGTCATAGATTAGATAATTTAATTTAAATTATATCAAATATTCCGTATTACTTCAAACATGAAGTAATACATCGTTCTAATCAGAAGAAAATGCAATGTAACTGTTCAAAAAATCAATATGGCGTCCATTTAAAATAATAAAGTTGTTATTGATATCTTGAAAACCGATTTGGTGATATGTTTGTAATAAACATATTTACATTCATCATTACGAAACAAATAACTTTTAGGCGAAATATTTTTTGTAACTTTTCTAGTTAATGAAATAATCAACTTATTCAAAAATTGCATTTTTCGGTTTTTTCCGTTTATCTTTGGGATGGCTCGGAATTTTTAATATTTTTAAAAGACATCTGGATAATTATAAAAAACTGAAAAACATTGACAATTTAACCGAATTTGTAACTTTATTAATAAAACAAAGTTACCCATGTAATGCAAATCAAATTGGGATACCCTGTTTACATACATACATATATACATAGTTTAGGTTAGTTAAAAATAGGTTTTTAAATTTTTAAAATTTTTATGTTTTTAAAATTTCACAGTTACCTGTACCTGAAAAGCTTTCGACAGTCGAAAATTTTTCAGGGCGGGCATTTTGTTTTCCAGAGCAGGCATTGCCAGCCCTGGCCCAGAGCTGGCTACGGCCCTGATTTAAATAGAATTAGGAGAATTTGTTTTTCCAAGTTTATCGAAGTAAAAAGATTTTTTAATCAAAAATTTGTTATAAATGTAATCATTTTATTTTATATCATCGTTTAAGTGACATGAATTCTATCAAAAACGAGTAAAAAAAAGTGGGGGTTTCATTTAAGAAAATATATGATGACGTCATTGCTAAATTACCAGTGACGTCATTAATATTTTTTTATATCAAGAGATGGCATTTTAAAAACTAAAATTTACCTGTCCGAGCAATTTTCTCAAAAAATGCGGCACTTACGTAACAACTGAAGAATATTTTTATGAAGAAATGAGCCAATGACGGTGAATTTCCGCGGACGTCTCAAAAAAAGTATCATTGCGGTGCCCCTCATAACTCATTACTGGATCAACTGAATTCAAAAAACCAAAATGATTTTATTAGTTGATAAGTTTCTGCAGCTAACAACGTCGAGTTTTTTTATTGATTTTTTAATTTTTTACAGCACTCGCAGCAAGCCAAAATAAAATAAAAAATAAAAAAAATAAAAATCTCGAAGTTGTTACTTGCAGAAACTTATCAACTATAGGTAGTTTCATCTGATATGGGACACTATGCACCGGGCAAAGTTTAAACCGAGAAGTTAGTATTCAACAAAAAAATAAAAGTAAAATTTAATAAGAATTAACAAATATGGGAGTATGAAAAAACTAAAAAATTAGACCTTCATAGTTTGTGTTAAGCAACTAAAATTTCATCCGTGTATATATAATAATATAATATTAGGAATAAAATTACTGGCGTATTTTTAACGTGATCAAGAAAAATAATTACATTTTTTAAATAATAAGTTACTAAAAATACACATTTTTTTATTTTAATAACGAATCTCAAGTAGAATGAATAATACAAGCGCCCAGGCGTCAATTCCGCGTTTCTGCGCAGTGTGATATCAGATGATAACTACTCTAAAAAAATCATTTTGGTGTTTTGATTTCAGATGATCCACTGACGGGTTATGAGGGGCACCGAAATGAATCTGAAACGTCTGCGGAGATTCGCTGCCCATGGCTCATCTCTTCATAAAAATAAATGAAAATTTCATAGAATATTCTTCAGAGGTAATATTTATGCCGCCACGGGTTGAAATAATTTTATGTATAATAAAACAAGATTTAACGTCATTCGCTTATTCTGCCCTGTAAATATTTTGGTAAATTTATAATGCGTTTGTTTATCGTAAATTAAAATAAATCGTAATAAAAACTGATTATTCATGTTGAGATATAAACACTATTTTAGTAATGATAACAAGTACTGAGGTTTTCAATTATTGAATAATCCATGATATAGGTAGTTATTTGTTTTAATAAATTTATTATAAATAAATAAAGGTATATCTTTATACAAATAACATTTTTTACAAATTAAAAAGCTAGTGGACTTTCGAATTAACAGTTAATTCATCATCAAGCTAAAACGCAAATGGTTTAATGTAATTAATAAAATAAATAAATAATTAAATATGTAATATAAGAAAAATAATTACGAAAAAAATTTAAAAATATGTTCGTTAATCAAAAATTGATTGACAACAATTTTTTTTGTTTTATTAAAACATTAAAATGGTATTAAAAATAGACTACTTATAGATTAATTTCACTAAAGAATTTGGTTGAATTAAAATTTTCAATATCGTTTAAATTATTTCCATTACGTTTTGAAATATTAATTTCAAAAGATTCAGCTACATTCAATTTCTTTCCCTTGTCTAAATTATGTAAAATTGTAGCGAATGATTTTGGTTTGAAATTGTGATCATGATTGTTTATATGTTCTGCAAATTTTGAATCATTTTTCAATTTTCTAATTGAGTTTAGGTGTTCTTTAATTCTAACATCAAAATTTCGCCCAGTTTGCCCACAATATTCCGCGCCACAATCACAAGTCAGTAAATAAATTCCACTTTTTTGTAATTTATCAATTTTGTCTTTATCATTTCCTAAAATTTGTTGTAAATTTGGTGGTCTACTAAATGAAAAATGAAACTTCTGTTCATTATTTGATTTTTCGACTACTTTTTTAATTTTGAATGAAAGATTATTTATAAATGGGATTGATAAAAATTGTGAATTTGATTGAAAATTTCTATTAGGTTCGCCGATTTCTTTTTGAAAACAAGTTTTTTTAATTTTATTGAAAGTTCTAACTAAAATTTATTTGGGAAAATGATTTCGAAAACCAATGTAAAAAATAATTTCTAATTCTTTTCTAAAGTTATTATAATTAAGAGGAATATTAAATAATCGTTGAAACGAAAAATTAAAAAATGCAAGTTTATGTGAAAGAGGATGATTAGACAAATAATCAATGCAGTGATCGGTGTGAGTCAGTTTTCGATAAATACTAAAATTTAGACAATTATCTTCTGCATTTCTCATTATTAATATATCTAAAAAAGGAATGCAAAATTATTTTCAATTTCATGGGTAAACTTAATATTCTTGTGGATAGAATTCAAAAAAGAAATAGTATCAGATATATTTGTGTCTTTTTTAATGATAGGTACAAAAGATATCATCCACATACCTTACCGAAAATAAACAATTATTCTTGAAAAATAGATTAGAAAACATTAAACTTTCAATTTTGTCCTAATGAATGTATTGAAATTCTAAGTGATTACATTTTTAATTCAAATCTTGATGATTTAACATCAGAAGCCATTTTAGAATTAACTAAAATTGCAATTAATCAAAATTTCTTTCAATTTAATAATCAAATTTATGTGCAAAAGAATGGATTAGCTATGGGACATCCATTATCACCTTTATTTTCAGATATTTTTATGGACAAAGTTTAATTTTTTCTAATCTATTTTTCAAGAACAATTGTTAATTTTGGGTAAGGTTTATTTATAGTAAATTAACTGAGGTTTTATTTATTATAGTTGCTTTATATTTTTTTCGTTGATCGTTTTGTAGTGACATCAGATATTATATCTATATAATTATTCTACTAATTTTATTTACTTTAATTATTATTTGCTAAATAGTTATTAATTAATATTGCCAACTATTATATAAATTGTTAATTTGTTTTCAGGTCGTTTATGTTTAAATTTTAAATGTATTTCATATTAAGTTTTATGTCAAGTCAAATTTATTTTGAATGAACTTTGGGTTCTTACGAAATGTCTTATTCGGCAAATAATTTAGGCCAGCGGATCGAAAATGCAAGTTCAATAAATTGTCATTGATTGTAAGACAGACCAATTTTGTATTTCGTCGAATAAACACCTGTAAACTAAACCCAAAACTTATTATTTGAAGTGCCAAAACCACCCTCTTATTAAGAATTAAGAATCCTCACAACATATTTGGTGGCAGCGGTGGGATTCTTAGAAAAAACATTATTAAAAGGTGGTGAAAATATAACTAAAACACTTATTAAATATCGCTGATATTTAAGTGAGTTATCGAGGAATCTCGCAACGTGGGAATAGCTGAGGCCACACCCAGCTCTACGCGGAAGATTTATTTAACAATAAAAGGATAAGCTGAAGGCTGGAGGTCCAACCGACGGAGGTTTGGTCAATTCCAATATCCAAAAGGAGCAGTTCCCAGGAAGCAGAAGGAGTCATTTTCCTCGAGTAACCAGGGTTGAAACAGCGACGAAGAATAATTAAGGGGTGAGTGTTTCATTGTTTATTCATGAATGAACCAGAGGGTCTCGCAGAACAAAATCTTTTAGAAATTCAAAATCATTTACAAAATCACGAAAATCAAAATCTTTTAGAAGATCCAGAAAATCATAAAATAAATATGCCTTTTAATGCAGATTTTTCTTTAAAATTAATTCCCGAATTTAATGGAAATCGAGAAAATTTACAAAAGTTCATTGCATGTTGCCAAATTTGCTCAAATACGGCAAAAATCCGAAACGATACCGACTTATTTTTAAGAGTAGTTGAAAGTAAACTTCATCCGCGCGTTTATAATTTAGTCAAATACTCGACATATGTCACTTGGGCAGAATTAAAATCGATCTTAGAACAGCAATACTTAGAAAGGCGCTCAGTTGCTCAAATTCAATCAGAATTATTAGGGTGTAGTCAAAAGTTTAATGAAGATGTAAGGTCTTTTGCAAATCGAATAGAGTCCCTAAATTTAGATTTAAATGATGCCTGCATCGCAACTGAAGGCGATGGAACAGAAGCGGCAGCTATTGCGGCAATCAGGAGACTTAACGCAAAAAGTGCTCTTAAAGCATTTACTGATGGCCTAAATAATAATCTCATGTCGATTTGAAAAACTATCCGATGCTGTTGAATCTGCTGTTCTCGAGGAAAGAAGTCAAAATTACAAATTCAAAGAAAATCCGAATAAATCCTTTCAAAAGAATTCAAAACTTCGTTGTTTTAAGTGCCACAAGGAGGGCCATATTGCAGAAAAATGTTTTTCCACAGTTTCTTTCACACCATCAAATTCAAATACAAATTCGTCACCGCAACAATTTCCAAAATATTTCTCGCACCGCGAAACAAACGTAAAGGTCATTTCGGGTGCATATTGTAAAAAACTTGGTCATCATATTAGCGAGTGCAGAAAACGGCAATATAAGAATAGCCAAGCAGAAAAGCGCACAAATCATATTCAATTTCAAAACAACGATCAACAAAATTCAATTTCGGGAAACGAGTCTCGGCCCAGCACGTCAGGCAGTGTGATGGGAAGTCAGTTAAAATCTGCCAACTAAATGATCCTATCTCAAATAAAATTCTTAGTATTGATATATAGAAAATACAAACGCTCAATTTTTAATTGACACGGGTTCTGAAGTTGGTTTAATTAAAATTTCTCACATAAATTATGACGCGAACGTTTTTGTAAAAACCACTTTAAAACTTAAAGGTATTACAAACGAATCAATTTACACCTTAGGAGTTATGAACATGAATATAATACTAGATGAAACCACAACCGTTCAACATCCAGTTCATATTGTACCTAGAAATTTTCCGTTAATAAATGATGGAATTTTAGGTAATGATTTTTTTTCAAAACATAAGGTGACAATAAATTACGAAACTTGCAATCTTAGTTTTAAAATAAATAACCTTCTTCATAAAATTTCTATGCAAAATCCTTTTAAGATAAGCGTTCCATCTCGTACAGAAATTATTGCGAAAATCCCGTCAAAATGCAAGGAAGACAATAAAGTATGTCTGGCTAAAGAAATTATTGAAGGTGTGTTCATTGGAAACTGTTTAATACGTGCTAACTCAGGTCTTTGCAATATTAATATTTTAAATTGTAATGAATACGATGTCGAGTTAAATGATATCCAACTCGACCTTGCTGATGTATGCGATTTTAATATAATGTCATTTAACTCTTCAAATTCAGAAAATACTTCGTCACGCATAAATAAAATTCTTTCACTAATTCGTACATCTCACATGAATTCCGAAGAAAGTGAGTCAATCCTTACAATTTGCTCCAATTATTGTGACATATTTCATTTAGAAGACGAATCTTTAACCTATACTGAAGCGATTACACATACTATTCAAATCTTACCAAATACCCCACCAATTTATGTAAAACCATATCGATTGCCAGAGCATAAGAAAAATGAAATAAACAAAGAAGTCGACAAAATGTTGTCTGAAGGTATAATTCAACCGTCCAGATCTCCGTATAATAGTCCTTTATTAATTGTCCCGAAAAAACCGGACTCCAATCTTCCAAATCTTCGTCGTCGTATAGTAGTTGATTTTCGAAAACTTAACGATTCCACTATGGCAGATGCTTTCCCTCTGCCAAATATTTCAGAAATCTTAGATCAACTCGGTTCATCAAAATATTTTTCAGTTATCGATCTTGCTAGCGGGTTTCACCAAATTCTCTTAGATTCTAACAGCAAAAAGTATACTGCTTTTAGCACGCCAACTGGACATTTTGAGTATAATCGATTTCCAATGGGTTTAAAGGGCTCCCCAGCCACATTTCAAAGACTTATGAGTTGTGTACTTTCTGGTCTAAATGGATTGAAATGCCTTGTATATCTTGATAACATAGTAATTTACGGAACTAATTTAATTCAACACAATTCACGGTTGATTGAGGTAGTCGAAAGACTAAGGGAGAGTAACCTTAAATTAAAAATAGATAAATGCGATTTTCTTCGAAAGGAAATTCTATATCTCGGACACATAATATAAGAAAACGGTGTCAGGCCAGACCCATCCAAAATTTCTTCAGTTCAAAATTTTCCAGTTCCTCAAAATGAAAAACAATTGAAAAGTTTCTTAGGTTTAACTTCATATTATAGACGTTTTATTTCAAACTATTCAACCTTCTCGCAACCTCTAAATCAGCTTCTTAAAAAGGACGTCCCTTATAAGTGGAACCAGGAGGACATTTTAAAGTCAAAACTAACTACTACTCCCATCTTGCAGTATCCAAATTTTGAAAAGGAATTTATTCTAACCACGGATGCAAGTGGTAAGGCAATAGGCGCGGTTCTTTCTCAAAATCACGGTGATTCGGATTTACCAATTTCCTTCGCCACCAGAATATTAAATCAAGCAGAACAAAACTACTCCACGATAGAAAAGGAACTGCTAGCTATTGTTTGGGCTGCTGATCATTTCCGACCCTATCTTTATGGGAAAAAATTCACGATTTTTACTGATCATCGACCCTTGGTTTGGTTATTTTCTATAAATAATCCAAGTAGCCGACTAATGAGATTTCGACTTAAGTTGGAAGACTATGAATACAAAATCATTCACAAGCCTGGAAAATTAAACACCGTCGCAGATGCACTAAGTCTAAGAATTATACAACAATTTTGTTACTTCAGCCGAATCCGGAAATTCAGTTAATCATAACGTTCACGAAATCGATAAATCTATTTTAGAAAGTTCGAACGATTCCAGTATTGTCAGTTGTATAAGCAGAGATTTTAAATTCATCATACATCTAGTGAAGGAGTCTTAATAAAGGAAACCTTTTATAAAAATTCGTATTCAAGTTTAGATGAGTCTCATGATAGCAATATATTATTTTCGAAAATTCATAACCGTTTCATAATTTTTCTTATTATAAAAAACCAGCATTTTGAAAAAATTACTTATAGAAACCTGTTTTCTGCCTTAATAAACTTAAAAGATTTCTGTCAACTCAATTCTATTCAAAAAATATCCCTTCCTAAACGTTTAACCTGTGAAGATTTCATAAATCTTGACGTTGTTTTATGCATGATAAAATTTGTATTTAAAGACGTTGATATTACAATTCAAATATGTACTAGTAAAATTCAAATAATCGAAGATGAATCGGAAAGGAAAAGAATTATTAGGGAATTTCATGATACTCCAATAGGAGGACACCAGGGTTTCTCTAGAACGTTCAAACGAATAAAATTATATTATAAATGGGATAACATGTTTAAATATGTGAAAAACTATATTTCAAAGTGTGAATCTTGTCAGAAGAACAAAATTGGGAAGAAGTCAAAAGCACCTATGCAAATTACATCTACAGCTAATCACCCATTTCAAAAAGTATTCTTGGATATCGTAGGTTCTTTAATCTCTACACATAATAATAATCAATACCTTCTTACATTTCAAGATGATTTGACAAAGTTTTCAATTGCTGTACCCTTATCCAATCAAGATTCCGAAACAACAGCTAAGGCATTCGTTACAAATATCATCTGTAATTAGACGACGATGATAAACAATTTTATGATAATCAAATAGAAATTGTTTCGAAAAACGAAAATCATTTATTGGAACTAATGAAAAGACAAATCTCGACTTTTAAAATAACTACACGACCAATAAACAGTACCTCTTTCGAAATAAACGATAAAATGTCCTCTCTTGATAAAAAATTAAACGAAGTTGCGACTTACTTAAATACCACATCTCAATTAATAAACAATACAACGATGCAAATTCTTCTGACCGAGACAGCAGAAATCGTAAATATTCTATTAAATTCTTTTGAAACTGAACAATAAGATTTACTTGAAATTATTGTTTACGGCCATAATGGTAACATGCACCTACTTTTTATGGATCCTAAAAAACTAATAAGCGAAAAAGTAAATTACAATCAAAATTGCCTGAAGGTGTCACGTTTCCATTAAATCCTGTTTTTGAAAATTGCATGGAATTTTTTGGTTTAATTACACCAACAAGTTTTGTCATTTCAAACAAGATTTATTTTTCCATTGGTTTGGCAACAAAAGTATAACATTTTGAAAATAAATTCAGTACCAAATTATTTAGGAAACAACTTTTATTCATTTATTTTGCCAACAAAGCCCTATATTTTCATTGACGATTTAAAACGATTTTATTTTTCATATGATTCGGACGATCTACAACACTGTAAACACATTAGAGAAAATTATGTTATATGCTATAAATTAATGCCTATTTTATCTACACATTCACGTTCAAATTGTGAATCAGAAGTGTTAACAAAAAATACAAATACTAAATTATGTAGTTTAAGAATTTCAAAAATTACCGAAACCATTTTTATGCCACTATCGCAGCAGAATGAATTTTTGTTTATTTCTCCTAAACCAAAACAAATTGATTTGAAATGCGGTGAGACAAAGACAATTGTTAAAATAATAAATATTGGGAAAATATTCATAAATAATTCATGTTCCGCAGTATCAGAATCAATTATATTAACAACCCCTAGTAACAATTTTATAACCAACATAGAGTCGTTTTATTCTTCATTACCACTTTTAAACAATTTCAACTTGTCAAATACTCTACATAGCCAAATTTTAAATGGTTTCTCTTCTACCACAATCTTGAAACCATTGGATCTAAATAAACTAAAAGATGCGAGTCACTCTCTGGAAGCATTGGAAATAGACAATGAAAAACTTATAAAATTCGAAACTCATAAAATACTAATGTTTTCAATGTACCTTGTTTTTATTTTTATTGTTATAATAATTGTATATTTATATTTTAAGTCTAAATGTAAACATTCAGAAAGCGACTCTACTGTATCTGAAAGAGAACATGTTAAAGAGGAAGGAATTGAGATGCAGCCATTGAGAAATGAAAATTGCACCACTAACAGGTACAATTTTCAAAATTGAGGGCGAGGTGTAATGACATCAGATATTATATCTATATAATTATTCTACTAATTTTATTTACTTTAATTATAACTTGCTAAATAGTTATTAATTAATATTGCCAACTATTATATAAATTGTTAATATGTTTTCAGGTGGTTTATGTTTAAATTTTAAATGTATTTCATATTAAGTTTTATGTCAAGTCAAATTTATTTTGAATGAACTTTGGGTTCTTACGAAATGTCTTATTCGCCAAATAATTTAGGCCAGCGGATCGAAAATGCAAGTTCAATAAATTGTAATTGATTGTAAAACAGACCAATTTTGTATTTCATCGAATAAACACCTGTAAACTAAACCCAAAACTTATTATTTGAAGTGCCAAAACCACCCTCTTATTAAGAATTAAGAATCCTCACAACAGTTTATTTAGGAGTATTTTTAATGTATACAAAATCATTCATTAATGACCCCTGTTAATGCATGATTTTTGATTAATGAATGATTTTGGAGGTGCCCTCTGGTGAAGACGTTTCGAACGAAATTTTCTACGAAGTATACGACGATTGTGAATATAGAGTTAATTTATTCTGTTTTAACCTAATTAAAATTATAAATAAAATAAATACAAGTAATTTTAAATACACTTCAAATAATTGGTACGCCAATACATTTTATATTTATTTTATAAAAGTGAGGTTATGTACCCATCAAGTCATCATTAAGTGACTATAGAACTTTCTGATAATAGACAACCTTTTTCGTTTAATTCCACTTCGGTTATGATCGATCGGGTTTGAATTTTTTAATGGTGACATTTCGAAAAAGTCTTGTAAAAATGAAAGTTTTTTCTAGTTAATCAAATGCACGATCAACGAAAAAATATTGTAACCAACTCGTAGGTTAAAAAGCGATTAAAAATGTCGAAAATTAACACACTCGCGTTCCGCTCGTGCTTTGAAATTTCTCGATTATTAATCACCCCTTTTAACCAACTCGTTGGTTAAATAACTATTAATTGATTGATTTGATTGACATTAATGTTTAGTAGTTTTAATAAAAGTCTTCATAATAAAGATCATTTTTCTATTGAGCCTCAACAGGTTATGGGCCCAGTTCGCACATAGAAATAATATAAGCATATATATATTATATTAAAAAAATGGCTCAAGGAATACCACTTATAGAAAAATTAATTGGACGAGAAAATTATAACTCGTGGAAATTTGCAATGAAAGCATATTTAGAAATTGAAGATCTATGGGAATGTATTATAGATGAAACAGAATATATTTAAGATAAAAAGAAAGTAACAAAGACAACAGCAAAAATAATTTTGTCTATTGATCTCATTATTTTTGTACATATTCAAGATACAAAAATTGCTAAGGAAGCGTGGGATAAACTCAAAGATGTGTTTGAGGATTCAGGACTTTGTAGAAGAGTTGGTTTATTGAGAACATTAATAACTACTCAGTTAAACGACTACAAATAAGAGATTCAATAAAAACTAAATTATTACAAGATGTCAACGTTTCAAATCAAGGAAAGTCTTAGGTGATACTTCCAGTGATGGATCGGCGCTATTTACAAGTAAAAATGTTAGAGGTTTTAAGAAATTTAAAGATTTAAGTAATATAAAATATTATGCGTGTAATAAATATGGACATTTTGCATCAAATTGCAAAAATAAAAAATATATTTTCAAGAAAAATGAAAACAATGACAGAGATAATTTGAAATCTTACTGTTCAATTGAAAATAAACATAAAACTTCAGAAGATTGGTATATAGATTCTTGTGAATCATCTCACATGACAGGAAATTTAAATATTATGAAAAATATATCATATGAAAAGAAGAATATAAAAATAGCAAATAATTCTGAACTGATAGCAGACAAAATGGGAAATGTCAATTTGTCAGTTTTGATTAACAGGAAGACAGAAGATATTGAAGCAAAATATGTTTTATACGTACCAGATTTAAAAGCTAATTTATTATCAGTGAGTAAAATAGTTAGTTCTGGGAAGACTGTAATATTTAAAAATGATTGGTGTGAAATAATAAATAAAAATGATGAGATTATATCAAAAGGTATCTTGGAAAATATTATTTATAAATTAGTACAAAGTAAAGAAAAATCTTCTTTATATCTAAATGAGAATATGTATGAAAAAAGTAATTTATGGCATAAACGTCTGGAACGTTTTATCAAAAAGGTATGAGGATTTAAAAAAATTCTGTTTACGGATTAATTGATTTTCAAGATTGTGATCCCAATCCCTGTGTGATTTGTTTAAAAGGTAAACATCACAGGTCTCCTTTCTTATCAAGTAAAAGAAAATCAAAGCATTTACTTGAACATTTATTGATGATTATTCCAGAAAAAAAGTATTTGTTTATTTTTTAACACATAAAAGTCAAGTGGCCACAACATTTGAACAATTTAAAAATATGGTAGAAAATCAAACTGGGAAACGAATCAAGTGTTTAAGAACGGACAATGGTACAGAATATTTCAATGAAAGTTTGAAGAATATTTTAAGAAAAAATGAAATCATACATAACATTACCATACAATCCAGAACAAAATGGTATTGCTGAACGAACTAATCGTACTTTAATTAAAAAAGCTAGAAGTGTGATTATTGGTGCTAACTTATCAAAGAAATATTGGGCTGATGCAATATCAACTGCATGTTATTTATTTAATTTATCTTCAATGAACGCAATAAAAGGAAAAACACCACAAGAAATCTGGTTCAATAAAAAAACCAAGTTTGGAAACTTTAAAAGTGTTTGGATGCAAGCATTTATTCATGTTCCACAACAGAAACGAAAGAAATGGGATGAAAAATCAACAGAAGTTATATTTGTGGGATATTGTGAAAATGTAAAAGGTTATAGAATTTGGAATCTGAAAATTAATAGAATTAAAGTAAGCAGGGATGCCATTTTTTAGAAAATTAAGTTTATTTTAACGCTAATAAAGAAATAAAGTATATAGATTTTCTAGAAGTAGGAAGTTCAGATGAGAAGAATCAGGAAATACAGGAACAAAAAAGTTTTTGTTGAAGAAGACTCAGAAAATATAACAGAAATAAATGATAATAATTTAGAATCAAAAACTAATGAAATTAAAGAAAATGAAAATAAAGAAGAAATAGAAACTAGAAGGAATGGTGAATTAAGAAGGTCATCCAGAAATCGAAGACTGAATCAAAATAATGATTTTTTGTATTCATTTATAGCAGAAAATGAAAATTATTTAGACCCTGAGACTGTTGCAGAAGCTATGCAAAGTAAAAATAAAGAAAATTGGATTAATGCAATGGAACAAGAGTATCAAGCATTAATCGAAAACAAAACATGGGAATTAAAGGATTTACCAAAGAATAAACAAGTTTTAGAAACAAAATGGGTATTTAAAACTAAAAGAGATGAACAAGAAAATGTTGAAAAGTATAAAGCTCGTCTACATATTTACCAACTGAAAACATGCCAGCAGATTTTCTAACCAAACCATTATTTAAAACAAAAAATGATTTTTGAACACAACATATAGGCTTGAGGATTAAAGAAAAATAGTGTTTAAGTGGAAGTGTTGAGATGTAAACACTATTTTAGTAATGATAATCAAGTAGTGAGGTTTTATCTCGGGTTTTATTTATTATAGTTGTTTTATATTTTTAATTGATTGATTTGATTGGCATTAATATTTAGTAGTTTTAATAAAAGTCTTCATAATAAATATCATTTTTCTATTGAGCCTCAACAATTCAAAATAATAACAAGGCAAATTTGCAAGTCAAAATTATCGGCCATTTATAAAATCTTATCACAATGTATAAGCCCAATTTTAATAAATTTGTGGAATTTATCAAATGGTTAATGGCCGAAAGCATGCAATAATCAATAAGATTGAGTATTTTATTTGTTTTTGCTGTGGTATCCAACGTGTAGCCAAGAAGGCATGACACGGATCAAGGATTCGACCAATGCGCTACAAATACGAATAAAATGGTTTACAGTTATCACTCTCAATAAAATAAATGGAATAGTAAATTTAAGTAATATTAAAAACTCACCTTATTATAAGTGTTTAAACACCAAATTAACGGGTTCTTTTTGTTTCTTCAACAAATGTAAATGGCGAATGACGTTGGTGTAGCTGGATGTTGCCCAAGAAGAGCACAGCAGAACAATGTTACAATGAAACTACACGGAGCGCTGGCGTGGGCACTCAACTGGAGGAAAATTTAAAATGAATAACGTTTCGCGTTTGGTCATCAGACGCATCACGTGCGCTATCCCGAGGTTACGGAACGAATCAGTCAACGAAAAATGAGATAAACGGATAAACAAAATACCAAAAAATGCCTTCGAAATCATTAAATGTAATAACATAAATTTTAATTGTTTGTACATACATAAAAGCGATATTTATTTTAGTGGAAGATGAGAATGACCGCGATTTGTGAAGAAAGGGATATGAAGTCTGAAAACTGAAAATACGCGATTGAATGGAATTATCGAGTATTACTATGGAGTATGGATTGAAATAAGCTAGTTTAAACTTATTTATGTAATGTATGCAACTCTATATGCTCACATGTGAATTGTTGGTTGCCTATCATCATACATTTATACTAATAATTTTAAGGATGCTGAAATTGGCTATTATTGCATTTAGTTTTCAGGTCCTGATCGGAGCAATTATTTGTTTTAAGATTCATATTGCATTGGTCCTGTCCTGAAAATGTAACGTTTTCTTTTAAAGTTATCTTTTGGATAGGATTTAAGGTGGGGAATAAACAAAATTTTCTACTCTAGTAAAGGATTTATTTTCAACTTTAACATTGGGTAGGCAGTTTTTGAACAAAGATATATGTTTGGTTGCCGTCGAAATTTTTCCAAAATGGGAGTTTCCTAGAAAAGAAAAAATCTACTTGTGCTTAATTCGACCTTATACTACTAGAAAATCGTTCGTTACACCTCACCGATAGAAGGAGAATATCTTTCTGGGAATTACCATAAACATTCTTCACTTGAGAACTAATTTAACTTTCCAAGTTGTGTTTGTTTTACTCCTAAAATTTTTGAAAATCTGAAAGGGAATTAGGAATTATTTCTATTACTGGCTTAGTATGTTTCGGAATGTTTATAGAGTTCCACTTTTATTAGTAAAACTATTACAGGTAGTGTTACCTGTTAAATTACTTACCTGGACCATCATTCATTGTCTTCAGTTTTTCCTTGTTTTTTTGGGCCATCAAAATTTTGAGGAATGTTTAGAACATTATTTTCAACTTTGGAAGTCCATCATATTTATATGACGTCTGTGAGTTTCTTACGTTTCTAAGTTTAAGTTACATGCAATGCAATTTCCTTTGTTGGAAGGAATTATACTGTGGCGCATTTTGGCTTAAACTCCCGGCGTAACCCGCTTAAGGCGTTTTAATATAAATATTAGAGGCTCTACAAGAATTAGGACAGACATTGCAAGGAGTCGGATTTAATATTTTGATGATTTTAGTCCCTTTTTGGTAATTTTTGGACGATAGCTAGCACCTTTGGGGAAATACGTTTTCCATGAATTTTCTTTTAACTCTGACAGCATTGGAACCTCTGGTAGAGAGATTTTGGAAACTATCCCAACGAGAAGCACAAGAGGAGAAATGGCATTTTCTGCTCAGTTAAATTGAGTTCAGGCAATTTAAAATTTTTGGAGTGCAATTTATCATGAAGTAAAGGTAGCCTTTAGTGGGTCTAATTTCGAAATTTTCGGAAATTTATCTTCTCTTTCGATGGTTATCGGTGGATTGTTGGATGTCCAGTGGGATTGATTGTTGGATTTCCTGGTTAATCTGTTTTTTGTACCAACGCCGCCATTTTAGTATTGTGGATTTAATATATTGCCAGTGCTTTTCTACAAAATTATTATTGAATCAGTCGAGCCTATTAACACCCTAAGGTAACAGTTTTGCTTGATCAATTACTCAAATTCGATTTGTTTTCCTTTTGTCCATTTTGGGGTTCAATTAATTTATTTTTATGCCATTGGCATTGTTGGTCTTGGAAAATATAAAAAGGACTATCAGTAGTTCCTAATTCAAAGCCGACCTACTGTAACAGTCAAATTTGACAGTAATTGTAAATATTGTTTTATTTTATTTTACTAGTGGTTAAGCACTAGATACTTGTAAATATTAGTTTAAAAAAAAATTAGGAAATATATTTTTCAAATCTTCCGTCCCAAAAGTTGCATACAGTGTTTTGTTATGAGTCGAATTTAATAAAGTGCACATTCAAATAAATTTTAACAATAGGTTTTATTTTAATTTTAAAACGAGATTTCATTTTTGCTTTTAACTCGTCACTTGTAGACTGAACGCGAACGTTGAAAAGCTAAAATTGTTAGTAAATCGGGAAACTTATGTGTCGATTCTGTGCAAACCCGTAAGCCCTTAGGAAACGTATCTATGAGGTAACTATGGAAACCGTCCATTACAACCCATATAACAAACTTTACGGACGTTTCCTTATGGGTCTTATGAGATTGCACAAAATCGACCTATTAGTGTTTTTTCCTATCGCTGTTAGCGGATTAGTTGCTACTATTTTGGAAGTAAAGCGACCTACGAATAGAGATTGGATCAGTTGGGAATATTGGATCTATCGATATTATCGCAATTTGGCGGAATTTGATGGTTGCTTAATGACACCGCGTGTTCGGTCCATTGTTAATGAAATCATTCACTTATTCAAAACCCGACCACCTGGGTAAGATACGTTGATTTAAATTATTATAATTTTCCTAGATTAACTTATTAAATTTCTCGTCAATCATAAATGCACTTGTTTTAATTAATTTGACTACTATAACAAAATGCTGATGTTGTTTGGAACTTTGTAGGTTTTAATGCAGGGTTTTACCACTGTGTTAAGAAAACGTTTAATGAATGACTATTAGTTGTCTATCGATCTAAAGTCGAAATTTTGGTGAAATCCGTGGATTTTGTGTGTTTGGAGCGATTTTGGAATTTACTGTATCGCATCAAATGTCGCCATTTTGTGGACGAGTAGAATTCCGGCTGCTTGAATTTCCTAACGAGGTTAAAGTTCATTTTGGATGTGGTTCCTGCTGTCGGAGTCCGCGTTTGAATTGCTGACCCTGACCGTGGACTACGATTGAACAGAGGATTGACCAGATAAGCCTAAAATTAATCTAAGTCATTTCTCAAAAGTCGGAGTACTTATTACCTATTTTTTTACTTAATTATGGTGGGTAGCGCCCTTAAAAGTTGAGGCGAAAATTATTAACTTTATATTTCAATATTTTCATTTTGCTTATTAATTATTATTATCAATTATTAATTGGATCTTAGATACGTCAGTTGCCCAACAAAAAAAAATTTCTTCCTAAATAAATACGCCTAAATGTTTAAGCAAGTTATAAATATAAATATTTGATATCTGTAAGCGACCTATAACGTTATTTCTCGCAGCTTTTGATATATTTTTTTGTGGTATTAATAATAGTTATTGCGCAATTTAGAAAACCTACACCAATACCGTTTTGGGTTTTGCTAACAATAGTTGTTTTGCAAGTTGGAAGAAGGAAAAAAAATCTGAATTTTAATTTTTTTTTGCTAATTTCATGTTTTTTTGGTTTATTGGAAGACTGATTTATCTACATGGTATTTTGTAAACTTTAATCCATTTATTTTCTTTATCTTCATTACTGTAATTACAATATTTTTTTTTTAAATAAATAGTATATTTTTTTTAATATTCTTGAACCCTCTTTTGCCAACCTGAAACAAGCCTTATCTATTAGGAAAGGTGTAACAAGGTTACAACTTTTATAAACAGAACTTCAATACATAGATCTGAATTGTAGTAAATAAACTTTAAAAAAAAAAAAAAACGTTGTTGGTGAGATTGCAAGTTCTTGGTTATTGCAACTGTCGATTTTCTTAAAACCAAGTGGCGCCTATTTTTAATTTAGTATTCACTCACTCCCATTTCCACTGGGTTATAGCCGTGACAGAAAATCTTCTCACCAGTACCGTCACACTACATCATAGGTACGTGAAAAAGAAGAGTACTTATTTTTGAATTAAATTATCGGTATTTTACGCTTTTTATTTGAGGTCTGATATAATCATTTCGGGGTCTGGTTCTGGATCTGGGACGCCATTTTTTTGACAAGGTTTCGTCACCGGTCTTATTGTGTTCTGGCATAAGGCAAGGAGCTCGGAGAGGACCCGAACTGGGAATTGTTTTTTTTGTTTTCATCGTGGGATTAGCTGCTGGGTCCACAGATAAGCCATCATATTTTGTTTTTGCTTATTAATATTTTTTTATTATGAACAATTTGACTATGATCAATTATGGTCAAAGATAATAATAAATTTAATCCTAGTGTAGTTCGGATGAACTTAGATAATCAATCTAAACTGAATCTAAATTTTACATTTTACATGTTTTTTTTCTTTTCGATACTTTATTCAATGTATTGTCTAACTTTTCTTGGTTATAAATATTATTACACTTTGAAATTGAACAATTACCTTAAATCTGGTAGTAACTATTGTTGCGAATACGATTTTTTTTTATTTTAATTAATTAACTTTCGCAAAATATAGTACTATACCTACAGTACAAACTGTGTGTTTATTGTAAAAGAGCCACGTAAGCTTACGCCGGTTAAGAATAAGTTAAGGTTTTATTTATACGCGATAGATTTGACAATAAATTTTGTTAATATTGGACAATATCAATTATAAATTCAAGAGAATTGTTACGGAGATTTGGATAAAATATTAGAACAAAAACACACCAAAACGGAGATTCCTTCTATCCAACTTTATTTAATTTAATAAACAATTAACGCAACATGTTTCAAGGGTACATATCCCTCATCTTCAGGCGCATAAACTAAAAATTAAGGAAATACGTCAAAATATAGTATTTATGTAAACATTAAGATTACGTTGTAACAAAGTGGTGACAAATTGGTAGACTTTAGCATAATTTAAAACGCATAAAATATAATTTAAAATGTATAAGAAGTTAAAAAAGTTAAAAAAGTTTAAAATATATGTATATATAAAATATAAAATAGCACACAAAATATAAAACAGTAATTAAAATTATTATTTTTAAAAGCAAAGTACTTACATCAAAAACGTTCAAGTAAAATATGGAATTAAATAATTAAGTTGACGTTTAACTCGAGACTCAAAACAGGCATAAACCAGGATCCAACAAATAAGTAGATAGTATAAAACAATAATATAATAGTGGAAATTGATCAAAGCATATGTCGAAGGAAGGATTGTCAAATCATAGTCAGTAATCAAGGCTAAAATTACAAAATGGAAATTAATGAGGAGAAACACATTATAAAATTAAATATGAACAAGAAGACTTATCAGGCTAACTCACCGAAGTCGATCACAAAATTAAACATCTAGTCAAAATACAACTTTCATCTATCCTTTTTAACTATATTCCATTTGTGTGCACCATTACAAACATCAAATACTTAGGATGTTCTAAATAATTTAAGATTAAAAATTTTCTTAACCTAAAAAATCCTTATGGCGGGCTTCAGTTGGGATTGAAAGAAGCAAAAGTCACGGAATTAAAAGTGTCAATCGAACCGTAAACACCAGACACAACAAGAAGTGAACTTGCAAACTACAGACAAAACGAAGATTATAAATTATGAAAATCAAATCAAATTGATTGCCCAAATAACAGTGAGATGGGTTGCCTATTGTGGGTGATGAAAATTTAAGTTAAGTAAATCAAATGATAATAAGTTAATGATCATGTAACGCCATCAATTGTTTGTAGAACGGTATGTGACTACATTCTAACTTGGTGTTCAAATTTATAACTTGGTCATTAAGTTCACATTTTAATATTTCGAAGTTTTCTAAATGATTCAATAATTTGGCGTTATCACATGTGTGTAAAATTTTAAAATCTTTATCTATGCTGTGTCTGTGGCCAGATTCCAAAATATGTTCAGCAAAAGCTGACTTTTGAGGGCGATTCAATCTAATTGCAGCCGAATGTTCTTTTATTCTAATCGAAAAGGCTCTACGAGTTTGACCCACATATGAAGCATGACAAGAATCACAAATTAACTCATAGACACCATTCTTGCAACCTTTATCAGTTTTATCTTTATTGTTTTTACAACTATTCAGGGTGTTATTAGTTTTAAATGAAATTTTTATGTTATTTTTGTTAAAAAGTTTTAACAAATCATGGCATTTATTATTAACATAAGTAAGTGATCCATAATTCGGTTGCTCAATTAAAGAATTTTGAGTGTAAGCATTCTTATACAATAATTTTAAACGCATTTTAGAAATAATCTGTTTTATGAGTGAATCAGGAAAATTATTGTTATAACCAATTAATCTGATTGTGTTAACTTCATCTTCAAAATCTTTAATATTCATTGGTATAGTGAATAATCTATACGTGAAGCTGTGAAACGGAGCCAACTTATGCGCTCTAGGGTGATTAGAATTGAAATTAATTGTTGTGTCGGTGAAACTAGGTTTACGGTAAATGGAAAAATCTAAATTATAATTGGATCTCTCAATTAAGATATCTAAGAAAGGTAACTTGTTGTTGTTTTCAATTTCCACAGTGAATTTGATTTTAGGGTGTAATTGATTAACTAACTGTAATAGTTGATTTAAATCATGATCATTACCATTAAATATTATAAAGATATCATCAACATACCTTTTCCAAAAACAGATTTTAGTGACACAATTCAAAGAAGACTCAAACAATTTAAATTCCAAACTTTTCATGAAAATTTCCGCCATTAGTGGGCTTAGGGGTGATCCCATGGCTAAGCCATCAGTTTGCTCATATATTTTATTATTGAACTTAAAGAAATTTTGGCTCAAAGCTAATTTTAACAATTTTACTATCGCTAGTAGTTCATAGTCACCCAAGTCAGCTTCGTTCAACAATTCACTCGTTAAGTCAATACAATCCTGAACAGGTATGTTAGTGAATAAGCTAACCACATCAAGAGAAATTAATCTATAAGATGGAAGAACATTAAAAGTAACAAGTTGTTGAGCAAGATAATTTGAATTTTTAATACTATAAGGGTTATTAAAACCAGTTGAACTAATAATATATTGGTTTAACCACCTAGCCAACAAATACGTGTGTGATTTAACAAAAGATACCACCGGTCTAATAGGTATGTCAGATATTCGAACATTATCCATATTATTGGAGTCAATTTTGTGTATCTTAGGTAACCCGTATAGTTTAGGTATTTTTGGATTCAGAATTTGAAAATTTCTAGTATTAATGCCCAAATTACTTGCATCAAGGAAAACTTCCTTAACTACAGTTGAAAATTTAGTAGTTGGATCTTTGTTCAAAGGTCTAAAGTTAGAATTAATTAAAAACTTTTCAACAATATCAAGATAATCAGAATTATTTAATATGACTAGAGTGTTCCCTTTATCAGCTTTAGATAAAGTTAGCTTATTAGTGGAAATTTTCTCTTTTAATTTGATAAAAATATCATCTTTACCAGTGTCAAGGTGGTTATTGACATTATTTAAAATTTTTATAGTTTTTTGTTGAAAAGATTCATCTTTAATTTTGAATCTGTCAAATAAATTAATAATTTCAAGTCCTAAAGTATTAACTTCCCAGTAAACACAAAGGTGGTGGTTACGTATTTGTTGGTGTTATTTAGGTATCGTTATAACGTACCACATGGTAGGTACATATATGCATAAACTTACGTTATAAGCGCAACGTAGTTTTACTACGTTTCAATTGGGTGTGGACCAAGTATTATTTGACACGTATGATGGGCAACGTATATGTTCGTATAAATACACGTAGTGAGCATAACGTAGTTTAAAGTAGTTTATAATACGTAGTATTGCAGCAAAAATGCAACGTATGAACAACGTACGATATAAACGTATATTTAAGTATACCGAAAGGTTGCGGATGCTACGTAGTTTTTAATACGTAACATTTTAAGGAAAAATCTTACGTATCCACAACGTATATAACAAACGTATCTTTAAGTATAAAGAAAGGTTGCGGGTGTTACGTAGTTTTTAATACGTAACATTTTGAGGAAAAATCTTACGTATCCACAACGTATATAACAAACGTATCTTTAAGTATAAAGAAAGGTTGCCGGTGCTACGTAGTTTTTAATACGTAACATTTTAAGGAAAAGTCTTACGTATCCACAACGTATATAACAAGCGTATCTTTAAGTATAAATGAAGGTTGCGAGCGTTACGTAGTTTTTAATACGTAACATTTTAAGGAAAAGTCTTACGTATCCACAACGTATATAACAAACGTATCTTTAAGTATAAATGAAGGTTGCGAGCGTTACGTAGTTTTTAAAACGTGGTATTTGAGAAAAACTGCCACGTATATATTACGTGCCCAAATTACTATAATTATACGTAAAAATTCAGACGTTTTGAAACTTCTGTTAGGTTTTTAGGTGTGGTCACAGCAGGTCACAGTGTGAATTGAAAGTGTCGTTTTATTAGTTATAAAATTAGTGTTGATTAAAATTCTATCTACATTGACTTAATTTATAATAAGTTAAGATGTCGGTATGTAAATATTTATTTATGATTTATATTAGAATTTAATTTTTTTAAATACTTTTAGGTTAAAAAATATTCTAAGCGACATTTGCGTCGAATGGTAACTAACATTTTAAATGCAGAAAGTAATTCTTTAAATGCAGAAAAAACATCATTATCGGCTAGTGCTACTGATGCGAATATTGAAAATAATAAAAAGGTCACATTATTAGGTGAAGATCAAAAGGAAGTCCGGGAAGCTGTAATTGATAATAGCAGTGCTACTTCAAAACCGTCTACGTCTACGTTTGTTTCTGATCGTATTGATGGAATGGAATCTTTAGGTAAAACTATTAGTGATACATCACTTTCTAGTGCTTCATTCAGTTCGAGTGATACCGAGAACGACGATTATGATAAATATAATAAATTAGAAAATTTTTGTAATGTTAAAAACGTAAATACCGAACTTCTACATCGGCAATTAAAGGAGTGGGCAATAAAATACAATGTAAATAAAAACACAATTAATGGCTTACTTAAAATTTTAAATTTACATCATCCAGATCTACCACGGGACACGAGAACCCTTTTAAGAACTCCTCGTTCTGGGACTTGCTTGATAAAAGAAGTTGATCCTGGCAGTTACCATCATTTTGGGCTTAAGAGCAGCATACAGTATCTCTTTGAAAAACATTGTTCGGATGCATTTAATGGTCCTATTTTATTTAATATAAGTGTAGATGGGCTGCCAATAAGTAAAAGTTCTAACAGTCAGTTTTGGCCAATCCTTATTAATATTTCAAATATTTCGTTTCTGAAAGAACCTGTAATTGTTGGTCTATACCATGGACTTAAGAAACCAAATGATGCCAATGATTTTTTGAAAGACTTAGTGGATGAATATAATTCTATAAAAGATGGTATTTCCTTCTTCATTAAAAATGCAATTTGTATAACTATTGATTCCCTGATTGTAAATTGTATTATTGCGGATGCGCCAGCAAAATCTTTTTTGCTAAATATAAAAGGTCATACTGGCTACAGTAGCTGCACAAAATGTGTTATTGAAGGGGACAACTATAAGGATCGCATAGTTTTTGTAAAATCTGATGCTAAACTACGTACAAGTTCTGACTTTTTTAATCGTGTAGACGAAGATTTTCATCATCCAGGCCCACCAAGCATTATTTTGGAATTACTTCAGAATCCAGTGCAGCAAGTTGTTTTAGACTACATGCACCTAGTTTGTATTGGTGTAGTTAAGAGGATTTTAAAATTTTTTGTACATGGTAATGCATCCATCCGGCTAAAACCACTTCAACTTCAGGCAATTTCAAATAAAATTAATTTATTTAGACAATATACCCCTGTAGAATTTGCACGTCTTGGAAGGAAAATTGAAGATGTTGATAGGTGGAAGGCAACAGAATGCAGACATTTTATATTATATTCAGGACCATCAATAATGAGGCAGTTTTTAAGTAAGACCCAATTTGTGCATTTCATGTCATTGCACACAGCGATGAGGATATTATGTTCTCCAACGGATTATAACACCCTTAACGAGTATGCAAATTCGCTAATGATATATTTTGTAGAAAAATACGAGCAAATATATGGCAGGGAATTTGTAACACATAATGTACATAATTTGATACATTTGGCTGCAGATTCTGCAAATTATGGTCCATTGGATAACTTTAGTGCGTTCCCATTTGAAAATTATTTACACAAAATAAAATCATTTGTAAGATCAGCAAGATTTCCATTAGAGCAAATGTATAATAAAATAATGGAAGAGAGGGTAAATATTAAATCAGATCAAATAGAAGATAGTGTACAATTAAAAGGATTATATTATTTAAATAAAAATAAAGCTACTGAATTTTATACAACCCTAATAGGAACTTTTTTTACAATCAAAGTTGGTTCTGAAGGAGATAATTGTTTTGCCACCAAGGACAATAAGATTCTATCTGTAAATACAATTTTTAAAAACACCAAAGATAATGATATTTACTTGGAAGTCAATTATTTTGAAAACAATGGCGAAGATATCACATATCCGTGTAATTCTACAATAATTAAAATATTTATCGTGTCTAATTTAAGTGATAAAAAATGTGTAATTTCGTATAGTGACTTAATTTATAAGTGTTTAAAATTTCCATTGAATGATGGTAAAGACAATTCATTTAAAATAATGCCATTATTACACAGTGTCCAAAATTAAATATTTTTTGCAAAACAAGACTTTACATCGTTTCCCACCAAAATCTCACCTGATCGGTTTTCGGTTACGGGCTGCACACCATCGCGCATGATCACTGATCACGCATGGCGCATGGACATGGACGCATGGAGGTTCAGACAGGAACGGCGAGGTCTAAACCAGTTTAAACCTTAAACCTTTCAACAACACACAGTTAAAAGTGCATCGTGCAGCCATTTATAATTATCCACGTGCTTCTTGGTGCTTCTAGTCTTATTCTGGCTCATGTGTGGTTTTTTAAAAGATAGCGACTATCATGTTAAATCAAATAAAAGTGATTTATTTAATTTTTTTTAAATTATAGGAGTTACCCAATTACCATAATTTTAAATATTTGTTTTTTAAATAAATTCGTTCGGACAAGCTATTCATTAGTACAATAATATACACCATTATACATATTAACATTATTTTCTCTATAATTATTCAAGAGCAAAAATAATATACTTAAATATGATAAACATATTTTATTTTTTATACCAAATTTAAATTTTTATTTTCCCCAATGTTTTATTTTATGCACTAATTAAAAAAACATTTTTAATATCTTTTAATGAATTCTTATATTTTATGTAATCTATTGTTAACAAGTACCCTAAACATATTCTTTTTATTAATTATAAAGGCAGAAGCAGATAAAGAGAATAGAAATAATACTTTCCACGTAGTAATGGAGAAAAAAGAAAATGGGGAAGAAACATTTTCGATTATTATTTCTTCCTGGATATTGTCTATTAACGACAATGTATGTACAGCTTATTGGCCTCCCGAAAAGGAATTCCAAAAATCGTTAAAGTTCTTACGAACTCCAAAAAGTAATTGGAAAACATTTGAATCGGAAATAGTAGCATCATATGGTGAGTTAAATATAATATAATTTTTGCTTATTGTTAAGTTTTATTTTACATAGATACGTATGAGAAAGCCAGAAAGAAAGAAGCTATGTTAGTTGCCGCATTATCCAGTGAAAATGAGCCTGACTTATTGCAGAAGAAAAAAAGAAAATCTAAAAAAAAATTACATTTTGATGAACATTATGATAGTGAGCTTGAGGTGACTCCCCCACCGTCAGCACCTGTTTTAAATAAAACTCATATCCAAAGCTGTAAGTAATATAAAAGAAAAGTAAAACAAATATTTATTAATTTAACGTTAATGGCAATACCTTATTTCATGCTTTTTTTATATTTTAGTAAGTGGTGACTTGATTCCAATTGAAATAGTCTCGGAAATAGTAGATAATGCTTTGGCTTTGGAAAATGTAAATATTCAATTTGCTGGTGAGTATTATTTATATACACATATAAATTTCCAGAAACTTATTTAAAAAAATACTGCAATGGTGAAATTATTATAGTAATTAAATAATAATAGATTTGATTTCACTTATCTTACAATAAATAATGAGTACCATTTGGCAAAAATTTGTTTAAAAAACTGAATTAAAATATTTGCGTTAAACATTAAAATTCATCGTTGTTTCTTGAATATATTTCAAGTTAAAAATTAAATTTAAAGTTTTGTAAAAGTTCCACTGATTCTCATGAATATTTGTATTATTTTAGAAAATGATGAATCTCAAATTTATTTGGATAACCCACACACACCAATTGGAAATACCTATAATCCAGAGGCAACAACCAAACAAAATGCTGGTAAGAGTCCTAATAGTAAACAATTAACTTTATTGCAGTTGAAAAATTGAATTTACATTAACATTTTGTATTTTAAGGGTTTGATCAAATAATGAATAAATTAGATCTAATGCACAAAAAACAAGTACAATTAGAATTGTCAATGAAACAGTTAACCGCCTCATTTAATCAAATGGAAGCTCGTACAATGGTTCAGAATTATTCTGTGGGTTCAAATAATAGATTGGAGTTTATTTTGGATCTTCCTTTACAAAATATTGAAAGTATGTTGGAATTCGAAGAATCAATTAAAAATGATGACAAAAAAGATGCTTTGGTAAGTATCCCTTACTTTTATGCATTTCAAAGTTTGAAGCAGTCTTATTTTTAGTTTAATTACTTTAAACACATTGGTGGAACCACTGAAAGAAATGCTGTGCAGAGATGTCTTTCAAATTTGTTATCAAACAAATTGTCAAACGAAATATCATGGTGTGGCAGAAAAGGAAAATTTAAAATAGGTTCTTTATCTATTTTTAAAATTATGTTTTGTAAGTTTAATTAAAATTATGTAAATAACAAAAATGTATAAATTAATTACATTTTTAGCTGGAATACGAGAAAATTTTCCTCATATTACAGAGAAACTGTATGAACAAGTCATTATGGATTACCTTAAATCGAGTAAACAGAGACTGGAGAGAGAGAAAAACAAAGAAATGAGAAATAATTAAGGTATTTTTGTTAAATGTGTAATGATCAATTTATCAGTTATATTATATGTATATTACATGCATAATTCTGTTCCTCAGTATTAGATATATCAATTATTTAATTTTTCTATATTTGTAAATTACCGTGAAGAGTATAATCTGTTATTTAACTTTTTTAAGAAATTTTATTTATTTTTGTGATATTGCAAGTTCCAGAAATTATTTTTGTTACAGCTTCTTAACTTATATAATCTATTACAAATGTTAGATTACAGTTTATTTGTTTCTAATTTATATATATATTTAAGTATTATTTACTGCTAAGCAAACGATAGGAATTCAGATTTGGTATTAAAGTTGCTTAATTCAAAATCATTTTTATATTATATAACAATTTTTGATGTTCCTATAATATGTATTATTTTGTTTCTTATTAGTTTATTTTTATAAGAATTTATTTTTTGTTGGTTTTTAAAAGTTAAATTATATATTATATCTAATAAGTACATAAATTTTGCTAGTTTTATTTTTAACCAAATAACTAATCTTTATTATTTAGTCTTCTGGTATTTATATAACGAAGTATATATACCTACACATTTTATTATAATTTTTAATTTTAGTTTTTGCATTCTTCAAAAAATAAGAAAACTTTTTTAAATTAAGAAATTTGAAAAAAAAATTAAAATTTCGTCAACGAAACTAAAGTTTTCATTATTTTTCGAACATTTCAAAAAATTATTTAAAAATTTCTCAAAAAGTATTATAATATACTGAAGTGATACGTGTTTCAAACGTTCGATTTACGGTTAAAGAACGTATTGGATAGGTACATATACCTAGGAACAACGTACTGTAGAAGTTCAAATAACGCTACCGGAGGTATTTAATTGTGTTTGTATTGGGTAAAAACACGTCGTAACAACGTAGGGTATAAGTTTCAAGAACGTACTGTAGAAGTTTAAATAACGTTACCGGAGGTATTTAATTATGTTTGTATTGGGTAAAAATACATCGTAACAACGTAGGGTATAAGTTTCAAGAACGTTTTTGGAGGTATTCGAAACGTATGTATAACGTTAGCAAACTGTTAATATACGTTTAAAAAAACGTTCTCATACGTCCCAGGTACGTAGTACTACGTATACATGTCACGTTATAATACGTGCGTACTACCCATTTGTTACGTTTTTTGCAACGTATATACTACCCCAAAAGGCGGACATTATACGTATACCAACACCAACCATAACGTGGATAAAACTTTGGTGGTAACGTTACAAGTAAAATGAAAACGTAACTAAGAAGTTTATAGAACGTAACTGTGTTTACTGGGTTGCTTATAATCGAAGCCATCATATGAGTTAAACTTAAAGCCATAATTCAAAATGGTAAATTCATTATCATCGAAAATAACCTTAGAGAAGTTTAAAACCCTATCAAAGAACGTTTTCTGAATAATGTTTTTAGTAAAAGTTGACTTTAAATCATATTGTAAATAAGGGTGTAAAAAGATAGTATTTAAACCTCTCATATGATTAATGTTCAAGTTGTGATCCACGTCTATTTTAGCACCATTGAATGTTCCAACAGTATTACTCGGTGTTGAATGTGAATTATTTAAAACTTGATCAACAGCTGAAATGCTGGAATCAACATCAATATCAACACTATCACTTCCAATATCATTGTGAGATTTATTGTCAACATTCAAAATAACTGTCTCATCTATATCAATAATATTATCAATAAGTATCTTTGAGACCGAACCTAGTTTATTTTGGATGGAATTGTCTAAAGTTAATAGTGAGCCAACAGGTAAATCATCAATCTGTTCATTAATTAAATCCACTGTTGTTGTGAAACTATTTCCAATTTGTGTTACACAGTTTTGATTAAAATTAATTTTATGTTGTAAACCTAAACTGTTATTTGACGAAGCAAATTGCTCGATCGAAGTTTCAGTTCGTGTACCTGGATCATTAAGATCTATATTAACATTGTATGTACAGCTATTTACATTATTGTATGTACATCTATTTACATTATTATTGTTGTTGTTGTTCAAGCGTTTCAAAATCTTAATTTTATTCCTTAATTTAAGTTTTAACCTATTACCGTTAAAGAACGCATTAATTCTACAACGTTGGTCAAAAACGTCAAATTCAGAAGGGTGCAAATATGAAGCTAAGAATTTATGTAAGTTTAAAAGTTCTATGTTTAAGAATTCTAAGTGTTTATATGCATTCTTAATTTCTTTACTTAGCCATTTCATTTTGGCATGATTAACAATATTTTTGACAAAATGTTTGTCGCTCTTAAACTTAATATTAATAAATTTAGGGTAAAGTTGTAATCTCTTACAGTCCTTCAAGAAGATGATCCTCTGATTTGTTTTACTGCGTTCATTAATGATATCTCGGTAGTCTTGTAACGTATCAGCCAGACAAGCCATCATTTAAATTCAAGAGAATTGTTACGGAGATTTGGATAAAATATTAGAACAAAAACACACCAAAACGGAGATTCCTTCTATCCAACTTTATTTAATTTAATAAACAATTAACGCAACATGTTTCAAGGGTACATATCCCTCATCTTCAGGCGCATAAACTAAAAATTAAGGAAATACGTCAAAATATAGTATTTATGTAAACATTAAGATTACGTTGTAACAAAGTGGTGACAAATTGGTAGACTTTAGCATAATTTAAAACGCATAAAATATAATTTAAAATGTATAAGAAGTTAAAAAAGTTAAAAAAGTTTAAAATATATGTATATATAAAATATAAAATAGCACACAAAATATAAAACAGTAATTAAAATTATTATTTTTAAAAGCAAAGTACTTACATCAAAAACGTTCAAGTAAAATATGGAATTAAATAATTAAGTTGACGTTTAACTCGAGACTCAAAACAGGCATAAACCAGGATCCAACAAATAAGTAGATAGTATAAAACAATAATATAATAGTGGAAATTGATCAAAGCATATGTCGAAGGAAGGATTGTCAAATCATAGTCAGTAATCAAGGCTAAAATTACAAAATGGAAATTAATGAGGAGAAACACATTATAAAATTAAATATGAACAAGAAGACTTATCAGGCTAACTCACCGAAATCGATCACAAAATTAAACATCTAGTCAAAATACAACTTTCATCTATCCTTTTTAACTATATTCCATTTGTGTGCACCATTACAAACATCAAATACTTAGGATGTTCTAAATAATTTAAGATTAAAAATTTTCTTAACCTTAAAAATCCTTATGGCGGGCTTCAGTTGGGATTGAAAGAAGCAAAAGTCACGGAATTAAAAGTGTCAATCGAACCGTAAACACCAGACAGAACAAGAAGTGAACTTGCAAACTACAGACAAAACGAAGATTATAAATTATGAAAATCAAATCAAATTGATTGCCCAAATAACAGTGAGATGGGTTGCCTATTGTGGGTGATGAAAATTTAAGTTAAGTAAATCAAATGATAATAAGTTAATGATCATGTAACGCCATCAATTGTTTGTAGAACGGTATGTGACTACATTCTAACTTGGTGTTCAAATTTATAACTTGGTCATTAAGTTCACATTTTAATATTTCGAAGTTTTCTAAATGATTCAATAATTTGGCGTTATCACATGTGTGTAAAATTTTAAAATCTTTATCTATGCTGTGTCTGTGGCCAGATTCCAAAATATGTTCAGCAAAAGCTGACTTTTGAGGGCGATTCAATCTAATTGCAGCCGAATGTTCTTTTATTCTAATCGAAAAGGCTCTACGAGTTTGACCCACATATGAAGCATGACAAGAATCACAAATTAACTCATAGACACCATTCTTGCAACCTTTATCAGTTTTATCTTTATTGTTTTTACAACTATTCAGGGTGTTATTAGTTTTAAATGAAATTTTTATGTTATTTTTGTTAAAAAGTTTTAACAAATCATGGCATTTATTATTAACATAAGTAAGTGATCCATAATTCGGTTGCTCAATTAAAGAATTTTGAGTGTAAGCATTCTTATACAATAATTTTAAACGCATTTTAGAAATAATCTGTTTTATGAGTGAATTGTTACAACGTAATCTTAATGTTTACATAAATACTATATTTTGACGTATTTCCTTAATTTTTAGTTTATGCGCCTGAAGATGAGGGATATGTACCCTTGAAACATGTTGCGTTAATTGTTTATTAAATTAAATAAAGTTGGATAGAAGGAATCTCCGTTTTGGTGTGTTTTTGTTCTAATATCAATTATTATCAACAATCTTATTGGTTTTTAAAGAAAGTATTTCCACCAGTACATAGTAGTAATACAATCTTTTTGTAACTCTTTATGGTAAACGACATTATTATTTTATGTGCAGGATTAATATCTATGCAGGATTAGTCTTAGTTTACGAATTATACATTGAGTTGAGATATTTATATCTTAACTTATCTCAAAGTATTTGGTCGAAAACATTAACTATTATTTTTTTTAAATGTATACTAAAATTTTATTGTTTAATTGCTGGCTTATTTGGTGTCCTACGTATCCGCCGAATATTATCTTGGATCGTTCGTACTATTCGTTGCTTTGTAGCACCATTTTAAGCACGAGTTTTTGTATTTTGGAAGCAACTGGCGCCCAACGAGCGCACACCGAGGATCGTTGTGTGAGCTTTTATTTTTTTTGTTCCAACATATTTAGGACACTTCCTACTTCACCAACGGGATGCATACTACTAGATATATTAGCGAAACGAGAAGTCTTTGTCGTCACAAAAACTAGTCTTACATCAACAACACTTCTATTAATAAATAATTAGTATGAATTAGTTTATTTTTTAATACAGTATTACAAAAAGGTTTAGTGAAAAGTCTCAATTAAAAATTACTGCCCTTAATACACGCAAATCTAATAAAAAACTTAATAAATTTATCCTCGAAACATCTAATAATATTATAAAATAGCACTCAATATTATTTTCCAGGAATTACTTATTTGTAACTTCTAATTATCAGCATTGAAAAGTTAATCTCTAAAAAGGTAATTATCTTTTGTATTTAGATTTTCATACCTGAATAAATCAATTAAAACGATTACAATAATGAGATAAATTACAGGACAGAGCCTGGTACTTATGTTAATATTCAAATTTAAAAAACTAAGTATAGAGATTTTGGAACTCATTTATTTGAGTTTAAATTCGGTTAAAACCGTTTTATTTAAATTTACTAAAATTACTAAGTCTATAAAGTTCACTCTTGTTTTAGTGCTTGGAGGAATCAATTCTAAAAACTAGAAATATTAGCAAAAACGTAAAAAATTTTACAGTTAAAAACTTTGTAGATTGAAACCCCCATAAAAATTCTAGAAATTTCATATTTTCGGTCGCTGGCTAGCGGACTACTAGACATTTGAAAAATATGCAATTTTTCTTCTCTTGAGTTCTAGAATTTTAAAGGGGGGTTTCCTTGGAGGTTTCAAAGTTTTTAACTGTCAAAATTTTAACGTTTTTGCTAATATTTCTAGTTTTTAGAATTTATTTTAAAAAACCCTAATCTTTTTAATCAGGCTATGGAAGCGTATTTTTAAATAAACCATGAAAACTAGAAATATCAGCAAAAACCTAAAAAATTTGACAGTTAAAAACTTTGAAGTTTGATATCACCATTTGGGTGTCATATATGATAGTGCGTGGTGAATTATTAGAAGACTTATTTTTTGAGAGTTTATAATATCCCAGGTTGTTTTATTAATATTTTGAGAATTCTTTATCAAGTCATTATAATATTGATTTTTGGCATCAACTATATTTTTTTTGTTGATCTTTTTTTAACTTATTGTATTTATTTTTTAGAGTTTCATTAGTTTTGGATTGGAGAAATAAATTTCTTAAGTATTTACCTTCATTAATAATATCTAAAGTTATCCAGGGGCTATCGTTTCCTCTTGAATTTTGTTTTTTAGTAATTTCTTTAAAATGAAAAGTAACGTTAAACAATGTATAAAACCTATTAAAAATCTCCTCCCATTTTATTACGCAATTTTCTTCTGAATAGATATTGTCAAAACTTTCATTCTTGACTAAATCAATGAAGTATCTTTTGTTTTCAATATTCATATTTCGCACGGTTAGTTTTCGTTGACAGTTAATATTGTTACAAATAGTTTTCGTAATAGAGAATTCCACACTTTGTAGATAATGGTCTGATATATCATTTGCTACCGTTTCTGTAAGTAGTTCATCACAGGGAAAAGTAGAAAAAACGTTATCAATTAATGTTTTTGTATTTGCTTGCACTCTTGATGGTAAATTAAATAGTTGAGTAAAACCGTAAGATTCAAATAGGGAAACTAATTTTTGGGAGTTTTAATTATTAGCATTTGAAAAGTTATAATTAAAATCGCCACAAATAAAATGACGTACATTATTTTAACTTGTTAAAGATATTATATGGTCTTCTAATAAATTTAGAAAATCATGTCTTTAGAATTTGGTGTTCTGTACACTCAAGTAATTGAAATTATTAGATTTTCAAATTTTAATATAATGGCAGTTCCTTCGATGGTTTTTTCTTTTATTTGATTATAAATCATATTCTTTAATTGAACTTCAAAAATATTTATAATTAATATTGCTACACCTCCACCTCTGTTAATTTTACGACAGAAGCAAGCAACTAATTTATAATTCTTTATTTTGAAAAAAATAATTTCGTTAATTACGTTAAATTTACCCAAATTTACTACATATTTCCCAAATACAGGGTGTCCCGTTCGTGGTTCACCAAACGTCAAGGTTAGAAAGTAGAGCAAGTTTTATCACGAAAAAACCAAAAAAGGAGGGGTCTATCTTTTATGGTTTGAAAGTTACATGGGTTTGAATTTGGCATCGCCTGTTTTTGTCAGAAATCAGTAAATGATCAATAGTTGCTTAATAATCAATTTTTATAATCAAAAGTTAAATTTTGATGGCTTTTGAAACAGTTGTATTATTAAATAATAACAAAAATGAAGGCGCGCTTCAATTGTAACTAACTATGCTTAGAATCAATTCTCATAGGAGTAAGTTTAGAAGGCTCTAGTGAGTGCACAAAAAGAATTAGGGTTTCAAAATTTTTCATAATTTCTAGAGAATTTAACGAATTTTTAGAAAATTTAAAAAAATATGCCCTAAGTAGGTCATATCTTGGAGAAAATCTTAAAAAACTGCTAAAGAAACATTTTTTTCTGGATTGATCTTATTAAACGATTTGTGTTTTATCATTGTCACCAATGGAAAGAGGATACTTTCACCTTTAAGATTATATATTTTTTAAATCTTTTTTACTAAGTTTTTAAGCAGCTATTGATCATTTACTGATTTCAGGCAAAAACGGGCGATGCCAAATTCAAACCCCCGTAACTTTCAAATCATAAAAGGTAGACCCCTACTTTTTTGGTTTTTTCGTGATAAAATTTGCTCTACTTTCTAACCTTGACGTTTGGTGAACCGCAAACGGGACACCCTGTATTTCCAAACCTCAATAATAAAGATGTTCTACAACGATTTTGGCTCACGACTACCAACTTTTTTTTCTTAGAATGAAATATGTTGGGAACATGAATTCCATTATAAGTTAAAGTATCCATGATGGTTTACTAATATTTATTATGCATTATATTATGTAGTGTTCGGGGTGTTGTTAAAACTACTCGCCTAGGCTTCAAATTTGGCGTTAAAAAAATTCTGTGATAAGTATTTTACCTTGAAATAATACAGTTCCCCATTCAAAAATCTTTGTTTAAAAATATTTTTTGTTATTAATTATATTAAAGTTTTTTTGGTCTAAGCGTTACATGTGTAATTTCATTTTTTAAATATTTATTTAAAGAACTGTCATTTGATTTGTTAACTTTTTATTAAAAAAACTTTAATATATTAATAATCAATAATCTTTGGTAAATTTATACCTTACCTAAAATTTATTATTAATAAATATGGCGTCATTGCTAAAATAAACCTACTAGGAAATTTTACTTATTTTCTGACCTATTAGGTAACTTTTCCTTAAAACTTGGTAAAAAATTCTTATAAATTTGACTTTATAGTAATTTTGCCCTAAATTGAAAGTTTTTACCTAAAAGTCTATAATACTTTGAAGTATTTTTGTCCTGAGAATAAGTAAAGGACCTTATCGTTTTCATATGGGATTTTGGGTAGAAGTAAAATTAAAAACTATCTTAACAAAACGATCTAATATGTTTTGAATACATATTTTCTACTTTAATTTTATACAAAAGACGATTTTAAATGATTAAACTGTATCGCGAAAAATATATCTTTAATCTGGCAACTGCGGTTTATAAATTTTTAATTTTGACAAATGTGACAACTGTTGTCAGAAAAAGACGCATGCTAATTAGCACCTTTAATTTGCGATCTATTTCAAACATGCCACCTATTAGTTGTTTTTGCTGCGGGTTATACATTAAAGATCGGTACAAATCGCGCCTAGCAAATAATCAAGAGTTGTTTGATTTTTTTGTGCGTACTTTTGAAGAAAGGGGCGTACAGTGGATTCCACCTGCAAATGAGTCTAGGATTTGTAAACCTTGCTATAATAGATTTCAAGGTAAGCATTAGACTATCAGATATAAGTTATGCAATTAGGTACATCTATTATTCTAAGGTCAACAAAGACACAGAGTGAGAGTGAATGAAGCTGAAGAGCAACTACGAGAACAACATCAAAATGGCCCTCAAAACAAACAAAAACTACAAAATAGCGAGAATTTGTGTTGTGTTTGTCGTATTTTAAATAGAAACAGAATTCCCCGTTCTGCAATTCTAGATCTTTGGATGCGAGACCGAATTTATTGTAATATTAACAATCGCTCATGTCCAGAGCACCTTGAAGGCACTGTTTTTAATCAAAATGCGAAAATACAGTTGCGACAACTTGCAATTCCTTATGTAATGAACCTCGACGAGCAAGAAAATCTTATAGATTTATTAACGGATCAAGTGGATGAACTAAATAAAAAGTCCTCTGTTGATTTTGATTCTCCCAATTTAGACGATACCGACTATATTTGCTTAACTGGTCTTAAGAGGGAAGAGTTTAATACAATAGTCGATTATTGTGATAATACAACTAGTACGTTATTGTCCAAAAGAAACTGTGTTGGAGTTTTTTTAGTTAAAATGAGGTCTGATCCACCGCAATCTTTATTAGCCATGATCTTTGGAATGAGGGCAAATCAACAGCCGCGGATAAGTGAAATTATTCATCAAGTAAGTCTTATATTTTTTGGTTTAGAAATAAACAAAAATGCAGGCAACATTTTCCTTAGGTTCTGGATGCATTAAACCGAAACTTGGTTCCTCGTTTTCTTGGGTTTGATCACATGACCAGAGATCAATTACGTACTGTTCATAGTAATACTGTATCAAACCGTCTTTGCAGAGCAAATGCTAATTCTTTGGTTGCTCTAGTAGATGCTACTTACCTATTTATTCAAAGGTCTAGAGACCACAATTCCCAAAGATTAACCTATTCTACTCCCAAGAAAAGTAACCTGGTAAAATTTTCAGTTGTGACTGCTCCTGATGGTTACATTGTAGCGGTTACAGGTCCACATGCTACCGACGGTAAAAATAATGACTCAAATATATTCAATGCCATGGCAGTAGAAGAGGTAAATAATAAAATAACTTAGATTATTTAGAAAAGATAGATATTTATTTATAATAGGATGGATTTTTCAACTTCTATAGAGAAGATGACATTATTGTCTTAGACCGAGGCTATCGCGACTCAAGGGAAATATGTAATCAATTTGGATTGCAAGTTTTTATGCCCCATTTTGTACCACCAGGACAGCGTCAGCTTACATGTCAACATTCGAATGAGTCTAGGTAGAATTTCAAGAGTGTTTAAATATTTTATGAAGTAAATAGACAGAATTACTTTATTCGTCATATTTAAAATAAATGGGATAAAGGAATTCTTTCTAGTGCTATACAATAATCAAAAACTCCCCAAGATATGTATTATTTTAAATGTTATGATCATTATTTTAATTTATTGTTTCTTATAATAGAATTGTTACAATGTTGCGATGGGTAATTGAAGCTGTTTTTGGTCGACTTCAGAACAAATTCAGATTTCTAAGAAATGTTGTTCCAAATTCCTATAGTGCAGAAGCGCTGGGCAATATTTACAAGGTAGATTAATAAATAAAATATGACTCCTAAATTACCACCTTTCGCTAATTTTTACAAGGTTTTGTGTGCAATTTCGAATGCATTTTTTTCACCTATAAGTTCAAACGGTCCCGAAGATGATAGATTTTGCGATGTAGTATTGGAACGATTAAATCGTCCAAATACTCTTTTAGAAAAAGTATTGGAGGAAAATCTGACAAGGGTGCGCTTAAATTGGCCAATTGTAAACGCATTGGAAGGGCTTCAAGATTTTCCTGTTTTGAGTGAAAACCAAATTCAAGATATCACTTTGGGAACATATCAATTAAAGTTGGCATATGCATACACTTCCTCTCATTTAGATCATGGTCGTTATCTAATAAGGTTGCATCAAGATCCTGCAAATCAAAATGATGGTGAAAAGTTAATTAGAGCATCAATTCCTTCAAGGTTATATTTTTGCAATATGTATTTAAAGATATTTTTGACGTGACCTATTAAATCCAGGTTTCAAGGCAGGGAGGAAAGACGATGTTTTGTTTCATACAGTACCGAACTAAATGGGACAGACGCCATAACTGGTTGGGCTTGCCTTTGTAAATCGGGTGCCAGGGTTTTAGGTATGTGTGGCCATGTTGCCTCCGTTATTTGGTTTTTGGGATATGCTCGGCATCAAGAAAACATAAAATACCCTTCAAAAGACATTGCTGAAAATCTAATTAACGTAGCAGAAAATTAAAGCTAATGTATACGGTGTATGTGAAAAGTTTACAGTAATAATTTTTAAATAATTTTTCTTTTTCTTTTTGTAGAACTTATGGGGTTTAAGAAAACTTTCGAACAATTACTGGTTTTCGCCATAGTTTTCGCTATAAAAAATTATTTACATTAAAACACAAACACTCACCTCTCTCTATTCACTAACACATACCACATACATTACACATGATGCGCAAATTCCGTCCAGTAACCTCCTCGTGGTGCGCATTGGGTAATGCTAATACTGGCGGTACCATATCGCTCATACGTTCCGAGGACTCAAAAGAATTATTCTAACCCGGTGTTTGCTACTAAGTGCAATTAGGAATGAATGCCAAAGAGCGGGAAAGAGCATTTTTGATAGTCATCGGAACTTATAAGCGATATTGTGCCCCCCTATAGACACACTGTGAAGAACGCCGACTAAGACCATGAACATATACGCGGTCTTGCTTGTACTTGGGCCTTAATTAGCCAAGCTAACACATACTTTTTGTCAGTTTTTTACGGTCTTGATTTTGTACGTATTAAGAATGACCGATAAAACATATCTGTGTAGGTAAATTAATGCCACAAACAAGACCGTGAACTTGTGTATGAATTACATATACATAATAAAAATATCCAATATTAAACGAATTGTACCTTGTCATGCAAACTTTTTTTTAATTATTGTATTTATTTGTAAGAAATAAAAAATGGAATTTTATTTGTTTGTGATTTAATTAATAATACTTTTGTTACTTATATTAAATCAAGTTTAGCTATTATTTAGATGTTTCTTTTTATTTTTTCCTAAACAGAATTTAACAAGTTACGGTAATTCTAAACTATAAATCTTTTACAATTTGTTATATGCAGATCCGAAGCCATCTAAAATGTCTCTATCTTATTTTAATAATCTTAGTAATTATAAATGGTATTTGGCAAGCATGTTGTTTTGTTTGTATTGTTTACAATAAAATAAAACGTTTGGAAATTAATGGATTTATTTGTGACACGCAGGTGAAAAAGTAGTCCAATGTTGCCAATGTTTTTGAAAACCCGAAACATACTGTAAAAATCTTAATACCTTTATTTCACGATGTTCTAGTGAATGGAAACCGATAAAACTTTGGTAAACTATAATACTAATACCATTTTATCACGTAATACAAATATCATAATGTTATGCGATTGCTCTGATGTTTTATTCAAGATTTTGTAAAAAAATTGAAAAAACGGCAACTTTGCAATAATTAAATAATTTTAAAAATTAATTGTGTATATACTTATTTATATGACAAAACTATATGCCAAATAATATAAATAAAATAAAATATTTATAAATATATAAACAACTACATAATTAATACATTATTAACGTTATAAAATTAGAATATTTAGATGATGTCGGCAACTAACATTGCATAGGTGTTAAAAAATATCGGCAACGTTGCCTAATTGTGCAAAATGGTGTTAAAAATTCTCAACTTCAAAAACCTTTTCTGAAGCCCGCGCAAACTTTCATGACCCAATATTTTACAAAATTAAATATTTTACCTTTCTATACATGAGGTATGAATATCAACGTTGCTTAACGATCCACCCAGAGAACGATAAGGTCCTTTGACTTTGAACGCAAGAATAGGACACGAACGTTTGAAATCAAACGCGAAGTTTCTATAACCAAAAAAATTGTAGCAATGGTCTCTTTTAAATTCAAAGGTTCATATAAATTCTGTGAAGAATACCAAGATTATAAATGTAAATGTGGAATCAATTTGAATTTGACTTTGTATCCCCTGGTAGTAAGTTTGACCACAAAGTTATTAATTTAAATTTATTGACTGTAATAACCCTAAGTTTGACCAATAAGGAAATTTTGCTATTATAGGAAACGCAACCAAATTTACTAAAATATTACTATGACGTATTTTTACAATTAAAATTACAGCAAGTTTTACTTTAAATTTGACTAACAGGACATTTTTACTTTAAAGGCGCGTTAGGTAAAATAATTAGGTAAATTTTACTTTAGAATTTCCCTATTTTTAACTTTGAAGAAATATGACCAATTAGTAATAAATTATGTCAAATAATGGTAAATTTTTCCTAGTATTTGCAGTATAGGTAAAAATGGCTTAACTTATGCCCAACAAAATGCCTTTAAAGTCGTTATATAGGGCAATATTATGTAAATTTTCCTTAATTAGGTAAAATTTACTTAGACTTAGGGATATTTCTCATGATCTGTTACTTGGGGAAGTTTTAACTGACTTTTACACTGACGTTTTACAAATTTAAAATAAACTACATTGTTATTTTACATTATTTTGCAATCTTACCTTTTATTATGGTTATTTGTTATTTTTATATGTCTTACTTGCTAAGAATTACCAATTTTAAAAAATTTTAAGTTATTTTAGCTTTTAATTTGTATTAACATTATGAATGTAGGGAAATGTATACCAGTTGGTTACTAAATTTAGAGTTGTTAATTTATTTTTAAGCACAATTTTTTTTTGTAGGATTGAGTAATTTACTGTGATTAGGGATTATTCAATAAGTGTCAATAACAAAGCTGTTGTGTTTTTTTATGTATTTTATTTTAAAATAAAGTTTTAAACAATAATTGTAAATGTTAAAATTAAAAAAGAAAACGTTCTTATTTATACAATTAGCGCTTTTCTAAAAATATTAAAATTTGGAGCAAAGCTATAACACATTTTTTACTTTTGTAAGTACTTTTAGTAATTAAAATTATTGCAAATTTAGAACCAATAATAAAATAACACGGTAATCAGCTGCGTTTTAGTAAAATAATATTAAATTAATAAAACCAAAGCTGCCCAGTTAAACCAATCTTCACAAGAGATGAAAACAATTCGGATTCAATTCAGATTTAGGATTCAGTTCAATTATCCAAAAAGTGAATCCAGTCCGACGTGTTTATTTCGAAAAAATCCGGACCGAGCCAATCGCTATTCAATTGGATCCACTACAATCCTGATCGAGATACGCGAGATACAGTAGTCTATGTTAAAGATTTAACAAGGTTTTGGAGCACCATTAACATTTACTCACTACAACAATTTTGGTGCTAAATTTATTAAATTACTATCAACAGGAGCTGGCTATGGTAGAATAAATAAATTTTCTTCTCTAAAATCTAGTAAACTCTATAAAATTCAAGGTACTATCTTGCTTTTATAAAAAAATCAATTCGTCAAGTATAAAAAAGAATCTTATAAAATTTAAATATTGAGAAAAATTAAGTTATAAAATATTCTGTACTTGCAAGAACAATGAATAAATATACATATACAATTCACATAATGCCCGTGCAGTAGTACAAAAATTTAAAAGCAAGAAAATAGTATCGAAATTTAGGAGCCACTCCAAAAAATAGATGCTTAAATAAAATCTTACTCACCAACCCAAGGTCCTCGTAAATGTTCTCTAGTCAACTTCATTACAGCATGAAACCATTTCCAAAAACTAAAATTACGATCGGGTAAAGGTTCCTTACAAAATTGAGCCCAACTAAGAGTTTGACTGGCATCGATGTAATTCCCTCTAAACGCCATTTCTCCTAAGAAGCTCAAATTCTCATCGGTTAATGGTCTACCACTTGAAGACCTGAATATTAAACTTAACGTTACAGCCACGCTAGTCCAAGCAACCTAAAATATATAAAATAAATCAATTTAATTCTGTTTTAGTTAATATTCTTTTTATATTACCTTGTCTGGTATGATAAACGCTGGACGTTTAGGTTCAGAAAACGCGTTATCCCATGTAACGTTAGCCAAAGCATGCGGTTCTTGATTTTCATGCTCGATTACAACAACTGGTAAGGAGATGGTCCAAACGTCATATATTAACTCGCCTCCACCAACACTAAACCGCGATTGGAATAAGAGCGAGAATTTTTCATCCATTACACTTTCCGTTGCTTTCTTCTCGGTTCTTTTAATTTTCTTCAACTGCATGTTTCTAAAACTTACAGACAACTGCCTGGTAGTGCTTTGATACTCCATCGTTCCGGCCTTATTTAGAATTTCCCCACTAGCGTCACTGCTTTTGTTCAGTATATTATTTTTATGCAGGAGATTGGCTTGGGTTTCTGATATGATTGTAGCTTTTACTTGAGGAGGGGTCATGTGAATGTCGAGTTTACCACTTAATAAAAGACGAACGGTGGATGTAAACCTTGTGTTGATTTTCATAACTTGCAGGGGATGTTTTTCTATGGTGAAAGTTGATGTTACTAAAGAGGTTAGTAATTGAGTCAAATCTGCTAATAGTTGGGGTATAACACTTGGCTTTCCAGGTGCTTCAAAACGATACTTTTGCTTAAACCTTTCAAGATCTTTGCTGCCGTGTTAACCAAATTACATCAGCCAAACTTTCACACCTGCAAATCGAATTAATTAGTGAATTAAAATACTCAATAAATTTTTATTTACCATTCTTGAATTGCGTCGAGGTTGCTATTAAAATTTGCGCCATTTCCTGCCAATTGCTGTTCTCATCCCCAACGAATTATTTCACCCAAAACTTTCGACTGTAGAGAATTTAAAAGCTGTAGGTTTTCTTTTAGTTTTTCATCAAGAATTGAGCCACTTTGCAATATACCAGCAATCTAAAATATATTAAAATTAGCAACAACAATATTGAAAAACTGTAATGGCTTACTTTTTGTGAAAGAACATGCTGTAATTGTTCTCTTTCTTTAAGCATTTTCTGTAATAATCGAGCTGTTTGTATTTGTATTTGTGTTATGTTTAATATGTGCTGTAAATAAAGCATAATTTTATAAAATTATTATGGCATATTTGATGTATTTAGTGAAAAACTTACCACTTAATATTGATTTTTCGCGGAATGAAATAGCAAGAGCTTCTTGTTTTTGTTCTATTCTTCGAAGATCAGCACCTGTCTCCTAAAAATAAAAATAAGATTATTTAGTGAACATTTTGAAATAATATTTTTGTGTAAAAGTTTAAAAATAATATTTTATTCTATGGCGCAAATCTTCTAATTTGTGTAGCTGCTGAATTTAAGATATGCATATTTGCCATTCCCACAATTCCATCTCCACTTGGTACATGCACTAAAGCCATTTCTAATGCCAAGCATTGTTTCACATAATTGTACAATCTCATTGGAAACGCACTGAAAAATATTTTATTTTTAATTTGCGTTTATTTGAAAGTGGTTAATTATAACAAAAAATGTATTTTGTACTATACCTATAATTCTGTCGCAGCAATTTGGCTGTTTCTGTCAGTTTAAGTTTTGTAAAAGAATTTTCTTCTCCACTGTCCATTCCAGCTGCTTGGTTTTCAATTTCTTGAATAAGCGAGTTGACCAAGCCTTCAACAAATTGCTCGAATTGTGGATTATCAGCTCCAAAATCAACGTCAGTGCTAAAAAAAATATTAAAATGTAGGAATTTAATTTTTTTTAAGAACACTTATTTACTGAAGAATCAAAATGTTTTACCTGATAAAAATTGATTTTTGGTCATTTACTATTAAAAATTGAACAAAAAAATTCTAATTGATCCTAAAATTAAATTTATTTTTCATATAGAATTATTGTTTTTCATGTATATTCTATTATAGGGGGCGTAGTTTTGGAAAAATCTAAAGTTGATTCAATTATTTTGACTCTCTAATCGCCTCAATATTAAGTATCACTTAGTAAATGAAGCTTTTAGTTTAAGGTGCATTAATCTTACCAGAATTTTACCTGGATAAAATTGGCCAAACAGTGTCTCACTTCCAGTGGAAAATATTTCCCGCTCTAGATGGTTGTTATTGTTTCGAGAATTTCTGTCTTAAGAGCCATCTTTATTCTAAAACAATAACAAAGTATTATAAATTTATCGAGATAACAATTTTGTTAGAACAAGAAAAAAATAGTAATACCAGTTATAAATTCACATACTTACAGAATTATTATGTAAAATCTATAAAAGTGACTGATTTTTTTAAATTTTTCGACTCCGAGTCTGATTTAGAAAAAAACTTTTTGTGAGTGTACGTGTAACAAAATATACACACATTTTTTTGTTTTCGATTGAAAAAATAAAATCTGAAAAAGTGATTTTTTAGTTTCAGTTTTTTCTTAATTTTTGGACTCCTGGTCAGATTTTGGAAAAACTTTTTATGTAGATTTACCCAAGTGGTAAGGGTAGGGCTTTTCAGCTAGGTATGAAGGAATTATCCCATCCTTACCAAATTTTGTAGGGAGCCTTTTGAGGGTGTAATTAACGTATCCACCAAGTTTCAACCCCCTACAACAATTTTTAGGGGTAGTAACCCTTTTATGCAATAACGCCGATTTTTACACGAAAATTGTCACAATTTGCGTTTCAAATAATTTGCGAATACATAAAAATAATAAACAAATATTAAACAAACGTAAAATATCAATAAATTGCCAAGAAAACGTTTAATAAATAAATCACGTTTATGTCAAACGAAGATGGATTTCAAGCGCGCCGAGTATTGGCAACGCCGCACGGCCAAGCTGACCGACTGCATGTTTGGTTGCCTACCTTATATTATTTTACCTGCTTTATTTTATTTTGATAAATTTGTTAGAAGTTTACAGGTAATATAATTAAATAATTTAATTTTAAAAATTTAAAAACTAATTGTGCATTATTTTCCGTCTTTGCAAGAAGCTGGTACATAATTTTCCGATTTTCAAGGTAGAAACCTGCAATTCCGAAAGAAAAAAAATGCCTTTTTTCTTCAGATTAGTGTTAAACATAGAAATTAATAACTTTTAGCGCGTCCCGAATTTTTTTGATCACTTGTAACCGAGATTAGATTTTGTCGTTTCTCAGGGAGTAGGGATATTCGGCTAGGGGTAAAGATGCAACTTTTTTCAAATTTTTTTTGGAGATTCTCATTAAACATGAAAAATGATGAATTTTGATACCTTACTCGACATTTTTTGATCACTTGTAACCGAGATGAGATTTTATCGTGTCACCGAGTAGGGATATTCGGCTAGGGGTGAAGATGCAACTTTTTTCAAATTTTTTTTGCAGATTCTCATTAAACATGAAAAATGATGAATTTTGATACCTTACTCGAAATTTTTTGATCACTTGGAACCGAGATGAGATTTTATCGTGTCAGGGAGTAGGGATATTCGGCTAGGGGTGAAGATGCAACTTTTTTCAAATTTTTTTTGCAGATTCTCTTTAAACATTAAAAATAATGAATTTTGATTCTTTACTCGAAATTTTTTGATAACTTGTAACCGAGATGAGATTTTATCGTGTCAGCGAGTAGGGATATTCGGCTAGGGGTGAAGATGCAACTTTTTTCAAATTTTTTTTGCAGATTCTCTTTAAACATTAAAAATAATGAATTTTGATTCTTTACTCGAAATTTTTTGATCTCTTGTAACCGAGATGAGATTTTATCGTGTCAGCGAGTAGGGATATTCGGCTAGGGGTGAAGATGCAACTTTTTTCAAATTTTTTTTGCAGATTCTCTTTAAACATTAAAAATAATGAATTTTGATTTTTTACTCGAAATTTTTTGATAACTTGTAACCGAGATGAGATTTTATCGTGTCAGCGAGTAGGGATATTCGGCTAGGGGTGAAGATGCAACTTTTTTCAAATTTTTTTTGCAGATTCTCTTTAAACATTAAAAATAATGAATTTTGATTCTTTACTCGAAATTTTTTGATCACTTGTAACCGAGATGAGATTTTATCGTGTCATCGAGTAGGGATATTCGGCTAGGGGTGAAGATGCAACTTTTTTCAAATTTTTTTTGCAGATTCTCTTTAAACATTAAAAATAATGAATTTTGATTCTTTACTCGAAATTTTTTGATCACTTGTAACCGAGATGAGATTTTATCGTGTCAGCGAGTAGGGATATTCGGCTAGGGGTGAAGATGCAACTTTTTTCAAATTTTTGTTGCAGATTCTCTTTAAACATTAAAAATAATGAATTTTGATTCTTTACTCGAAATTTTTTGATCACTTGTAACCGAGATGAGATTTTATCGTGTCAGCGAGTAGGGATATTCGGCTAGGGGTGAAGATGCAACTTTTTTCAAATTTTTTCTTGCAGATTCTCATTAAACATGAAAAATGATGAATTTTTATACCTTACTCGAAATTTTTTGATGACGGGTAACCGAGATAGGTGATTTTCGTGTAAGAGAGTAGGGATATTCGGCTAGGGGGAAAGATGCAACTTTTTTTAAAATATTCGACTGTCGAAAGTTTTTCGGGTACAGGTAACCGTAATATTTTAGAAACCTAAAAATTTAAAAACCTAGTTTTAACTAACCTAACCTATGTATACAGGGTGTCCCAATTTGAGTTGCATTACATGGGTAACTTTGTTATTAATAAAGTTACAAATTCGGTTAAATGGGCAATGTTTTTCAGTTGTTTAAAATTATTATTCAGATGTCTTTTAAAAATATTAAAAATTCCGTGCCATCCCGAAAATAAACGGAAAAAACCGAAAAATGCAATTTTTGAAAAAGTTTATTATTTCATTAAGAGGATTGGGAGTCTAAGTAGAACCACGCTCCGATAGTAAACCTATATTTTGAGCTTCTTCTTGAATTTGGGGAAGACATTTTGACCCAAAGTACATCCCACATAATTAGGCTGAGTAGGGATATTCGGCTAGGGGTGAAGATGCAACTTTTTTCAAATTTTTTTTGCAGATTCTCTTTAAACATTAAAAATAACGAATTTTGATTCTTTACTCGAAATTTTTTGATCACTTGTAACCGAGATGAGATTTTATCGTGTCAGCGAGTTGGGATATTCGGCTAGGGGTGAAGATGCAACTTTTTTCAAATTTTTTTTGCAGATTCTCTTTAAACATTAAAAATAATGAATTCTGATTCTTTACTCGAAATTTTTTGATCACTTGTAACCGAGATGAGATTTTATCGTGTCATCGAGTAGGGATATTCGGCTAGGGGTGAAGATGCAACTTTTTTCAAATTTTTTTTGCAGATTCTTTTTAAACATTAAAAATAATGAATTTTGATTCTTTACTCGAAATTTTTTGATCACTTGTAACCGAGATGAGATTTTATCGTGTCAGCGAGTAGGGATATTCGGCTAGGGGTGAAGATGCAACTTTTTTCAAATTTTTTCTTGCAGATTCTCATTAAACATGAAAAATGATGAATTTTTATACCTTACTCGAAATTTTTTGATGACGGGTAACCGAGATAGGTGATTTTCGTGTAAGAGAGTAGGGATATTCGGCTAGGGGGAAAGATGCAACTTTTTTTAAAATATTCGACTGTCGAAAGTTTTTCGGGTACAGGTAACCGTAATATTTTAGAAACCTAAAAATTTAAAAACCTAGTTTTAACTAACCTAACCTATGTATACAGGGTGTCCCAATTTGAGTTGCATTACATGGGTAACTTTGTTATTAATAAAGTTACAAATTCGGTTAAATGGGCAATGTTTTTCAGTTGTTTAAAATTATTATTCAGATGTCTTTTAAAAATATTAAAAATTCCGTGCCATCCCGAAGATAAACGGAAAAAACCGAAAAATGCAATTTTTGAAAAAGTTTATTATTTCATTAGGAGGATTGGGAGTCTAAGTAGAACCACGCTCCGATAGTAAACCTATATTTTGAGCTTCTTCTTGAATTTGGGGAAGACATTTTGACCCAAAGTACATCCCACATAATTAGGCTGAGTAGGGATATTCGGCTAGGGGTGAAGATGCAACTTTTTTCAAATTTTTTTTGCAGATTCTCTTTAAACATTAAAAATAATGAATTTTGATTCTTTACTCGAAATTTTTTGATCACTTGTAACCGAGATGAGATTTTATCGTGTCAGCGAGTTGGGATATTCGGCTAGGGGTGAAGATGCAACTTTTTTCAAATTTTTTTTGCAGATTCTCTTTAAACATTAAAAATAATGAATTTTGATTCTTTACTCGAAATTTTTTGATCACTTGTAACCGAGATGAGATTTTATCGTGTCATCGAGTAGGGATATTCGGCTAGGGGTGAAGATGCAACTTTTTTCAAATTTTTTTTGCAGATTCTCTTTAAACATTAAAAATAATGAATTTTGATTCTTTACTCGAAATTTTTTGATCACTTGTAACCGAGATGAGATTTTATCGTGTCATCGAGTAGGGATATTCGGCTAGGGGTGAAGATGCAACTTTTTCAAATTTTTTCTTGCAGATTCTCATTAAACATGAAAAATGATGAATTTTTATACCTTACTCGAAATTTTTTGATGACGGGTAACCGAGATAGGTGATTTTCGTGTAAGAGAGTAGGGATATTCGGCTAGGGGGAAAGATGCAACTTTTTTTAAAATATTCGACTGTCGAAAGTTTTTCGGGTACAGGTAACCGTAATATTTTAGAAACCTAAAAATTTAAAAACCTAGTTTTAACTAACCTAACCTATGTATACAGGGTGTCCCAATTTGAGTTGCATTACATGGGTAACTTTGTAATTAATAAAGTTACAAATTCGGTTAAATGGGCAATGTTTTTCAGTTGTTTAAAATTATTATTCAGATGTCTTTTAAAAATATTAAAAATTCCGTGCCATCCCGAAGATAAACGGAAAAAACCGAAAAATGCAATTTTTGAAAAAGTTTATTATTTCATTAAGAGGATTGGGAGTCTAAGTAGAACCACGCTCCGATAGTAAACCTATATTTTGAGCTTCTTCTTGAATTTGGGGAAGACATTTTGACCCAAAGTACATCCCACATAATTAGGCTGAAAGTACCAATAAAAATCTTCATTTCTGTTATATTTTAAAATTTGTATCACCTAAACTACGAAGGTATTTGCTGCTTTTACAGTTAAAATGCGCTTTAAAAATTTACGAAATATGCCTTGCAATTATTTCAAACTACATCCATATTTTGTAAATAACATTAAGTTTTATAATTGCATAGTTTAAATAACATTCATGGCTAGACTTCTATACGACGTCTGTTTCAAAAATTAAATTATTAAGTCCAAAAAATAAGTTTAAAATAGGCCAAATTTTACGTATTTTGAATGATTTTTTTTTTGGCCATTTTGGATATAATATATTAAAAAACTGTCGCATACAAGTCTTTAGCAGAGGTTCCACTTTCATATGATATTCTTATTTTGTATATAGCTCAATAAATATTCGCGTAGTCCATATTGATTTTTTCAACAGTTAAATTGCATTTTTTTCTGATTAGAACGATGTATTAACTACACCATGTTTGAAGTAATACAGAATATTTGATATAATTTGAATTAAATTATGTAAGCTTTGACTTTTTGACAAATGACAATTCAAGCTGTCATTTTAGATTTTTGTATAGGATATATGTCCAAAACATATATTGTTCATTTAGTTAGGAGAAAATTTCCATTTGTAAATGTGTAAATGATTAATAAACCAATATAATAATAAATAATCTAAAGTGACAAGTTTAATCATCATTTGTTTAAAGAAGATCTGTCAAAAAGTTATGGCTTACTTAAATTAATTCAAATTTCAAATAATGTCAAATATTTCATAGTCTGTTACTTCAAACATGGATTGTAATACATTGTTGAAAGCAGAAAGAAAAATGCAATTTATTGTGTGAAAAATTGGAATTTTGGATAATTTAATCCAATATGAACCCATTTAAAATAATATTGATATCTTGAAAACCGAGTTTGTTATATGTTCGTAAAAAACATATTTAGATTAGACATTACAAAACAAATAACTATTATCTGAAATCTGAAACATTTTTTTGTAACTTTTTTAGTTAATGACATAGGTAATCGACTTTTTTAAAAATTGAATTTTTCGGCTTTTTTCGTTTATCATCGGAATGGCTCGGAATTTTTGATTATTTTAGATACCATCTAAATGAGTATAATAAACTGCAAAACATTGCTCATTTAACCAAATCTGTAGCTTCATTAATAACAAAGATACCTATGCATTACAACTCCAATTCTATAGAGGGTGTCCCAGATCACCAGTACCACCTCTTTATTTCGAGAACCCCTTGTCGTATATTATTGAGAATACAATTCCTGTCACTTTACGTCAAAATTTTCAATGTATTTCTGACGTATTAATAAGTGAAAATACAAACATTTTCAGTCAGTATATTCTCTTTCCAAATATAACTCGTGGTAAGAATATGAATCGATAATTTTTTAGAAATGCTTACTCATTTTAATCTCAATCTTTGGAAAATTCGAAATTTTTGTGGTTGAGATTAAAATTCGTGCATTTCTAAAAAATTTTTGGTAATATTCTTACCACTTGTTGTATATTACCCTTGATAAAAAATGTACTACAAAATTGACCTTAAAGAATCTTTTGGTATAATTCGTAATTTCCAAAACAAACCGGAAGTGGGTGCAGTCTTAAACCACAAATCGTTTGTGGAAACGTAATACGCATAGATTGTGTGTAAAATTTTACATGGTTTTCACAATTTACTTATTACTGTTGCCAAAAAAATGTTCTTAAAATTTTTAAAAAAAGTTGCATCTTCTCCCCTATCCGAATATCCCTACTCGCTGACACGATAAAATCTCATCTCGGTTACAAGTGATCAAAAAATTTCGAGTAAGGTATCAAAATTCATCATTTTTCATGTTTAATGAGAATCTGCAAAAAAAATTTGAAAAAAGTTGCATCTTTACCCCTAGCCGAATATCCCTACTCCCTGAGAAACGACAAAATCTCATCTCGGTTACAAGTGATCAAAAAAATTCGGGACGCGCTAAAAGTTATTAATTTCTATGTTTAACACTAATCTGAACAAAAAGGCATTTTTTTTCTTTCGGAATTGCAGGTTTCTACCTTGAAAATCGGAAAATTATGTACCAGCTTCTTGCGAATACGGAAAATAATGCACAATTAGTTTTTAAATTTTTAAAATTAAATTATTTAATTATACTACCTGTAAACTTCTAACAAATTTATCAAAATAAAATAAAGCAGGTAAAATAATATAAGGTAGGCAACCAAACATGCAGTCGGTCAGCTTGGCCGTGCGGCGTTGCCAATACTCGGCGCGCTTGAAATCCACCATCGTTTGACATAAACGTGATTTATTTATTAAACGTTTTCTTGGCGATTTATTGATATTTTACGTTTGTTTAATATTTGTTTATTATTTTTATGTATTCGCAAATTGTTTTAAACGCAAATTGTGACAATTTTCGTGTAAAAATCGGCGTTATTGCATAAAAGGGTTACTACCCCTAAAAATTGTCGTAGGGGGTTGAAACTTGGTGGATACGTTAATTACACCCTCAAAAGGCTCCCTACAAAATTTGGTAAGGATCGGATAATTCCTTCATACCTAGCCGAAAAGCCCTACCCTTACCTCGCAAGCATAAAACAATAGTTGTTCGAGTTGTGCATTGTTGTTATACGATCGCAATTATCGCAAGTATTTAAACAAAAATTGACAATTTTCGTGTGCGAGTTGTGCATTGTTGTCATACGATCGCAATTATCGCAAGTATTTAAACAAGAATTGACAATTTTCGTGTTCGAGTTGTGCATTGTTGTCATACGGTCGCAATTATCGCAAGTATTTAAACAAAAATTGACAATTTTCGTGTTCGAGTTGTGTATTGTTGTGTTACGATCGCAATTACCAACGTAGGATTGTATATACTGTATACCAACCACGGAGGGAGACAATCCTTAGGTCAAAGGTAAAGAGCCAAAACAAAATGACGGATCCGTTACCAAATGTCGCGATGTCCGCGGAACAATTTAAAGCATTATTGGATGGAATGCAGAACATGTTGCTTGGTCAAAGACAGTCAGAAAGTAATGTGCAAACTGGTAATTTTTCAACGTGTAAGTCGCGCTTTTCCGGGACTGACCAGGATGACGTGGAAGCGTTTATCAGTGCAATTCATCTTCAAAGAATGTGTGCAAATTTCGGACGAAAGCGCTCTTCGAGGTTTACCTATACTGCTCGATGGCACAGCTGCGGTATGGTGGCAAGGTACCAAATCTTCGATTGCTACTTGGGAAGATGCAGTGACTTCATTGAGACACGCATATGGGATAAATAAGCCACCACACGTCATATTCAGGGAGCTGTTTTCAAAAGAGCAAGGTATGAATGAACCAACTGATATATATGTAAGTAAAGCACGAGCTCTATTATCTCACTTGCCGTCTGAACCACCATGCATGAAACCCATCAAATTAACATGATATATGGTCTGTTAAATAAAACCATTCGTCAACGAATTTCTAGAGATTCATTTCGCGATTTTAACGAGCTTATTCAGAAAGCTAGATCCGTAGAAGAAACCTACTTGCATGATGAACGTAAGAAACAAGTTTTTGATTCGAGTAAGTCGACGAGACCCAGGTGTAATGCATGCAAAAACTTTGGACATGTACAAGAAAATTGCAGAAAACTATTTAATCTTTCAGAGTCACAATTTCGGTCACAAGCTACCCCAAATAATAATAATACTAGTCCAAGTGTTATCACTTGTTATCATTGTGGTCAAAAAGGGCATATTAGGTCAAATTGTCCCAATTCAAAAACAACGTCACGTTCCCAGGTGACAACAGAATCCGTAGATTTTTGTACAATAGAGACCGAACTACAGATTAAACCTACACAGAGACCAATTATGCATTTGGAAATATTTGGTAAACATGGAACGGGTTTACTAGATATGGGAGCTAAACGTAGCATTGCCGGAAGTAGTCTTTATAAAATTTTTCAAGCAAAAGGTCAAAATTTCACTGAACAGAGTGTTTCTTTAAAAATGGCTGATGGAGTAGTCACTACTCGGACGGTTTTACTCACAAGAGTCGATGTCAATTTTCATAATCGCACTATACCAACAACATTTCTAGTATTACCAGATGCTGAAACTAATACTCTTTTGGGTGTTGATTGGATGATTTCATCAAAATTGGTTGTGGATGCATACAATAAAGAGTATTATTTTTCTGATAATCCGAATGAGAGATTTAAAATAGCTTTTGAAATAGAGGGTGTAAACCCTTTAATATTGGACGAGGTAAATATTTTACGACCAGAGGAATGTTCCGTGTTAACTAAGGACGAACGGAGTCAATTATGTCACCTGGTGGAAATGAATCAAGACATCTTTGACCCTTTTGGGGAACCAACTCCTTATGCTGAACACACTATCAACACGGTTGAATGTATTCCTATTTCTCTGCCACCTTATCAGCTTACCTTAGGGAAAAAGGAAATTCTGCGTAAAGAAATTGAACGTCTTCTAGATGAGGACGCTATAGAGGAATGCGAGAGCCCATGGGCCGCACCAGTTGTTCTGGTGGAAAAAAAGAATGGGAACCCGAGATTATGTGTAGACTACAGACGACTTAATTCAATCACTATCCCGGACTCGTATCCGCTCCCAAGGATGGATGACCGTACTATTACACGTATTGCCAGTAAGTACTTTTGGACGGGTATGCGTAGAGACATTGCAGAATTTGTAAAACAATGCCCCATGTGCCAGAAGTATAAACCCACCAACTTAAAACCTGCCGGGTTATACAGAACTAGCGCTGTGGCTAGTCGTTTTGAAATCATATCTGTGGATTTGTTTGGTCCATTACCAGTAACAGAGGATGGGCTCAAATGGATACTTATAGTTGAGGATGTAACTTCCAAGTTTGTAGAACTTTTCGCATTAAAGAATGCCACCGCAGAAGAATGTGCGCGTGTTCTGATGAACGAAATATTTCTTCGATACGGGACACCACGTAAAATGATCAGTGACAACGGGGTCCAGTTCGTGAGTGCTTTAATGCAACAATTGTGTTTTTGTCTCGACATACATCAGACGTTAACGCCTGTTTATTTCCCGCAAGCAAACCCCGTTGAAAGAAAGAACAGAGATCTTAAAGTTCAATTAAGCATCTTAGTTGGTAAAGACCACCCCAGTTGGTCCAAACATCTTTCTAGTGTGCTCTTTGCATTAAATACTTCTGTGAGTCAGACATTCGGTGAAACACCTGCTTTCCTAACTTTCGCGAGAGAACTACGTTCACCTGATTATGTGAATAGAGATTTGCGTACTATAGTGGAATCCGAGAACTTAGTTCCAGAACTTAAGACTGATTTGTTACGTCACGTTCATATCTTACGGGAAGCGCGTGATGTGGCCGAAAAGGAAAAACTGCAACGAATAACTCAATCTAATAGTGCTCGGCGCGATGACATTTCCTACCAACCCGGTGACCGCGTTTGGGTAGCAACCCATCCAAAAAGTGATACAGCCTCGGGAACTACCGCGAAGTTCGCGCCTCGACGAGATGGTCCGTACGTAATATTAAGAAAGACCTCTGATTCCAGCTATGAGGTTGCCGACATGCAAAATCCCAACGTTTCTCTTGGAAAATACCACGTCTCATCATTAACTTGTTACAAAGGACCGGAGATTCCGCCGACTCCCGTTTTGCCACTACGAAGACGCGGAAGACCAAGGAAAAATTAATATTTTTATGTTTCAGAATTCTTCAATCCAAATGATTTGCGAATTCTAGGGGGGGACTGTAACACTGCAAAACCAAAATACTTGGCAACGTCGCAGCAGTTGGCACACATGGTACATGCGAGAGGTATCATACACTTCCACCTGGCAAGCCAGTAAGACGCGACGCGAATGCTTATCTAGTTATTTGTCAATAAATACAAGTCTAATGTAATTTAACGGTAATAAAAATGTAAAGTATTATTGTTTTCTCATTGAGTTTGTCGGTGCCCCTCAATAAACGTTACAGTATTTAATATACATCTTTATAAATTAAATTTGAAAAACAAGTAAACTTATAATAAAAATCGGATAAGAAGTAATAGATAAATAGAATTGACCCGTTTTCGTCATTGCAGCGTGCATTAATTATTATCAATAAAATTTGCGGTTCTCGCGGCTAAACCCATGCACGTTTATGAATCCGAAATCGAAGTTAATTGTAAACAATAGGGTATAAGCTCCGCCTAAATGGCGTACGAATATGCGCAGCTTGCAAAAAATGCTGTAAAATTTATGCCGTAAGATTTAAGAGATGAAGATAAAATTCTCTTACACCATAAATGATAAAACTTAAATCTTAAATTTGGTGCATGTACGGTCTCATTTAAAATCATACGTTTATTTCTTAAATCTTAAATGATAAATCTTAAATGATAAATCATAAATGTTAAATGTGTCTGCATAACTAGACCTTAAGTCTATAAAGTTCACTCTTGTTTTAGTGCTTGGAGAAATCAATTCTAAAAACTAGAAATATTAGCAAAAACGTAAAAAATTTTACAGTTAAAAACTTTGAAGATTGAAACCCCCATAAAAATTCTAGAAATTTCATATTTTCGATCGCTGGCTAGCGGACTACTAGACATTTGAAAAATATGCAATTTTTCTTCTCTTGAGTTCTAGAATTTTAAAGGGGGGTTTCCTTGGAGGTTTCAAAGTTTTTAACTGTCAAAATGTTAACGTTTTTGCTAATATTTCTAGTTTTTAGAATTTATTTTAAAAAACCCTAATCTTTTTAATCAGGCTATGGAAGCGTATTTTTAAATAAACCATGAACACTAGAAATATCAGCAAAAACCTAAAAAATTTGACAGTTAAAAACTTTGAAGTTTGATATCACCATTTGGGTGTCATATATGATAGTGCGTGGTGAATTATTAGAAGACTTATTTTTTGAGAGTTTATAATATCCCAGGTTGTTTTATTAATATTTTGAGAATTCTTTATCAAGTCATTATAATATTGATTTTTGGCATCAACTATATTTTTTTTGTTGATCTTTTTTTAACTTATTGTATTTATTTTTTAGAGTTTCATTAGTTTTGGATTGGAGAAATAAATTTCTTAAGTATTTACCTTCATTAATAATATCTAAAGTTATCCAGGGGCTATCGTTTCCTCTTGAATTTTGTTTTTTAGTAATTTCTTTAAAATGAAAAGTAACGTTAAACAATGTATAAAACCTATTAAAAATCTCCTCCCATTTTATTACGCAATTTTCTTCTGAATAGATATTGTCAAAACTTTCATTCTTGACTAAATCAATGAAGTATCTTTTGTTTTCAATATTCATATTTCGCACGGTTAGTTTTCGCTGACAGTTAATATTGTTACAAGTAGTTTTCGTAATAGAGAATTCCACACTTTGTAGATAATGGTCTGATATATCATTTGCTATTTGCTACCGTTTCTGTAAGTAGTTCATCACAGGGAAAAGTAGAAAAAACGTTATCAATTAATGTTTTTGTATTTGCTTGCACTCTTGATGGTATATTAAATAGTTGAGTAAAACCGTAAGATTCAAATAGGGAAATTAATTTTTGAGAGTTTGAATTATTAGCATTTGAAAAGTTATAATTAAAATCGCCACAAATAAAATGACGTACATTATTTTAACTTGTTAAAGATATTATATGGTCTTCTAATGAATTTAGAAAATCATGTCATTTTCAAATTTTAATATAATGGCAGTTCCTTCGATGGTTTTTTCTTTTATTTGATTATAAATCATATTCTTTAATTGAACTTCAAAAATTTTTATAATTAATATTGCTACACTTCCACCTCTGTTAATTTTACGACAGAAGCAAGCAACTAATTTATAATTCTTTATTTTGAAAAAAATAATTTCGTTAATTACGTTAAATTTACCCAAATTTACTACATATTTCCCAAATACAGGGTGTCCCGTTCGTGGTTCACCAAACGTCAAGGTTAGAAAGTAAAGCAAATTTTATCACGAAAAAACCAAAAAAGTAGGGGTCTATCTTTTATGGTTTGAAAGTTACAGGGGTTTGAATTTGGCATCGCCTGTTTTTGTCAGAAATCAGTAAATGATCAATAGTTGCTTAATAATCAATTTTTATAATCAAAAGTTAAATTTTGATGGCTTTTGAAACAGTTGTATTATTAAATAATAACAAAAATGAAGGCGCGCCTCAATTGTAACTAACTATGCTTAGAATCAATTCTCATAGGAGTAAGTTTAGAAGGCTCTAGTGAGCGCATAAAAAGAGTTAGGGTTTTAAAATTTTTCATAATTTCTAGAGAATTTAACGAATTTTTAGAAAATTAAAAAAAAATATGCCCTTAATAGGTCATATCTTGGAGAAAATCTTAAAAAACTGCTAAAGAAACATTTTTTCTGAATTGATCTTAATAAACGATTTGTGTTTTATCATTATTAACAATGGAAAGAGGATACTTTCACCTTTAAGATTATATATTTTTTAAATCTTTTTTACTAAGTTTTTAATTTAATTTTATTATGCATTATATTATGTAGTGTTCGGGGTGTTGTTAAAACTACTCGCCTAGGCTTCAAATTTGGCGTTAAAAAAATTCTGTGATAAGTATTTTACCTTGAAATAATACAGTTCCCCATTCAAAAATCTTTGTATAAAAATATTTTTTGTTACTAATTATATTAAAGTTTTTTTGGTCTAAGCGTTACATGATTTGTTAACTTTTTATTAAAAAAACTTTAATATATTAATAATCAATAATCTTTGGTAAATTTATACCTAACCTAAAATTTATTATTAATAAATATGGCGTCATTGCTAAAATAAACCTACTAGGAAATTTTACTTATTTTCTGACCTATTAGGTAACTTTTCCTTGAAACTTGGTAAAAAATTCTTATAAATTTGACTTTATAGTAATTTTGCCCTAAATTGAAAGTTTTTACCTAAAAGTCTATAATACTTTGAAGTATTTTTGTCCTGAGAATAAGTAAATTTGACTTTGAACGCAAGAATAGGACACGAACGTTTGAAATCAAACGCGAAGTTCCTATAACCAAAAAATTTGTAACAATGGTCTCTTTTGAATTCAAAGGTTCATATAAATTCTGTGAAGAATACCAAGATTATAAATGTAAATGTGGAATCAATTTGACTTCCTATTGTATCCCCTGGTAGTATTTTTTATAAATAATAATATGTTGTAGACATCTGATATGATTTTATGAAAGTTCTTCCCGTCATAACAAATCAGCTATGCGTTTGAGACAGAATACATTAAACTCGTTAGATTTAATAATAATCTTACAATTTTAAGGTATACATAATGTTAATACAAAAATATTATATTATACATCAACAAGTAGTTGTGGACAACTTTGAATTAAAAAGTGCCCCAAATTACGTAATTTTTTCTTCATCCACCACTACATAAATTGCCAAAAAAGTATTATGCCTTTAAAGTCCTGCAAACTAGTGTAGTATAGTGAGATAATGTTAAGATTAAGCTAAGAAAATATTTGGATAAATTGTTATTATTAGCACATAATTATATAAGGTTTGTTATATTAGGAAACACAAGTGCAATAACTAACAAGGCAAAGTTACCAATCGTAACCTTGCATTGTCAGCACTTGTAATCAATAAATAGATGTAAGAAAAGGTGGAACAATTAGAATTAATTAGAAGTAAGAAGATTTAAGTAGTGTTACGAAGAATCCCCGAATAAACGAATTATAAGTACCAATGTGTTTAATTCCATAATTATGCTGGAGAAGAACCCAACCAAATTATAAGAACGACGAAGAATATTACATGACGATCCTGCCAGTGGCATATTATGGTATGATGATATTAATTATTGGTAATTAAAAAATGTGAAAGGGTCAGAATATGTTGAAAATGTGTGTATAATGATATAAGTATATGTATAATAATATGGTACATGAACAAAATCGTAACCACTTAAGCTAAGGATCAAGACAAGAAAAAAAAATTATTATCAAAATGGGTCAAACACAATCCAAAGACGAAATAATAATAACGCAGGCTGGAAATAGTGGAGGCGTAAGCAATGATGGGTCAATTATTCCAAATCTAGCTAAAGATGTATTCATCATCGTTGTGGTAATATTGGGAATATTAATAGCAGTCGTATTGGGTATGAGGAGATGTAAGAAGATGATGGAAAAGAAGATACGTAAGGAAATTACCAGGAGTGCGGAGAAGGTTTAATGGATGAAACGAACGAGTTCCAGGACATTTTGGACGAGCTCTTAGTCTTCCATAGGAATGTGAAAAAGGACAATGTGGAAAGAAGAAATAACATTAAGTTAACAAGTAGTAAGTTAAAAAAATTAAATAAGTTAGAATTAGAATTTAGAAATCTTGGAGATGTATTTAATAGCAAAACACATAATGCGGATGTAATTAATGAAGTAAAATTAATTATAGGAAAAATACTCAAGCAATTTGGGGTTTTAAAAAATGTGTTAGAAACTAGGTTATTAGAAGCAAATGCCGAGCAACCTGAATTAAGTATCCTTAAAATTAATTATAGTTCAGACTCGGATACTGATTCAAATTGCTCTGTATTAACAATGGGTGAAAAATTTGAATTAAAAACGGCTTCGAGCCTTCGAGGAAAGAAATTGTTGACAATTTATACCTTAAAATCTAGAATTTCTCAAAATGCGAAATTAAGGCTGAAAGCAAGTTATATTAATAATGCTTTGTTAGTAGCAGACTTAAGAGCGCATTTTGTTTCAAAAAAATCCGTGTCCGCATTATCCACGCAATTACATAATATTACACAAGCAAATAAAAGTATTGGCGAATTCGGTGGAAAAATAGAGGAGTTATTTACTGAGTTAACAATAGCACAGGCAAATGGCGATGAAAACGCTAAAGAAGTATTACGCAAGGTCAATGAAAGAATTGCAATCAACGCATTTGCGAACGGACTATGCAATAACGAAATAAGAACGATCATAAAGGCACGGAATTATAATAATTTAAGCGAAGCAATTAAAGGAGCCACGGATGAAGTTTTAACGAAAAATACAGACCAGCAAATGTTTAACATGGGACGAAATAATCGTTTCAACCAAGGGGTAGAACTTCATCCAATGGTTACGGACATTTTAATAGTAATAATCGAGGTAGTAATAAGTATTTTAATCGGGGTAGCAATAACTATTTTAGTCGGGGTAGTAATAATAATTTTAATCGAGGTAATAATAATAATGGCCATAATAATCAGGCAAATAGAACCCATTTTAATAATAATAATAATAATAATAACAGATATTTTAGAGGAAATAACAATAATCGGGGAAGTAGAACTAATAATAATAGTCATCAGCGGACATACGTCATGAACGATGAATCGAGGGAAACCAACGCAGAAGAAGCAAACACTTCTAACGAAAATCAGTTTTTTCGGGCTTCCCAATAAGAATAATAATATTAAAGAAGTAATTTTAAATATAAATGGTTTAAGCTTTGTGCGAATGAGATTTGGGATGAATGAACTTTTGTTTTTAATAGACACGGGTGCGTCAATTAGCGTAATATTTAGTGATGTAATAAATGGCAATGAAAATATTAATTATGCAAGCAAAATAAAAATAAATGGCATATCAGGTTCAGCAATGACTCAAGGGTCAATAGAACTCGCGTTAGGTATAAACGATTGTATGAATGTGAATCATCAATTTCAAATATTAAATAGATTCGATAAAGTAATGCATGGTGTGTTAGGTATGTCAAACAGTGTGTGCTATAACAAGGGCACAAAGCAAAAATAAGCAACAGAGTTCGACGGGTGACTTTGATCATCACGAAAACGAACGGATTGATCACTCGGGCGTCGTGGAGGTATTAAAGCAACCGGAAAATTCTGTAGCACTAAAGTTCTTAACAAAGTTAGAGTTCGAAAAGAAAATGAGAAATCATAATAGGGGTAGCTACCAATATGATAATATAATATATGATAAACTTAATAAGATCATATTTATTCTCCAGTACGGTCGATCGGCGTCGACACTATGTGCATCGTTGAGACACGTAACTGAAATTTGCAAAAACGAACAAAATAATCCGGAAATATTAATTATAAAGAATGACAAAAGCGCGCAAATTTTAAATATAATTATCAAAGAACTCAAAAGGGCAAAAATAAATATTTCTATAATTAAGGACATAATAAATGTAACAGATACGGAAACAAAGCAATTAATTATGAATGATTTCCACATGTTACCAACCGGCGGTCATGCGGGCATTAATAGAATGACAAATAATATAAAGAGATACTACTTTTGGTCGGGAATGCATAAGGATGTAGATACATTTATAAAAAAACTGTGACGATTGTCAGAGGTTTAAGCATTCAAAACCAAATGTGCAACCTTTGAAAATTACAACAACAGCGTCAACGGCATTGCAAAAAAATTACTTAGACGTTGTAGGTCCTTTAGAAACAGATGATCAAAATAATAAATATATTTTGACACTGCAATGTGAACTCAGCAAATACGTAGAGGCTTATCCTATAAGCAACAAAGAAGCTGTAACAGTTGCGCGTGCGTTTGTGGAAAATTATATATTACGATACGGGGTGCCGAAAGAGGTTGTTTATGATCGCGGAACAGAATTTTTAGCAGCCACGTTTATGGAAACATGTAAATTGTTAAACATTAAACAATTATCTGCGACCGCGTATCACCATGAGACATTGGGATCTCTGGAAAACTCTCACAAAAACCTAGGAGCCTACTTACGTATTCAGACAACTAAGCATCCGGGAACATGGGGTTCATGGGTACCATACTGGTGTTTCTCGTATAACAATACGGTACACACAGAAACGCGGTATACACCCTATGAATTAGTATTCGGGAAAACATGTAACATACCGTCAAATGTTAAAAACAAAATTGATCCGTTGTACACTTTCGATAACTATCCACTGGAGTTAAGGTATAGATTGCAACAAGCGTGATATGAAGCAAAAAATAACTTGATAACATCTAAAGGCAAAAGAAAAGAGACTCATGATAGTAGAGAGGATTAGCCGGTTCTGGATCACACATTCCACATTTTGCTGGGCCCGCCTCCCATGTAAAGTGTCCATAAGGAGTGTCACGCCCACCCCCCACCTAAATCCCTCCCACCTGAGCTCTGATTGGTCGGTTCTCCCCTCCTTCCTGAGCTCTGATTGGTTCTTCCCCCTCCTAAGCTCCTCCTTCTTGAGCTCCTATTGGTCCTCCAGTTGCCCCTCTCTAATTTTATTGGACGGCGACCATTTTCCTAATTAGGGCCCCACCCCAAGTACGCTGATTGGTTACCTGCTTAAAGTAAGTGCTGCCATCTGCGACTCGGTAGCTTAAGTTACTAATTCTAGTGGCGCCATCTGAAGTTTGCGGCAAAGCGTCAAAGCTTAAAAAAAACACTCGCCACCGTGAATCGAAGCCACAGTCTTTGTTTCGCGTTTTTTTAAGTCCAACGACTTAGCGGTTGAGACCACCAAGCAGTTATTATTAGTAAAGATAAATATGCAATATATTTAATTGTTGATAAAATACACATGTGCAAATTAATATAAAAATCGCCAACTGTACGCATTCAGAGGTTCATTAACCTTAATTTAAAGAAAAGACTTCGTGTTTAAAAACATATTTTTTGAAATAAAACACATTTTCTCAAATAAAAATATTTATTAAAAAAATAACAGATAATGAAGACATACCTAATCAATAAAAAGGAATTTAAAAACAAAAACACTTTCAGAATTCATCTTTACAATAATAAACTAACCTAACCTAATTATTAAAAAATAAACACATTAAGTACCTAATTATTTATTATTTTTGTAATTTCTTTAACATCGTGATGCCCCCAAGCTAATGTTGTAACTCTATCTTCACAAATGTAGCGCTTATCATCGTTACTTGATAATGCAATTTTATTCTGTGTTTGCGAAAAAATAGTGTGATAAATAGATTTAAATAAATTTTGTTTTTTATAAATTTTTATATTTTTGGGATCAAACAGGGAATCTTTAAAGTCTTTTTTGGTTAGATCATTTTTTACAACGCTAGTTTTAACACCTTTAACTTTTTTTGTCCATTCACCAACCACATTGTATGCGTACATTGTGGGTCGTAATCCAACAAATTCGTACATTATCAGGCCACGATTTTCTTCCTTCATTAAACCTAATACTGCTTTATTAATTAATGGTATTCCATATGGATTATGTAAATTAAAATTTGAAGTGTCAAAAAGCTCATTATTATTTTTTATGTCTTTATAGAAATCTTCTGTCTCAATATATAAGATAAAGCTGTCCGTATCCATATAACAAAGTTTAACTTTGCTTTCATATTTCTTTTTAATAAAATTATAATAAAAATCATACATTAAAAATTTTGACGTTTCTAACACCGAAAATCACACATAAATTGGTTTATTATAGATAACTTTAAGTTTTTCTAAATGTATGGCAACGAAATTTTCAGAAAATATGGTTGCACTTTTAAAATTTAATTTAGCTATCAAGCTTTCAGCACCTCTACGTTTCCCTATATCTCTCCAATGATTTACCAATTGAATATCTCTTCGTTTGTCAACATTTTCAAGTGTTTTTCCAAATATACTGTTATTCATTAATTTATAAAAATCTTTATCGAATTCATTCTCAGACTCTTGTCTTAAACTAGTATTTAAATCAATATATTTTTTAAGCCAATTATTTTGTTTAAAAGACAAGACCCGATGTGTTTTTTTAATTTTTAGACCATGTTCTAAAGCTTGTTTTAAATTTTTATAATGAATTATATAATTTTCTTTATTATATAAATTTGGAATAAGTTTTTTGATAGTAAATTTTGAATTTGGAGGTTGAATATTTTCTGCTAAAAATGGAAGTTCACAATGGTCATTGTGTAATTCTTTTGGGTACTCAATATCTACTTCTAAGAAATATCCAATTGGTGATTCATCTGAAATATTTGAAACATTAAAGGCGTTAATTTCTTCCCCTGACAACCACTTAAATTCCCCACAAGGTAAAAATTGAGACATTGCCCACCCATATAAATTATTAGCGTCGATGTATGTTAAATATGACGATGCTTTCTGTGGATCAAATGTAGACATGTATTTATTATTAGATCTTGCATAACGTAGGCTACATTGGCAAATTCCTCCCCGTAAACCCCTTTTTATCATTTGATACATATCTAAATCTGTTAACAGTTCCAATTCAACATCGGTATATTTAAGCATGGCATCCCAACTTAAGCCGGGGGCAGTATAATAATGAGCCGGATCTAAGTCATATGTATTTAAACAAATTAATCTAAAATTTTCAAATATGTCAGCTAAAAGTAATACGTCAGTCTTAAGGTAAACGTTTGAATAGTCCCCCAAGTTTTTACATGAAAATGACGTCCAAACATTAATTGCATGCTCATAATCTTCGTTGGATATGTTCGAATTTGTTAAAGAATTAAAAAAATATTTTTTATCGGGTAGCCTTTCGTATGATAATTTTTCTATCGAATCCATAAAATTGTAAGGAAATACCCCTTTTTTCATGACTAAATTAAATTGTTCTAAAATGCCAAAATGCTTTTTTAAATGACAAAATTTTTCAGTTACCAAATTTTTTGCTAATTTATCTAGGCTGTAATTCATAAACTTAAATGAATCTAAAAATCTTAATTTTATATATACACCTTTTATTTTATCACATTCGTCCAAAATCGAATCAACTTTAAGTTTTTTGGAGAAAGAAATATATTTTTCTTTGGTTTGTGCAATGCAATCAATTTTTGGGAAGTCTTTGTATTTTTCGTCCTCATCGTCATCGCTATAAATGTCGTCTTTTTCGTCATTATCAATATTCTCATTTAGGTTATTATCTGTGTGTTCACATAATTCTTTTATGAAAAGATGACTGTCATATCCACTTAAATTGTGAAAAAATATTGGTATGAAATTAGGTATTTTATAATTTAAGTTGCATCTTTTATGAGCGGGTCCATTAAATCGCCCTGTGAGATGGCAATGATCAGCGACCCTGTCATCGCCCAAAATTTTTCCACATATATGGCAGTCATCTGTTCCATAAAATAACAATTTATCTAAATTATCTAATTCGCGCATTTTAACTACAGGTTTAAGGTAATTATCATATATTATCTGAATTTCATTTTCTATCGATTTTATAAATTCTTGTTGGCAATCTAAGCCCGTATATGTTTTAAATTTATTTAAGGAATTATTATATGAACACACAATATAATAAGCAAAACTGTAGGGAACATGTATATGAGTATTTTCTGTGAAACTTGTACTTGTTGGATTCGGGTGACATGTTGAAATTGGCTGAATTAGCGACTCAAAATCAGCGTAAATGCAGAAAGGCACTTTCATTTTGTTTTGATAATTTTGAAATTTAAGTATATTGCCAGGAATCTTTGTAATTTTAAATTTTGCGAGGGAAGAATTGTGTAAACATAATTACAGTCATTTAAAGAATGGCGATCTAAAAGTGATTGAGATGAAAAGAAAGTTAAACATGCATCACATAAAAATTTTTTATGCTCGTGGCTGGATACTTGGGATGAAATTAATCTTGAAAGATTTTTAATCAATACATAGTGACTTTTGGCACCCTCTTCAATGTACAATAAGTTAATGTGTTTACTTTTTTTATTTTCTGTAAAATGTATCGGACCTACTACGATGTTTTTATTTGTTTTTTTGTTAAACTCTAAACCATAAATGTTTATACTTATATTATTTAAATTTTCAATTTTTTTAATATCATCTAATTTAACTGGAAACGTAATACTATCTAAATTTAATACGTCCTCATATTTCGGATAACTTGTCGGCCTACTCACGTTTGCTTGCGCTGGATACAAAGCTGCAACGATGCACCAAGCAAAACAGGCATCATCCGCGTTTCGGATATTTATACATGCTTTTTTGAGTTCTATGTCAGATGGTAAACTTATGAACGAAGATCCTTTCAGCGGTGTATACTTATTTATATTAATATCCAAATGGGATACAGCATAAAAGGCCCATCCACTATCCCTTTCCTTAAAAAATAAATCATTAAAATAAGTAACGAAAATTATGTGAAATGCAAACTTACTTGAAATTCCTCACTCTTCGTTTTAAGGATATTGCACCAGCTTTTGTATAAGTCACCAATATCACTTGATTTTGTTACAATCGTAAATTTTGTATTAAATGATTTTAATTCTGTTTTAATGTTTTGATCCGTGCCATTAGGCTTAATAAAAAAACCAAACAATTCTAAATTTACTTTAACACTAAAATTCTGAGTTGATTCTCTAATACAATTGCATGCTGTATCTTTAACAATTTCTAAAAATGTAACAAAATCAAGTTCAATCGGTTCATTTGGTGCATTTATTCTGTATGTAGCTATACGGTTCTTAAAGCTACTTGTAATTTTAATAACATTATTTTCTATTGAATGGGGAAGATTGCTTTGGTGTTTCCTTGATTTTAAATGGGCCGAAAAAAGTGTTGGAGTGTCGAGGGTCTCATCACAATTATGGCAATACCTTTTGTTGCTTTTATCTTCTTCATCCGAAATAATTTTTCTTTTCCGCGAAAAAGTTTGACTATGATTGTGTGCGATATATTCCAACCCTGAATTAAACAATTGTCCACATTCCGAACATAGCATTGACCCAACATGTATGGTTTTAATATGACGTTTCAAAGCATCTTCCCTAGAAAAATATTTTTCGCAAATTTTGCAAGAAACACGGTTATTTAAATTTTTTCATCTTGCTCTAACCTAAAAACAAAATTAATTAATGTATGCATTTCGGTTTTAATCTTTTAAAAACATAAAATTACTTTACAAAAGATTTGTCGAATTAGTGTTTTAATTACTCACCGTAATATAATATTTATAAATGAAACCAAAGACACAACACTTTAAAGTACAACGAACTTAAAAAATGCGACAAAGCATGAATGTTTTCTTTGCTCGACTTTGTTTAAATGATTTATAAACTTATTAGTTATTGCAATTTATTACAAATTAAAACTGCAATCCTGCAATTTTTACATCCGAGGTTTATTCACCTCAATGATTTATAGTAAATATTTGGAAATTTTAAAATGGGTAAATTAAACTAAAGGAAATATACTTTTAAATAAGATTTTTTATTTATTATGAAAATATAAACAGTTAGATATTTTTTTTACATTTGATTTACTGCATATACAAATATTTTTTAAGTGATTTACACAATTATGTTTATTTTCAACTAAAATATCACAATTTTCTTCCTCTTCTAAATTTATTATACTGTTTCGGGTAAAGTTCATTAAAAAATTCTTTTTTTGATGTCCTTTCACATAAAATGTATCTTCAAAACTGTTGGTGTAACTATCCAATATATTTTTAATTTCTTTAGTTTTAATAAATCCTGTGCTATATTTTAGACAATGATGATTATTTTCGAGCCAGGTAACCATTTTCTTATCTTCTTTATTTAAGACAAAAAATGCTTTCTCTGGTTTAAAAAGATAAGTGTCGACATCCACACCATTTTTGGAAACTGACATTTCTTTTGGGATAAATTTTCCATTAATGATAAATCCCTGAACGTCAACTATGATTAAATTAGGATTTGCCATTTTATTTTTTTATTTAGTGTATAATGCGTACAATTCCGGAAAGAGGTGTGTACTCAACTACTGCATCACTCAAAATGAGGCAATATGCTCTTATATTTTCATTAAATGATGCAGTTGTCTCCATCTCTATTTTTAGATCAACAGTCGAAGATTTTAAACTTTCCTTTTGCTTAGAACAATCAAAGACAAAAAGCATACGACCTTTGAATTGGCTATAATTAAAAAGAGGTTCATTTGTTGCTCGTGCATAGTAACTAGATTGAAATTGGGAGTACATGTAGTACGTTAGGGCATAATTATCCAAATCCATATTTTGTTTCATGTTATCATACGGGTAGCACTCTGCATTTAGGTAAACTTTAATGTTTTCGATATTCACATGATCAAATTGAGACATATTTTTATTGGCGGTACCCTTTTTATTATTTTGAAAACCGAGGATGACGTAACGGGGTTTTTCCATGTTTGTTGAAGTTTTTACACTCCATATTTCTTTTTTGGTGTTTTTTAGTCCCGGAAGTTCCAACAACTGCCACTTTCGGAAGGGAATTTTTATTGAAACATCCATATTAACTTTTTGAAGCATCTGAAGTTTCACCTCATCATTTATCATAACGTGGGGAATTCGCCATTCTAATTTATTTATTTGAAATTTAAAGTTTTCAGATCCTTTGTAAGCGTTTAAGTCCGTCCTAGAACGAAGTAATACCAATTCTTGTTTCGCATTGATGATTATTTTTTTATAATCTTCACCAAACCCCATAATCATTTTTAAAGGAATGCAAGCAAAAAATGAGTCTTTTTGTTGAAAATGATTTTCCATATGTGGACACCATCCAGCTAAATTTAACACTTTAGATTCTCTTTCCCCGAAGGAAACGTAACCTTTCATCGTTGATGTAATCCCAGGATCTCTAATTTTGTCAACCTCCACCCCATTTAGCTCGTATCTAATTTCTTCAAATAAAAACAAATACGAATTATTTATTAATTTAAAGTCCAAAGTTTGTCCTGCTTCAGGTGTCGGTTTTTTTATTATTCCCTCGAGGTAAATGTAACTCTCACATGGTAAAGTGTACAAGTATTGATTTTGAATTAATATTCTTATTTCATCGTTATTTTCAAAATTTTGCGTCCTGGGCAAGTATGTGTGATATTCCTCTTTTACGATTGTCTCATCAAAAGAAATATCGTTAAATGTTTTAAGTTTTGACATGATAGCCGAGAGCTTTTAACAAATTAATACTTTTTAGTGTTAACCGTTTGATGATTTTTTTCTTACTGGCTGTTGCAGACTCTTCTGTCAGCGTTTTATGCTCTTCTTCTTCTTGGACAAATACTATCCCCATTATTTTATCTTAGACCGTTCAATTAATTCAAGACGAACAATGATTTTTTCGTTTCTAAAGTTAACCAGCTCTCCGTTTTGGTCCAAAAGTCTAATTGTTATATTATCAATGGTTTTCGTATTTACTGATAAATATGAGATATTATTAGGTTCAATATTTATGGCAAATCCGGGATCTACCGAAGGAAAAAATTCACGCAACGTATGACCCGATTTATCATCGTAATATGACCCCGAAATAATATTACATTCAATTCTCACACTTGAAACTTTAATTATTTCAACCGGTTGATCAGAAACATGCAATTTGTTGGCTTGAAGAATTTGTTTACCCGAAAATCCCAATAGTCTTCCTATCGAATCTGCTGGTTGAAAATCCACGTCATATGTACTAAATAATTCGCACTGTAAAGTATTATTATTCGGTTTTAGGCTAAACGACTTGTCCGGATCTGCAGCGTTTTGGGCATCAGCGGGCAAAATTAAATGTCGTCGCAAATAATAATAATAATGATCACGTGGGTGGTGATATGAAATTTGAAGAATTTAAGGAATTATGCTCGCAATGTTGGAACGAGAAGTTCGGATTTTTTGTAATTGATAAGGAGAGTGATGTTAACAAAGGAAGATATAGAAAATATTTAGACAGATTTTTTACAAAACTTGTTAGTAACAATTAATCCTTTATCGAAACAAGTCATACGTAGACCTAATAAAACCTGTTCAAGACCTGATAAAACCTGATAAAACCTGTTCAAAAGCTGATAAAACCTGTTCAAAGCTGATAAAAAGCTGATAAAACCTGTTCAAAACCAGATAAAACCTGATAAATAGCTGATAAAAGCTGATAAAACCTGTTCAAAAGCTGATAAAAAGCTGATAAAACCTGTTCAAGACCTGTTAAAAAGCTGTTCCAGGTCGTACATCTATTATTTTGTCTTTAATATTGATAATATCTTGCTAAAATGAATAAGAAAGGCGTTGAGGTTAAGAAAAGTTTAATTAAAATTCAAAACGACATTAGGAAAAAGGTTCTTGCCTTAAAATTAGGACGATCTGATGCAGAAGAGCAACTAGCTAAATCTTATAAGCCAATCTTAGAGCCATTAAAAAGAATTTTACTTCAGTCAGATAAAATTGCAGTTAAAGCTGAACCGAAAGAGGAACCGAAAGAAGAAAAATTGGAAGCGAATAATGATGAATCATTAAGAAATTATAAAAGAAAAGCTACTTCTAACAAATATAAAGCACCTGTTAAAACACCTAAATTGACAGATACTGTATATGAGGATGTGGTACATGATGATTTGGATGATTATGTATTTGAGGAGGAGAGACCATTCTATCAATCATATCTTGAAGATGTAACACCTGAAGTTTATGATCAGTTTTTAGAACAATTTGATGAACTTCCAAAGCAGTACATTAATGGTTTAATGAAGGATACAAAAGATGAATATGATACCACCTATGGCATTATATATAACCCACTTACGGAAAAATGGCAAATTGGAAAATCTAACATTGTGTTAAATGGTGCAGATTTGATTATTGAAAAGAAGATCTACAAAGGAACCCCAGGTCTTTATGAACTTTTATTTAAGAAAGATCCTGAGAGATTTAATAATAATGATAAAGAAGCATATAAGGAAATATTGGAAAAGAGTTCTGCACTGAGAAGAAACGGTGATCCAAGTCAGCAAATTAAAGGTTCAAAGTCTTACAAATATCAAAATATAATAAAACCTTTATTTGTCGAACCAACTCTTCCAAACCGACTTCAGAGTTACAGCGGTCCTACAACAAGAGCATCACGAAATAGAATTGGAACCGGCTTTTTGAAATTAATACAAAAACCATTGGAATATGTTTACTGGGATGACCCTAATGAGCTGGTAGATCGATTGTGTTTATTACATGCGTCAAGAGGTGTGGGCAATAATTCTCATGAAAACGAAATAATTAGAATTGAGGAAGAACTTAGAGAGGCAAATTTAATTTTATAATTCACATAAATGGGTGTGCTAAGTCAAAAATATGCAGTTATCATTTATGATTGACATCATGAGCGTCGATAAATTTGGACGTCACCTAAAAAATATCAATTCGATAAAACCTGGTCCTCCAGGTCCAGGCTTTTTGTTTACCAGAGATGGGAATTTTAATCTCGAAAATAGACGATTAACAGAACTATCAACACCAATCGATTCAATGGATGCTGTAAATAAAAAATTCGTTGATGATTTAGAATTAGAAATAATAAGAAAAATAAATAACTTAAAAACTACTTTAGAAAATGAGCATAATGAAAATATAAACAATATATTAAAAGATGTTAACCAGCTTATATCAAATTTAGAGAAAACTCTGGACTCAGTTACAAATAAACTTCTCTATCAGATGGATACAAAAATCGATAAGAGTACAGCAGAAATTAAATCGTACATTCACAATCAATATTTATATCAAGAAAAATGAGCGACGTGAAGCAAGATATTGTAAATGAACTTCATAAACCGGCTAGAAAAAAATTTCAAAGACGAAGAACTATTATTAAGGGCATTGATGATTTATGGCAAGCGGATTTAGCTGAATTTCAACTTTACGCACGGGAAAATAAAGGATTCAAGTATATATTGGTTGTTATTGATTGTTTTTCTAAATACTTATGGGCTGTTCCTGTAAAAGATAAAAGTGGATCCACCATAACAAACGCGATGATAGCAATATTTAAAATGGGGAGAAAACCTTCAAATTTGCAGACAGATCAAGGCAAAGAATTTTACAATAAAAACTTTTCAGAACTTATGAAAATCAACGGAATAAATCACTATTCAACATTTAGCATCATGAAGGCGTCCATTGCTGAACGTGTTATTCGCACATTAAAGGAAAAAATTTACAAACACTTCAGTTTAGCTGGAAAGTATAAGTGGTGTGATGTTCTGGACAAAATTATCGAATCTTACAATAATACTAAACACACAACAATAAAAATGAAGCCTGCTGACGTTTCAAAGAAAAATGAATATTTTTTATTAAATACAGTTTATTCTCATATAAAAATAGCCGGACGTGGTAAACTAAATGTTGGTGATGTCGTAAGAATTAGCAAGCAAAAAGCGGTTTTCGACAAAAGTTATTTGGTAAACTGGACCACTGAGCTATTTCGTGTAAAAAAATAAATATTACCAATCCAATAACGTATTTATTAGAGGATATGCAGGGCCAATCCATAAAAGGAACATTTTACTCGGAGGAATTGCAAAAGGCTAAACATGAAGATGCATATCTTGTGGAAAAAATTGTTAGAAAAAAGAATAATAAAGTGTTTGTAAAGTGGCTTGGGCTTGATAAATCGCATAATAGCTGGATCAACAAAAATAATGTTTTGTAAAATAAGATGTTTATAAACGTTCCTTGTTTCATCTCTACTTACTTAAATTTCATTAAGTCTATTAAATTATTGCATAATAAACACTAAATTAAAAGTATTTATAAGTAAGCACATACTTGAAGTTACTTTAACCTCATTTAACCAAGATAATATATTCAAATAATTTAAATTATACTTACCCTTTTAAATATTTAAATTGTACTTACCTTTTTTTTACAATTGTATTTATAATAAAAGAAAAGGTTTATAATGGAAAAATAAAAAGTAAAAAATTGAAGTTCACGTTTTTTTTATTAATTAATTTATTTATAAAAAATATTATTTACAAGATTTATACATTATTTCTATAAAAATTATTACTTAAACTATCATCTAAATGTTTTTGTATGGAGTTTCTTAAAAAATAATTAAATTTTATATACAATTCATACAATAATTTGACTTCAGCGAGTTCTTCATCACTTTGCAATAGTCCTATTATGTCACTGTTTTGCACTGTGAATCGATTTTCATTAACACATTTTGTAAATACTTTGTCAATGAGCATCTGGAAGGGTTGAACATCTCGAAGTCCCACTCGATTAAAAACATCTACGTAGAATTGAGCCATGTCATGAATATTTTGGAGAGATTGTATTCCCAGATAAAACACCTTTCCATCAACATTTCCCTTTAGTTGCACCCAATTACTTTGCCGCAACTGGTTGGAAGTTCGTAAAAGGATCCAGTCCAAATCGGATGACTTTTGATCCGCAGGTGTTTATGGGGAATGTCTCCTCAAATACCAATCTTTTTTCCTCATACTTCAACCCATAATTGGACTGGGGTGTTGGTGTTGGTTTCTCCACGAAGGTGTTTTGAGATGATCTTCCCTTCCAATGATTTTGAACATTGTAGTCATGAGATGTGGTTAGCCCCAGATCTTGAGATGATGTATGGGGTTGTGGTTGTAGTGGTCCAATAAACTTGAGGTTGCCAAATTCTTCTTTCGTTTGACCTGGTCCACAGTAGGGGGTTAAGGTGACTGGAGATGCTCTCCCCTTCCAATAGTTCTGGACGTCCTTGTCAATTGTTTGGAGCTGGGATGTTGTCAGCTCATCCAGATCTTCTAATGATGGTTGTTGTTGTTCCAACATCTTCAGCTTGCCGAATTCTTCTTTCGTTTGACCATTTCCAGATCTGTAGTAGGGATTCCTCAACTGCTTGGATAAAATTGTCTTCTTAAACATCGTTGTTTTGCTTCTCGTTCTGTTGCGTGTTATAAACTCGAACTGATTGTGCACTTGTACCTTGACAATATTTATACAAAAAATTTGTAAATTCTACAAATTATATTTTCTATTTCATTAAATTTTTGCTGATTTAAAAGTTGAACGATCTAAATTGTTAAATCGCTTTGAACGACATTTTTTTTTAAACAAAAATATTAAGTTTTAGATTGTATTAAATATGTGATTTATTGTGTACTAAACTAAAATTTATTTTCATTCAACTTATATTTTCTTTTCACTTTTTCAAAAATAAATATTATAATAAATTACCGAATAATATATACATATAAAACAAAATCATTTTTAAATAAAAATCAAACTATTTTAAGAAATTAATATTTTTTTAACTCTACATTTCGTTAAATTTTTAGTAATTATAAAGTTGTATAATCTTAAAAATATTAAGGCGCTTTAAATAGCGTTTTCTTTTAAACAAAAATATGTATGATTCTGTTTTACATTATTTTAAATATTTGATTGATTGTTTACATTAAAGTTAATTATCAATTGGTTTAGTACTTTTTTTTTCAAAGGTAAATAATAGAAAATGAAACATCAATTTATTTAAACATGTGTTAATTCCTTAAAAATAATCACAATGTTAAAGAAATTAAAAAAATAATTATGTTAGTTTATTTTATTATTGTAATTAATTGTTTTTTGTAAAGATGAATTTTGAAAATATACTTTTAAAGAAGAAGTCTTTTCTTTAAATTAAGGTTAATGAACCTCTGAATGCGTACAGTTGGCGATTTTTATATTAATTTGCACATGTGTATTTTATCAACAATTAAATATATTGCATATTTATCTTTACTAATAATAACTGCTTGGTGGTCTCAACCGCTAAGTCGTTGGACTTAAAAAAACGCGAAACAAAGACTGTGGCTTCGATTCACGGTGGCGAGTGTTTTTTTTAAGCTTTGACGCTTTGCCGCAAACTTCAGATGGCGCCACTAGAATTAGTAACTTAAGCTACCGAGTCGCAGATGGCAGCACTTACTTTAAGCAGGTAACCAATCAGCGTACTTGGGGTGGGGCCCTAATAAAGGAAAATGGTCGCCGTCCAATAAAATTAGAGAGGGGCAACTGGAGGACCAATAGGAGCTCAAGAAGGAGGACCTTAGGAGGGGGAAGAACCAATCAGAGCTCAGGAAGGAGGGGAGAACCGACCAATCAGAGCTCAGGTGGGAGGGATTTAGGTGGGGGGTGGGCGTGACACTCCTTATGGACACTTTACATGGGAGGCGGGCCCAGCAAAATGTGGAATGTGTGATCCAGAACCGGCTAATCCTCTCTACTCATGATAATAAAACAAATTGTAAAATAATTAGTTATAAGGTAGGAGAAAAAGTTATGTTAAGAAATAGTGCGGGAAAGAAAATGGATGCGATATTTAATGGTCCATTTACAGTGCTACAAGACAAAGGACATAATGTAGTGATAAACAAGGACAACAGTGAAGTAGAGGTACACAAAAACAGAGTAAAACTGTATACAAAATAGTGCAAAAAGTTTTTGAAATCGGTGAATACAAAAAACTTTTTCTTCTCCGTTGGGAGGTGTAGTATAGTGAGATAATGTTAAGATTAAGCTAAGAAAATATTAGGATAAATTGTTATTATTAGCACATAATTATATAAGGTTTGTTATGTTAGGAAACACAAGTGCAATAACTAACAAGGCAAAGTTACCAATCGTAACCTTGCATTGTCAGCACTTGTAATCAATAAATAGATGTAAGAAAAGGTGGAAAAATTAGAATTAACTAGAATTAATTAGAAGTAAGAAGATTTAAGTAGTGTTACGAAGAATCCCCGAATAAACGAATTATAAGTACCAATGTGTTTAATTCCATAATTATGCTGGAGAAGAACCCAACCAAATTATAAGAACGACGAAGAATATTACACTAGTAAGTTTGACCACAAAGTTATTAATTTAAATTTATTGACTATAATAACCCTAAGTTTGACCAATAAGGAAATTTTGCTATTATAGGAAACGCAACCAAATTTACTAAAATATTACTATGACGTATTTTTTCCCTAATAGTAATTTTACAATTAAAATTACAGTAAGTTTTACTTTAAATTTGACTAACAGGACATTTTTACTTTAAAGGCGCGTTAGGTAAAATAATTAGGTAAATTTTACTTTAGAATTTCCCTATTTTTAACTTTGAAGAAATATGACCAATTAGTAATAAATTATGTCAAATAATGGTAAATTTTTCCTAGTATTTGCAGTATAGGTAAAAATGCCTTAACTTATGCCCAACAAAATGCCTTTAAAGTAGTTATATAGGGCAATATTATGTAAATTTTCCTTAATTAGGTAAAATTTACTTAGACTTAGGGATATTTCTCATGATCTGTTACTTGGGGAAGTTTTAACTGACTTTTACACTGACGTTTTACAAATTTAAAATAAACTACATTGTTATTTTACATTATTTTGCAATCTTTCCTTTTATTATGGTTATTTTTATATGTCTTACTTGCTAAGAATTACAAATTTTAAAAAATTTTAAGTTATTTTAGCCTTTAATTTGTAATAACATTATGAATGTAGGGAAATGTATACCAGTTGGCTACTAAATTTAGAGTTGTTAATTTATTTTTAAGCACAATTTTTTTTTGTAGGATTAAGTAATTTACTGTGATCAGGGATTATTCAATAAGTGTCAATAACAAAGCTGTTGTGTTTTTTTATGTATTTTATTTTAAAATAAAGTTTTAAACAATAATTGTAAATGTTAAAATTAAAAAAAAAACGTTCTTACTTATACAATTAGCGCTTTTCTAAAAATATTAAAATTTGGAGCAAAGCTATAACACATTTTTTACTTTTGTAAGTACTTTTAGTAATTAAAATTATTGCAAATTTAGAACCGATAATAAAATAACACGGTAATCAGCTGCGTTTTAGTAAAATAATATTAAATTAATAAAACCAAAGCTACCCAGTTAAACCAATCTTCACAAGAGATGAAAACAATTCACATTTCTTTCGAAATAAACACGTCGGATTGAATTCAGATTTAGGATTCAGTTCAATTATCCAAAAAGTGAATCCAGTCCGACGTGTTTATTTAGAAAAAATCCGGACCGAGCCAATTGCTATTCAATTGGATCCAATACAATCCTGATCGAGATACGCGAGATACAGTAGTCTATGTTAAAGATTTAACAAGGTTTTGGAGCACCATTAACATTTAATCACTACAACAATTTTGGTGCTAAATTTATTAAATTACTATCAACAGGAGCTGGCTATGGTAGAGCTCAGAAAGTGGCACTACATGGATTTGTTTTCGTTGATTTAATTAAATAACTGACATTTTTTTAAACCAAATAAACTTTCCAATTTTTTAGATTACACATCGTGTGATTCAAACTAATTTAAAAAACAAACAACTGACAGTCATATAGCAGCTATCCTACTTATGACGTCATTTGATTAATTCCGCACAAAAAATATCAGTTGTGGTTGGTAATTTGTAATATAGGCAGTGCTCATGCAACAAAGAGATCACAATATTCAATGTTTATATCTCTAATCTAAGGCAACATTTCATAAGCTCTTTTAATTTTTAATTTGAAAAGTGCTATCTAGCAAAAAATTTCTAATAGACTAGACCTATACTACTTAACTAGACAAGTTGTATTTGACGGAGAAGTTTTTAGGCAGGTAGCATCGTTTCAACGTAATAACAATAAGTACGGTTATAGGTTTGTGTTTGCAGTGAGAATAAAAAACCTTAGAATTTAGGAAAAAGAACTGTCTTCTGCTGAAAGATATTATGGCAACAAATACGATATTTTGGAAATATCAGGCATATCAAAAGTTATTTAAAAATAAATCTGCGGGTGGTGATGTTATTTATGTTATGCTCATTGAAGAGTTTTTTTGATTAAATTGATGAACACCATAAAGAAAAGAGACTTAGAGGTAGGATCAAAGTTCTTAAGAACTTAAAAAACAAATATTCTATTCCAAGAGTGGCAGTCGAATTATATATTGAACGGTCAAATCAGGATGTAGAGCAAAATATGTCGCGAATATGTCGTCGTCAAAGCAAGACGTGTGCGAACCGTTCGTGATCGAAAAACGTTGTAAATGCGGTTCTACCGCGAAAAAAGGTGCCAAGTGTATTAAATGTGAGGTATTAATTCATCGTTCGTGCTTGAGCAAAATGAAATATGTACCAACAAACGATCCTAATGAGATAATTTGTTCAGACTGTGATATTTCCACAAGCAATAACCTAACCTTGGATATAAATAATTCAAATTCACTTGAATTGCCCAAATCTGCATCACCAATGCAAGGCAACACAATAAAATTTTTACAACAGGAAATTTTACTATTAAAAGAAATCATCAAAAACAAAGATGTAATAATAAAGGAGCTCAATGAAAAAACCGCTCTTCTTTATGATAAAATCAATTATATGGAAAAGTCTGATTCGTTACTAATTAGCACTAAATCTACCCACTTCTCGTCGAATTTAAAACCATCTGCCATAAATAAAGAAAACGTTTCATTAAATTGTAAATCAACTGAAAATAAAAAACCCGAAATTGCTAATACACATAAACAACTAAAATCGCTGCTAGTCGATAATGCAAATAATGCGCAAATAATCCAGAAGGACACAGAAAATGCTAATCCTGAAGATGTTTCAAAAACAAAGGATAAAACAGAAGCAAAATCAGATAAAAATCTTGGAAATGCTACTGGTGAATGGCAAACTCAACGTACAAGGCGCAACAAAGTGCACAAAAATCAAGTAACTGGTGTAGCTAAATCATGTCCCTTAAAGGGGGTGCCAAAATTTTTCCAATACCATGTAAACAACCTTGATCCTGAAACAAAATCTGAAGACATAATTTCATTCCTAAATGGAAATGGTATCAAGGAAGCTACTTGTGAAAAGACAACATCACAACGCCCAGACGATTATAGCTCTTTTAAAATTACCATCAACTGCGAGTATGCTGTACCTTTTACAAACCCGGACATCTGGCCTGAAAATGTGAGGATAAATCGTTTTTTCCAACATCTGAAGGAGCGCAAAAGTGTAACTTAAAACTAATAAATTTATTTTATACAAATATCCAATCAATTAAAAATAAAATCAATGATTTTGAAGCCTTTATGCAAAATTTATATAATGCCTTCAACATAGTTTGTTTAACTGAACACTGGTTGAACGATGACGAATGTAAAACACTAATGCTAAATAATATGGGAACATCTTCTTATTTTGCCCGCTCATCGACCTCGCACGGTGGGTGCATAATTTTAATAAATAATATCTTAAAGCATATGCCAGTGCATAAGGTAAATAGGTTATCGGTTGAAAAACATTGTGAACTAGCCTGTAGCAAACTAATTGATTTAAATTGTTATGTTCTTTGCATATACAGATCACCTTCCGGTGATTTTGAAAAATTTCTTGAAATAATTAACCAAGGTCTAAATAATATTGATTTTTTAAACTGTAAAATATTTGTATGTGGAGATTTTAATGTCAATTTTAACATGAGTTTTAATCTTAAAAAAACAATTGATTTTTCAACTAGAAAATTTACTTGTATTGATAACGTCTTTGTAAATTTTGATAATTTTGATGTTTCTAAAATCGATTCGCGACTATCTGACCATTTCGGTATCAACATTTCTACACAAATAGAGAAAACAGAGGTAAACCCAACTAAAATAATAACAAGACCCATTACGGAAGCTGGAAAAATCCTTTTATTTAATAAATTATCTATAGTAGATTGGAATATACTAAATAACCTTGATGCTGAGGCAAGCTTTAATACTTTCAATACTATATTTGTTAATTGTTTTAAAAGTTCCTTCCCTGAGAAAGCTGTACAAAAAAACAAAGCTAAGACAAATAACATAAACTCGAACTGGTTTAACAATGAACTAAAGAAAATGCGTGAACATTTACATTTACTAGAAGAAATATATAATAAATATAAAACACCTGATAATAAAACTTCCTTTTATAATTTTAAAAATCTGTATAAATTGTCTATCAAAAAAGGAAAAATTGAGGCGTATGATAAAATAATTAAAAATAGCGATAATATACCTAAAACTGTATGGAATCTACTAAACTGCATACGCAAAAATAACCGTGATACCTTAGATTGTGATAATAATGATTGTGATGTTTCATGCGATGATTTAAATGAATATTTTACTAAAATTGCTGAAAAAACTTTAAATAATATCTCTCCAAGCAATACAGGATCCCATTAACTTAGTAAATTCTAACTTGAACAAAAACAACACAGCTGAATTCTTTTCTTTTGCTGAGGTATCTACCATGACAGTAAGAGATACTATACTAAGCTTAAAAAATAGCAAATCTAAGGATTGTTACGAACTATCCACAGAAATAATTAAGTCTTGTAAGGAAGCGATAATCACTCCCTTAACCAAAATAATTAATGCCTGCATCAAAAGTGGTATCTTCCCAGATTCTTTGAAAGTAGCAGTGGTGAAACCTATCTATAAAAAAGGGGACAAATCAGATCCGAATAATTACAGACCAATATCTCTACTACCAATACTTTCAAAGAACTCATGATATATTTTGAAAAAAACAATTTACTCAATAAAGAACAATTCGGTTTCAGAGAGGGAAGATCCACAGTTGATGCTGTCATGATCTTAATTGAAAACACTTTAGACTGTTTTGAAAAGGGAAATTTCTCCTACTGTACATTTATAGATCTTTCTAAGGCCTTCGACTGTGTTTCGCATACAGTACTCCTACGGAAGCTCTACACGACAATATTCTACCGACCAGCTGTCGCTTACTATCTTCTTACCTCTCCAATAGAGTACAAGCAGTCAAAGTCAATAATTGCACGTCAGAATTTTTACCTATAAAGTATGGGGTACCACAGGGGTCGATCCTGGGTCCCCTACTTTTTTTATTGTATATCAATGATTTTCCAGAAACTGTTAGAGGGGCTAAAGTCACTCTATATGCACTTACTTTAATTTCACAATATATACTCGAATGTCTCCTTTACATTAAGGAGCATTGTAATGAATACACACGTCATAGTGAAACACACAATTATTATACTCGAAATAGAAATGAATTTTGCCCTATCTTTAATCGACTAAGTAGAACTCAAAATGGTACACGATTTTACGCAGTTCATTTTTTCAATGTTTTGCCTTTACATGTTAAAACCTTACCATTACCAACATTCAAAACTAAAATAAAAGCATATTTAATTGATAAAGCCTTTTATCATTATGACGAGTTCTTGCTAAATAATTTTAACGATCTTTAATCTGTTTTATTCTCATTTTTTAAGCTAATAATCCTAAAGGTAATTCTCTCAGATTTGTTTGTACAGTATTCAATGTTTTTTATTAATAATACCCTTTGTGTTTTTTTTTACAATTTTTAGAGTATCTAATACTTATGTCTCGTATGTATATTTATTATAATCTGTATATTTTACAATATTTCTTGCCTTCCGACATGTGTTAAAGATGTATGTATATCTGTCAACATCAATAAAGCATTATTATTATTATTATTAATCTTTAGAATTTGGACAGAGGAAAATAAAACTTCAAACTTGCTGTTACTTTGTTCAGTGGCAGAAAAATACCTTGTACCATAGTACCATGGAAGATCACCCTACACGAGGGTCTACATATATGGAAATGAGCCGAAAAGAGGTTTATGATCCACAAATCTGCCATCAGACACAATAATTGATAAAATATTAACAGAAAAAGAGTAAGTAATAACATAAGTCATAATATCATCCAAATAGATTTTGGTTTAAGGACAAAAAACCCTCTTAAAACTCCTTTACTTTGCGATTAGTTTCGGTGTAGGTTTAAATTTAATTGATAATAACATTTCTCTTCCATGGTTTTTAAAGCGTAATAAAAGGAATTAAAGCTAAACGGAAACTTATTGCGAAATGAAGGAGTTTTAAGAAAGTTTTGTCGTCAAACCACAACCTATTTGGATGATATATTAAGGGACACAAATAATATGGATACTAAATCATAACGACCGAAAATCGAAAGCTATTTGCTTTAAAACTGCTAGGGCAAATACCATTTGCCTAGTTAAATACTATAAGACTGGGCAAATAGAAATTAAAATTATTTGCCAAGACAAATGGCGCGCCCTACTATTCTAAAGTTATCCGCATAATAAAAGTCCAAAGGCCCCTCTTTTTTGCAAAATTTCTTGTTTACATCATTTATTTGAACAATTTTGAATAACTTATTAAAAAAAATGGAGAACACATACGGCCTAAAATTTTTATATTTGTTATTAAAGATTGTGCGTTTGGCGCGCACTTGTATTCTTAAGTTACCTTCATAAAAATGCCAAAGGCCCCCCTTTTTTGGGAAGTTTCTTGTTTACATCATTTATTTGAACAATTTTGAACAACTAATCAAACAAATTAGAGAACACATACGGGCCATAAATTTTAAATTAGTAAATTTAATGTTGAAATAGCTAATTTGAGTAGTTCTGAAAAACTTTAAAAATGTTTGGAAAGGATTTACAGATTCTTGTTATCAAATCTGGATTAAACAAAATTAAAAGAAATAAAATAAAATTTTATTTCTGTGCCTTTAAATTGTACAAATAAAAATATAATAAAATCCAACAAAACAAAATTTCTACATTAGTCTAATTAAATAATTATTCACATTCAATAATATTGTAAATTAAACTTAAAAAATAAACATTTAATAGAAAAATTAAAATAAGTTAGCATTTTTTCGAGGGTAATTTAAGAATACAAAGTGCGGGCCAAACGCACTATCTTTAATAACAAATATATAAATTTTAGGCCGTATGTGTTCTCCAATTTCGTTAATAAGTTGTTCAAAATTGTTTAAATAAATGATGTAAATAAAAAAGTTTGCAAAAAAGAGGGGCCTTTTGCATTTTTTCGAGGGTAACTTACAAATACAAGTGCGCGCCAAACGCACTATCTTTAATAACAAATATAAAAATTTTAGGCCGTATGTGTTCTCCAATTTTTTTAATAAGTTATTCAAAATTGTTTAAATAAATGATGTAAACAAGAAATTTTGCAAAAAAGAGGGGCCTTTGGCATTTTTTCGAGGGTAACTTACAAATACAAGTGCGCGCCAAACGCACTATCTTTAATAACAAATATAAAAATTTTAGGCCGTATGTGTTCTCCAATTTTTTTAATAAGTTATTCAAAATTGTTCAAATAAATGATGTAAACAAGGAATTGTGCAAAAAAGAGGGGCCTTTGGACTGTTATTATGCGGATAACTTTAGAATAGTAGAGCGCGCCATGCGCGTTGTATTTAAATGCAATTTAATAATTTACAGAAAATATTCGCCCAATAATTTTTCAATATTTTATTTAAAATAACTTAAACTAATGATATAAATAATAAAATTTGCAAATAAGATATTTTTTTGCTTTTTATTAGAGTATGTTACTGTCGTTGAGCGCGCTGAAATCGCCGTCTTCAATTCGAATTTAAAAAATAATTAGGCATATGTGTTCTCCAAATTTTTGCTATTTGTTAAAAAATGTTGCCAGCTACAGTCTACAAGAAAAAAAAATATAAAAAACAGGGGCCTTACCCTTATTTTGATAATATTGTTGTTTTGGGGGTAGTTGTCACCCCCAATTAGGGAGGGAAACGTTTGTTTTTGCATTTTTCCTTCTTATTAAGCTTAGAGGGTTATAATTCAAGAAAAAAATTCATAAAAACCTTATATTGTCGCGAACCTTAGGGCTCCAGCGGCTTGGGGGGTGGTACTCGCTTGGTTACGAAAGGCAAAGCCCAGAAAAACACAAGAAATGCTGAATAAAAGACCTTATTTATTCTCTAAAAGTACAAATAGGGCGGCACCTACCTTAGCATGGCTTACAAAAGTAGCACTTGTCAGCAATAACTCTTGGTGGTAACTTCCCTCTACGGCAACTTCCACCCGATGCACAGTGTGTCGTTTTCACGATCTAGCTGGACAAAACTCAAATTTCGTACTTTTCCAAACAGGTTTAATTAATACGTTAATTAGTAATAGATAACTTATATTTGATTGTGATGAGGTTTAATTACCGAGAAATTGCCCCTAACAAAAGATACAAGGATTAAAAGGGCCGTCTACCTGAATTTTCTCGACTAAATGCACCACGCGCACGCATCATTCGTCTGACTTTGCTCTATGAATACACTGTGTTTTTATTGTTTAATTGTGATTTTGTGGTAATTTTATTTTTAAGTGAATACTAATAAGGTAAGTTTGCTAAAAAAAATTTTTATTAATGTTTGTGTTTTATTGTAAACTCTATGAGAAGATATCAAGGAAATTTTTTAGTAAAAATGACAGGGTTTTCTTGAGTTTTAGTTTATTTTTCCGCATTATTCCGATTACATATTAGACTCCAATGAAAGATCCACTTATAAGCTATACGAAACATGTTTTTTTTCTTGCGAAAATTTGCGAAATTCATAGATTTTTTCCCTTTTTCAGAATGACTTCTTTAATTCCGCGACGATCTTTTTTTGACGTTTGGTTTGCTAACGCAAAAGATTTCAAACTGGATGCCTTATTGAGTTTTATTATTGAAGAACTTGGTGACCCAACCCTCTCTGATGACGATTTAAGGAGTATTAAAGCTACTATTCGCAATAATTGCTCCAAAATTGATGAAAAATGGGCGAAATCTGGAAGACATCGAGGTCGCTTTTTAAAAGCAAATTCTTCGTGGCTAGATGAAAATATTTCGTTTGCGGTTATTGTCATTGAACCTGCCCAATATGTAGCAACTCCTAGAACGAGTAACCAACCCGGAAGACCACAAAAGGACTTTGAAGCTGCAAGCGAAAAAACAAAAAGGCGACGAATTCAACATCTGCTTGATTCTTCGAACGAGGAAGAATTATTGATGGCAACTGAAGTTCAGCTTCGCCAGGCAGGAAAAAGAGATTCGGCATCCATTGTAAAGGAGCTTTGTTTTAGTTCACCTCATAGAGCGCGACAGTTTGTAGCATGCCCAAAACAAGATGGACTGTCAGAAAATCAAGCTCTCGCGATGATGATCGATGCGAATCTTTCAACACATCAGTATAATATTATACGCGATCAAGCAAAAGCAGTAAATAGCACAATTTATCCATCTTACTACAAAATTAAAGAGGCAAAACGGGAGTGCTATCCTAGTGATATTGAAATTACAGAGACGCAAGCTGAAATCAAATTACAATCTTTGATGGATCACACGATTACACGACTGTGCAAGGTACAAGAAGAGGACCTGAAGACTATAACTAATTTGAAAAGTCTTGATATAATTATAAAATGGGGTTGTGATGGCGCGGAATAAACTACATATAAACAGAAATTTCCGAAGAACATTGCAGTGATGCCAGTTTATTCAGCATTTCGATGGTGCCAATCCAAATGTATGCAACGAATGACGAAAGCATCAAAACTATTGTATGGCAAAATCCTTCCACATCTTCTACGAGATATTGCAGACCCATAAAGTTTGTATTTGCCAAGGAAACTGTGGATTTGATTGTTGCAGAAGTTGGCAAAGTTAAGGAGGAGGTAACTTCATTGACACCTACTAAAATTATAGTAAATGACGCGGAAGTCTTGGTAAAAGCAACATTAATATTTTGTATGATTGATGGCAAAATTTGTAATGCTGTAGCTTCGTGTGCATCAACACAAACTTGTTACTTATGTGGTGCAAAGTGGTGGAAATGAATAATGAAAGGGTTGTGTTAGAAAAGACAGTAAATAGCGAATTTCTTTCTCTTTCCCTTTCTCCTCTGCACGCTTGGATAAGATTCTTCGAGTGTATTTTACATATATCTTATCGCCTTGATATAAAAACATGGCAGGCTAGGGGACAGGAGCATAAAAATAAAGTGGCAGAAAAAAAGAAAAGTGTTCAAGAAAAGTTTAGACGTGAGTTAGGCTTATTAGTGGATATGCCTAAACAAAAAACAGGTAATACAAATGATGGGAATAAGTTTTTTAGAAATGCTGAAATTTCAGCTGAAATAACAGGTGTAAATATTGAGCTAATCAAGCGCTTCCGTGTCATATTAGAGTGCATCAATAGTGGATCGATATTAATAAATTCCATGAATACACTAAGGCAACAAGAAAATTGTATATTATGGAATATTCATGGTATTCAATGCCTGTAAGCGTACATAAAATACTTTTTCACGGAAAAGATATTCTTGCTGCAAGTATTCTTCCAATCGGCCAACTTTCGGAAGAAGCTCTAGAAGCTAGAAACAAAGATAACAGGAAATTCAGAGAATTATTTACCAGAAAAACATCAAGAGTTGATACGAACAGGGATTTAATAAATAGATTGCTCATTTCATCTGATCCAGTAATTGCCAGTTTACGAGCTCCTCCAAAAACTGTACGTGGCCAAATTATTCCGGAAGTACGCGAACTTCTTGAGATGGAAATGGAATCTTCATCTGAACCAGAGGAATTGGGACAGTCAGATTATGAATATGATGCAGATTCTGACTAAGGATTTATTTTAATTTTTTTTTTGTATTTTTATCGACTTATTTGATTTTCAAATTTCAAAAATTAATAATTTTTTTAATTTTTTAATTTAATTTAATTTAATTTAATTTATGTTTTATATTGATTGAAATTTCATAAAATATATTTTTTATTATTTACTACGGTGTTTTACTTGCCTTAATTGAGTTAAATAATTTTGTCCAGCTAGATCGTGAAAACGACACACTGTGCGATGGTTACTTCAGGAACCGACTAACTAACTTTTCTCAGGTTCGCCCAAGGCAAAAACCTCAAAAGTACGAATCAGCAGATAGGAAGTTGCAAAAGATATTGCTGACAAAGGTACGTGTGCCGCTCTTCAACTTAAAATAAAAAACTCAATAATTAACAAATAATAAACTACAACTTATGGTGAATAATAGAAAAAATGTAGTCGGCTAGTGGACAATTTTATTATCACAAAAAATTAAATCTTTTGCTTAAATCTTTTGCAGCAAAAGATTTAATTTTTTGTGATAATAAAATTGTCCACTAGCCGACTACATTTTTTCTATTATCCACCTGTTTTTGGACACGAACTTCCTTTTTAATCTTATGGTGAATCTTCGTGTCATTTCCCCCCCGCTCATTTAATGTCCTCCGGATATTCGACAATGGCAAATGAGAAAATGAGATTACTTGGAAGGATCGAGAAGACATGAAGATTTACCATGACGCAAAAAAAAATATTGAACGAATAGAATGATCCTTAATTACAAATTGCTTATGTAAAATCGTGAGATTACATTCGTGAAATTACATTTTTTTTTTTTATTATTATGTTTTATATTCTACACACACAATATCACACTTTAAAATCTTTTGACACTTAACAACTTTCATACACTTTTTTTTTTGTTTTACCGCACCGTTGTTTTCCGCAAACCTTGTGATTTTCGTCTTCATTTTGCTTACTTCGCTTCTCGTATCGCCCCGGTCCTTTCGGCTTGATACTGGAATCATTTGCTCATCTTCCGTGAATTTTGATGTCGTTTTTACATCACCATTGAGTTCTTCTTGTATCGCCCCAATCATGTTGGCTTGATACTGGTCCACGATGTGATGCTGACTCTCTTGGGTTTTTTTTGTTACTTAGCTACCTTCCTACATCATGCTAATTTGCCTTCTCTACATGTTCCAAGGGGTTATGGTGTTTGGTGTTGGTGCTTTTCGGTGTGAGTGTGTTGTGTGCAGTAGACAATATATAAGCACATATGAAACAAAAAAAAAATAAAGAATTAGCTATAATTAACAAAAATTAAAATGAAGAAATAAATGATATTAATACAAGTAATACCAGTAATACAAATACTTAATAATATATTTTTTCACAATCAATATTTTTGTGAATTATTTTTTTTTATTTAAAAAAAAAACATTTTATTTTAGCTGTATTAAGGCCCACATGTCCCTAAGGCAAGTAAACTTTACTTCCTCAATACAGGTCCTTTCGACACGTTTGTCTAATGTGGTGTTTAATGTTTTCTTGTTTTTTTTTGAGTTTAGCTTATTGAAGCCTGCGTGTCCCGAAGGCTGTCATTGGTACCTGATGACTCTTCAATAAGGGTTCGATCTCGAACCATAGGGCCATTGTCCCTATCCAACGCAGTGTTTTCGTTTTCCGTTTTAATATTCACATTAATTTTTCTTCCATCATTAAAAATTAGAACTCCTTGTCCTTTTTTAAATGTTACTTTATTATTCCTAATTTTTCTCTTATTTATAAATGGCTTGCATTTCTTATGATATATCCATAGTATTAATGCGATAATAATAATAATAATAATAATAATTAAACTTATTAGAATTGAATGCGTAACATTAATACTTTCATCATCATTTCGATTTTTCACTTTGTTTAAAATATTTGCTAATTTTGCGCTATCTTCATTTAGTGCTTTTAAATGTTCATTCACGTTGAAATTGTTTTTATTGTTGGACATTTTGGGCCACTCTATTTTATTTTCCGACGCTAAAAACATACTTAATTCTAAATTATTAATTATACTTATTTTAGGCGTAATATCTAGATAAATGGTGCTGTTTACATCTATACTTGGTACCAAGAACACGGACGCGCTTGTATCTTTACAATTACCTAACAATTTTATTTTACCAGAACCATTTACTGTAACATCAAATGAGTGTTTGGTGTGATTGACATATTCACAATTAATTGTTAAAATTTCAGTCGTAGGGACTGCAAATAACCACGTGTTTAAGTTTAGTTTTGTATAAATCGGGTGATTTAGTTCTATCAATCTTATATCGCAAGTTTCTGGTATTTTGTTTAGTGGATATAAGAATTGAATTTCACAAATATTAATATGTCGTGCATTTCTTATCGGTTGATGCTCAAAGCATAAATAATTATTTTGATTTATTGTTTTGCATTTACTTAGATCATCTTCCTCTAAATTTTGAAAAAAATCCTTATTTTCATCAATTGCAATAAGGTTAGTTTTTGGGTTAATAAAGGCAAATTTTGAATTTTTGATTTGAATTGGCAAAGGAATAATCTTGTAAAGCCACAAAGGTGGGTTGTTAGTGAGTGGCGCTTCAATTGTTGCCATTATTTTTAAATCTTTTAAAAATATTTTAACATTAACAATGTTCATTATTAAATTAATCGTGTCATTTTGATACAAATTAAATGGGAAATGCATATTACTTGGTAAATATTTTATGATAGAATTAACTTCTTGTAGTATCTTTGCAGGTGTAATCAACATTGGGTGCAAGATTCCTTGTCTAGCAAACATTATAACATCTACAAAATTTATGATTTCTATTTGTAATTGATTCAATGTAAGAGTAATAAATGATAAGTGTTCATTTAAAAGATTTTCTAAGTTATAATAACTTTGAATTGTGCTCATATTGTTAATATATAATTTTATTGAATTGATACTTTCGTTAAAATATTTTTGATTTTGATGGAAAAAACTAAGGGTGCTATTTAAATGCTTCACTGTATTCATTACAACCGTTGTTTGTTCCTCTATTAGATGATTCTCAAAATGTTGCTCTTTGCGTATTTTATCAATTTACTTTTGATATTTAATATCATCATCTGCATCTAAAGTTCCAAACAACGTTTTTGAAACTGTAGCCACAATATTAAAAAGACCTCTTTTTCGTCGCTGATGGTATAATGTCCCTAAAATAATATTTTTATCCAATTTAATTATGTCTAAACTTTTTCTTGTCAAAAACAAATTACTTTTGCAAAACTTCAAAATATTATTTTCGGAATGATTGCATAACTCATCAGTTTCATTTATGATTCCCTCAATAAAATTTAAGTTTTCCGTGAAATTTCGAATATCTATATATGTTAATATATTCCATTTGGAATTACAAAATTGTAGTTTACCTTTAGAAATATAATTTAGACTAGATGTTTCCCCAAGAGGTGTCATTATAAAATCTTGGCATGTCGTTTCTCCCATCCAAAATATTATAATGTACAAGAACATTATTGAAATTCTGTAACAATTAAAAGTATGAATTTTTTTTTAAAATTATATTTATTTTATTATATTATGTGATACATGAAATTAAGGGGTCCATGGTTGAAAATACGTAGCTATTCTACTGACATGAACTTTGTCCCTCTTTTTATTTTTTCCCGTCGATGGTTCAATAATATAATTTAAATCATTACATTTTTCAATAATTACGTATGGGCCAAAATATTTCGGTTGAAGTTTATCACTTTTACCGACTTGCCTTTTCGGTGTTCTGATTTTAACCAGATCCCCTACATTGAAGGAAACCTCTCGATGTTTCTTATCATATCTACTTTTATCTTTACCCTGTTGTTCTTTTATATTCTCTTTAGATATTTCCCGCAATTCTAAAATTTTATCACGCTTATTAGAAACGTATGGGTTTAAAACATTACCTAATAATTGCGCTTCGGTGGGCAAAACCGGATGTCTTGCGTAAACCAATAAAAAGGGACTCGTTTTGGTAGCTTCTTGTTTCGATGTGTTGTACGCAAATGTTGCCATTTGAACATACTTATCCCAATCATTTTGAGAAGTTGATGTGAATTTGCTTAATATATCCGCTAATGTTTTATTAAATCTTTCCATTAGTCCATTTGTTGATGGTTTATACGCTGTAGTAAAAGTGCTTTGAACTCCCATTAATTTTAACATTTCGGTAACTAAATTTGACTGAAAAACTGCGCCGCGGTCACTGAGTAACGTTTTAGGGGCGCCATGACGAGCGATTATATTATTTGCAATAAATTCAGCTACAGGTTCTGCTTTTCCTGAAGGGAGAGCTGCTGCTTCAACCCATCTTGTAGCATAATCTGTTGCGACTATTATGTTCTTATTTCCCATTGTTGATTTTGGAAAGGGTCCTAATAAGTCGATTCCCATTTTTTCGAACGGGTTGGTGACTTCGATTGGGTGTAGCAATCCACCAGGTTTCTGGTTTGTAGGGCCTTTTCTGGCTTGGCAATCTTGGCATCCTTTTACGTATCGTTCGACATCCTTTTGCATACCTTCCCAAAAGTATCGCTGTCTCAACTTGTCATACGTCCGTGCAATACCTAAATGTCCACTTAGAGGTTCGTTGTGGTGGGAGTAGAGAATCTCACCTTTTAGTTGGTTTGGAATAACTAATAATAATTGTTCTCCCAAATTTGAATTTTTTCGATATAAAATGTTATCTTTAAGGGTGTAATTCTTTGCAACTCTTTGTAAAATTCGCGACTCATATGAGTCATCTTGAACTGCTTTAATTATTTCTACAAGATTTTCGTCATTTAATTGTAATTTTTCTAAATCGTTACTTAAACAAATAAATGTTGGTATGTATAAAGCCGCATCTTCATCAGATTGCGTTGCAAGTTTGCAAGGGAATCGAGATAACGCGTCTGCCTCCTTATTGGTACTTCCTTTTTTATGTACAACTGTATAGTTGTACTCCATTAATTTTAGGGACCAACGTGCTAGCTTATTTATTGGATTTTTGATTGATCTCAACCAGCAAAGAGAATGATGGTCAGTTACAATTTTAAACATGTCTTTCCCCCAAAGATATTGTCTCCACGTTTCTACAGCCCACACAGCGCTTAAGCATTCTAACTCGCTTATAGTATAATTACCTTCGGATTTAGTTAAAGTTCTAGAAATATATGAAACCGGATGCCAGTCGTTAAAATTTTTTCTTTTTTTGGACTAAAACCGCACCGATACCTAATCCCGAAGCATCAACTAATACTTCTGTTTCGGCCTCCTCATTGTAATGAGCTAACAAAGGTGGTGAAATTAATTTTGTTTTGATTACGTCAAACGCTTGTTGCTGTTCGCTTTCCCACAGAAATGGTATGGATTTTTTTGTTAGTTTGTGTAACGGCTTGGCTATCATTGAAAAATTTTGAACAAATCTACGAAAATAATTATATATGCCTAAAAATGAACGTACATGTTTTACACATTTTGGAACTGCAAATTCGGATATAGCCCTAACTTTATCCTTATCGGGTAGAATTCCCTTGTCACTTATTTGAAAACCCAATAGTTTTATTTCTTTTTGAATGAAATTAAACTTAGAATTATTTAAAGTTAGGCCTGCATCTTCTATTCGAGTTAACACTCTTTCTATTGAAGCTAAATGTTCTTTAAAAGTTTTACTATAAACAATAATATCATCTAAGTATACCACCACTTCCTTCCATTTTAAATCTTTTAAAACGGTATCGGTTAATCTTTGAAAAATACTTGGACCGTTACACATACCAAAACTTAACCTATTGAACTCGTAAAGACCATCTGGGGTAACAAATGCACTCTTACATTTATCCTCTTCACGTATAGGGCACTACCAAAAGCCCGAATTAAGATCTAAATTTGTGAAATACTTAGCCCCAGATTAATTGTGTAAAATATCGTCAATTAAAGGGAGTGGGTAGGATGATTTCCTAGTTACTGTATTCAGTTTACGATAATCCACACAAAATCTCCACGATCCATCTTTTTTTTTAACTAAGATTACTGGACTAGCCCATTGACTATCTGATTCCCTAATTATTTTTTTTGTTCACATTTCCGCCACTTGTTCTTTAATAATTTTCCTTTCTTTTGGAGCAACGCGATATGGCTTTTGTTTTATCGGACTAGCTGCACCTGTGTCAATGTCGTGTCCCACCAAATTTGTTAAACCAATTTTATCACCAATTGAAAATACATTTTTAAATTTATTTAGAAGGAAATAAAGTTCTTTCTTTTCGTGAAATTGTAATGTGTCACTTATTTTAACTTCAAGATTTTCTTTGATTACCTTATTACTTTGAGGACTATCATGATTGATTAAAACTAAATTATTTTGAATGTGTTCTATATTATTATTTCTAAATATGAAACCTATACATGTATTTTTAAAAAGTTTTCTTTTGTTCCTACCGTAATTCTTAATTTCTATTTCCCCTTCTAAACTATTATTTAAATCATTCAATTGTAAACTATTTTTAATTATCCTTTTGGACAAAACTAAGAAATCCCTTGGAGTCATTGAAATAATTATTAATGTATATTTTGCATTTTGATATAGATAATGGTGCTATTTCTACATCTTCGGATATTCTTACTTTTATTTCATTGACTTCATTCGCTTCAGATGTAGGGAATTCATTAAAAACGTTATCATTATACCTTTCCTGACCTATCTTAACTATTTTCTCATTATTTACTACAACTACATCAGCATCCGTGTGAACTTGTAAAGAATTTGCTACTTTTGCAAGGTTGACCTGGTGGCGCTCTTGTAATGTGATCTCTTGCTTGAATAAATTGATAACAGCGGCGTGTTCTTCTAAAAATGTTTTACCTAAGAGTAATGGTTTCGGCAATTTTGCAACAACATATGCTGAAGTACTAGTTTCCCATTTTCCAAATTTTATTTTAATTGCTACTTCACCTAATATTGGCACATTTTGACCTATCGTTTCTAAAAATTTCCTATCCTTAATTTGTTTGTAATAAGTCACACTTTCCGCTGAAATTAAATTATTTCTTGCTGCTGTATCAATTTCGCACTGTTTATACTTATTATTGACTAAGCCCTCAACTATATTTATACCTAAACTATTTTTAATCATCTTAATTACGAAACTTTTATTACATTGGGTCTTGTGACATTTTTAGACTTTGACGGTTTATAATGACCCCTTTAAAACCGCCTTATCTAGTTTTCCATATTCCTAGTATTTGTGTAAAATGCATTATTATGAGGTGACCTTTTGTTTTGCTGATCAATTATTGTTTCATAAGAATTATTGTTATGCGTTGTATCATTTTTATTGAAATTTGAAGACTGAGCCGGATGTGGTGCTCTACAAACTGATGCAAAGTGGCCAGGTTATTTGCAACGCATGCAAATTGGACGGCCTTCATTTGTACGACTTGAAGAATTTATATTTCGTTTAAAATTATTTGAATTATTTTTATCGTAATTAGAGTTTTGGTTGTAATTTGGACCTGAGTTACCTGTTTGATGAATAAAATTTTGATTGTCATTTAAACCGAAATTACTTGAATGTTGATTAGAATTATGGTTTGGTCGATAAGCAAAATTGTGTGCTTGGTAATTACCATTTTGTCTTCATGATTCACCTTGATTAGAAATATTGAAATTTTGGTACCCACTTTTATTGTAATGCGGTTTACGTTGATAATAATTATTATTATTATAAGATTTTCTATAATTTTCATTGTAGTTTTGGCCTTTCGTGTTCCTGAAATTAACTAATTCTTTTTTTTCAATTGTGTTATAACTAACTCAGCGACAGATTTACTTAATTGGTCGATATTATTTAAACTAAAACTAGGTTCTGTACTATTTTCTGACGTGGGGCAATCCTTAACCATAAGTCTTTCGGTGTCATGAATAGATTCAACCTTTCGTTGCAATGATTTTAATGAATTCGGTCGCTCTACACCTATTAAATATTGATAATGAGGGAGTGCACCTCTAATTATGTAATCAAATATGTCAGAAAAGGCCATATTTGCATCTAATTCATCACATAAATCGAGAACTCTATAATAAAATGCTATTAGATTTTCGTTCGCGTTTTGTTTAATATTTTCTAATTTATGCTTAATGTCTCTAATGTAACTGTTATTTATAAAAGTTGCTTTGAAATCATTAATTACGTCATCCCATGTTGCATGTGGATGTCTTCGCGCGTATGTTTTAAACCAACTATCAGCTGAACCCTCTAAATAATTTCTAAAGTAACATAATTTTAATCTACCGTCCCAAATGTTACAAACAGCGGCCATTTCATAATTACGCAAAAAAGTCAAAGCATCTTTAGTTTTTGGATCAAAAGTCGAGGGTGAGGTAAATTTAGGTACTAGCGGATCTCGATTTATATTTATTGTTGAAATTGTGTTATTTAATAAATTTGTGTTAACATTTGGGTTTAGATAATTATTATACAAAATTGAGTTCTGCTGAACAGTTGTATTTTTTGAAATAGCCCCCTTTGTGCTAGTTATATTAGTAAGGTTTGGAAAATTAAAATTTGAATGTTCGTTAGGTGCTGCAACCTCAACATTTTTGTCTGTGGTGATGAGTCCTCCACAGGCATTATCTTCAAAAACGAAATTATCATTTTCAGTACTCATTATACTTTTATTAATTTCTAGTTCTATATCACTATTTTTATTTTCTGGTGGTGGTGTATGTCTTAGCCTAGTACTCCTTGCGGTAGGAAAAAATGAATCGTCTTTTAGAATTAAATCAGCTGTACTCATGCTATTCTGTCTTTTTCTTAAATTATAATTATTTGGCATTATACACAAAAAAACTAGCTATTTTTTTCTTTGCATACGTTTCATTTATTTTAAACACACCGCATGATAAATTATTAATTTACTAAAGTGATTATTAATTAATATAAAAAGATAAAATAAGACCCTTTATTAGCATTAATTTCTTGTAATATCAAATAGGATTTTAAAACTGTTTAGTCTAAAATTTGGGAAATTGGCGCCTCCACCATAATGTCGCGAAGCTTAGGGCTCCAGCGGCTTGGGGGGTGGTACTCGCTTGGTTACGAAAGGCAAAGCCCAGAAAAACACAAGAAATGCTGAATAAAAGACCTTATTTATTCTCTAAAAGTACAAATAGGGCGGCACCTACCTTAGCATGGTTTACAAAAGTAGCACTTGTCAGCAATAACTCTTGGTGGTAACTTCCCTCTACGGCAACTTCCACCCGATGGTTACTTCAGGAACCGACTAACTAACTTTTCTCAGGTTCGCCCAAGGCAAAAACCTCAAAAGTACGAATCAGCAGACAGGAAGTTGCAAAAGTTATTGCTGACAAAGGTACGTGTGCCGCTCTTCAACTTAAAATAAAAAACTCAATAATTAACAAATAATAAACTACAACTTATGGTGAATCTTCGTGTCAATATTTACGAAAAAAAAATTATTGCTGGAATCTATTGCTAGTTTCACACAAGTCTCGTCTCGACCGTCTCGCTGCTTTACTTTGACTCGACTGACTTGCTCGGGGTGTTGTGGAAAGCGGGTACCCCATATTCGGCCATCCTGGTCGGAGGACGTCCCGGACTCTATGGCCCAAATCTTTAGATACTCGTCACAGGTGGTCGTCTTCATGGGACCCTCGTGTTCTCCCTCCTTGACTACATCATAGGTACCATTGACCTTGACTTTCGTAATACGGTATGGACCTAAAAACTTAGATTTTAGCTTCAAACCTGGACCAAATTGTGTTCTCTTGATAGCGACAAGCTCCCCAACACGACGCCTTACGGCCTTTCTCTTGGCTGCTTCTCTTAATTTTTCGCGTTCAGTAGAAAACATTTGAGCAATCTCTTTAGTAACCATTTCTGTCGTGATTCTGTCTGCTTGACAATTCATCTTTACACCAACCATAAGTTCTATTGGAGTCATTCCTATGCTGCGCTGATAAGTCGAATTAATCGCTTGTTGAACTCGACCCACATGTTTATACCACTTCGTTGCATCATCTGCTGTTAACTTAGCAAGCACTGGTATGATAATTCCATTGATACGTTCTACCTGTCCATTTGCTCTTGGCAATCCGGTGGTCACGGTATGATGCTTAATGTTTCTTTCTTGACAGTACCCTTGGAACTCTGCTGATGTGAACCCAGCACCTCGATCACTTATAATTGTATGAGGATTTCCAAATACCATACTCTGAAGTTCCAATTTGTCAATTACGTCCTTAGTTGAAGTTGTTTTGACTGGATATAACCAAACGAACTTAGTAAACCCATCTACTGCGGCCAAAATATGCTTATAATTTTTGTTGGTACTCTCCAACGGTACCAGATGATCTATGTGATATGTTTGTAGAGGTGTATCTTCTTTTGGAATCGGATGTAGTAAACCCTCCTTCTTACCTTGCTTCCGGTTGGCCAGAATACAGGGAACACATGATCGTATACATTTTTCCACCTTCTCCTGCATATTTGGTAGAAAATAGTCTTGTTCGATCAAATCCATGGTCTTCTTGGAACCAAAGTGTCCATTTTCATGAGACATTCTAATTATTTCTTGTTCTATGCTCTCAGGCACAAAAAGCCGATCTCTCCCGTTACTTCTTTGATACAGGATACCACCTTGAACAAAATAATCTTCTAACTCACGATCTTTTAGAACTTCCATAATCGCCTTTATTCTGAGATCATTTCCTTGACAATTTTTAAGACTCGTCAACAAATTATCAGTTAACTCCAATACAGGGTAACGGCTAAGAGCATTTACATGTACCATCTTGGTTCCGGAACGGTGCTCGACCGTATAATCGAACTCTTCAAGGAGTAGGACCCATCTGGCTACTCTTGCTGTTAAATCTTTCTTATCTATCGTCTTCTTGAAAGCGTCACAATCGGTAATTATTTTAAATTTCTGCCCCAATAAATAAATACGGAATTTCTTTAGAGCTTCTATTACTGCTAGGATCTCGAGTTCGTAGCTAATGTATTTTTTCTCGGCGTCACTCGTCGTCTTACTCATGTAGTATACTGGATGCAAACTATCTTCTTCGCTACTCTTTTGCAAAAGTATAGCCCCATAACCATCTTTGGATGCGTCTGTATGTAGTTCTGTATAAGCACCAGGTCTATAAATTTGTAAAACTGGCTTTTGCGAAAGTATACCTTCCAATTCGTTAAAAGCGTGCCTTTCTTCATTCTCAAACTTGAATGGCGAATCCTTCTTCAACAGCTGCGTCAATGGTTTCGCAATCAATGAGTACGCAGGGATAAACTTGCGGAAGTACCCCGTTAGACCAAGGAAGCTCTGGACCTGTTTAAAGTTTTGTGGTTCGGGAAAATTCATTACTGCACTAGTCTTTTCAGCTGATGGAAATAAATTGCCACCTTCAATAACATGGCCCAAAAATTCCACTCGTCGTTGTGAAAATTGGCACTTCTTTATGTTGATTTCCAACCCATAGTCTCGTGCAGTTTCTAATACTCGCTCAAGTTTACTGATGGCTTCTTCGTCGTTAGATGCGGGTATAATCAGGTCATCCATATAAGGTAAAACAACCTCTTCTTGCGTGAGTTTACGGAAAACAGTATTGATGTAGCGCTGGAATACTGCTGGTGAATTACACAATCCAAATGGGACTCTGCGAAATTGAAATTGACCGTTGTGTGTCACAAATGATGTGTACTGCTTACTCTCTTCGTCTAAGGAAGAATCCATTTTTCAAATCCACCGTCGTGAATACCCTTGCATTCTGTAAACGATCCAGCTGATCCTCTATGAGTGGCAAAGGATACCTATCTTTTATAATAACTCTATTTATTTGACAATAATCGATGCATATTCTTGGAGAATGTTAAACATGTTTTCTTCAACACTGTTTATCCGAAAATTCGCACTACAATTCTCGATCAAGTTCACCTGAACATCCGCAGCATCTTCATTGACAGGAGGATTGAATGTTACTACGCCTTTGTTTATTCGAACGTCTGCTTGATTCATCAGCTCTTTGCCCACTATAACCTTATAGCTTGTATTATGGTTATCAATGACAAAAAATAAAGTTTCATAGTCATTTCCGTCAATGGTCGTTTTTTGTTTTAGCATACCATGAGGCACCACTGTAGAATTGCCAAATCCTTTGAAAGTCCTCGACGTATCAAGTAACGTTGGGCTACCCAATTCTTTATAAATCTCATGTGAAATTAAATTTACGTCACTCCCAGAGTCAATTAGAGCCTTCGTCTTGAGACCAAAAATTTCGATGTCCTTCACCATAGCATCAGGGATCACTTTTTCCAATAAATGAACGTTGTTATCTTCACTTTTGCATTCAAACGAACGATGACTAAATGTACGGCATTTAAAGCACTTGAATCCCTTTTCTTTATGAACACATTGTTTAGATTCGTGCCCTTCTTCTCCACAATTATAGCACTTTTGTTTGTTGCTATGTTTTCCTTTTTCAGTTGACGGGGCATCAGTTGGTTTTGACGACGTACCTGCGCTGTGCTTGTTACGATCAAAATTGCGTTGACGTCCATCAAGTCGATTAGCTTTTAATTGTTCATAAATAGCTAATTTTTCTTTGAACTGTTTATAAGTTTTGGCACCATATAAAATTGATTTATTAATAGGTTCGTCGTAAATTCCATCAATAACGTATGTGAAAACCGTTTCGGGTTCTAAGTTGCCTTTTGCCGCTATTTCTTTCATTGTTAATAAGTATTCTTGCACTGACTCACCCTTTCGTAGCCTACGCAAGCTTAATGACTTATGTATGTCAGCACTCGTTATTTTTGATTCAAATTCTTCCTTTAGGGCGCGTTTTAGTTTCTTCCAGCTAGCTAAACCGCTTTCGCCTTGAACGAATAGCTTAGCAAGTCCTGTTAGGCACTTTTTGGCATAAACTAATTTTTGTAATTCATCTAACTCAAATATGATTGACATTTCTTCAAAATCCGCAATCCATTTCTCAACAGAGTAATTGTTTTGCCCAGAAAATGACGGTACTGAGCCCTCAATATCTTTATGATAAACTAACCTTTGCCTCACCGTTGCGCCAATATTACATAAAGCACTTATTAGTCGTTCACCAACTTCTTTTTTGCTTCGTTCATAACTAATTCGGAGAATATCACATGCCAACGCCAGATCACCTTCATTAAAATCTTTTTGACACATCTCTACCTTTTTATCGTATTCATCGGAATGCTCTTTAAATTGAAATCCTTCAAAACTGCGTAAACGTTTTCGATTTCCTCGATTGCCCTCGCCATTAAATGCTATTTTGTGTAAAACTCTGACGGCCTGTGCAGATGCTATGTTGATTTTGTTTAAAACCGCGGCAACATCGCCCAACTGTTGTACGTCACCCATTTTTACTTGTTTATTCACGTCTTTTTGGTCTATTTATTTTTAAATTACGTCTGATTACGTCACTGTTGCGTCGTTGTTAATTTATTTTGTTTATTCGTCTAACGTCTTATAATGTTTTTTTTGTTTTCACGCGCGAGTTTCTTTGTCACCACGCCACTGCTGACAATAACACACACGCTTACTTTTCGCGCGCCTACTCGTTCATTCGTTCGTTCAAAACCACTCGAAGGTTAACGTTCCGCACACACAAAGGGAAATGCAAAATGGCCAACACCACGCGACTCGAAATTCACAATCCCGGTTGAGGCCCCAATTTTGTGGGATTATTTAAATAATTGTTTATTTGTGTTTAACGTATTTAATAAACAACGATTAAAAATGAATGTATAGAAATACAAAAGAAAATAATGAAGTCGTCTCTTTGAAGATAACACCGTCTCGCACGCACGTCTCTCGTCTCTCGTCTCGACCGTCTCGCTGCTTTACTTTGACTCGACTGACTTGCTCGGGGTGTTGTGGAAAGCGGGTACCCCACATGTATAAAATATTTCAAAAAAAATGTTCATTTTTATCTCGTTCAAAGTCTTATTTCCAAGGATTAAAGGATTATCCTGTTGGTTACTTTTTTAAAATTACTTTGCCAAATTTTCCAATTTTAATAATTACCACAGTAGGCATGGGGACGGTTGAGACTGGGAAAATTTCATCGACCGTGGGAAAATTTGATAAAGCGTGGGAAAATAGATAAAGTTTAATTAGTTTAGTTTTAGATAAGCTCGGGCGCAATTCCTGTCGCGTGCCGGGTATCATCGTCTCGTTGTTGGGAAAAAGTTCGCTCGCTGCGGCTCGAACCGTCGATTTTCGTTTACAAGTCCAGCGCCTAAGCCTCGCGGCTGTAGAGCTTACTTGCCAATGGGACGTTTAAATGTGCTGAAATACGACGCCTTCCGCTCCAGCAGCCAGATCCCGCGCCCGCTCCCCCGCGCCGCCGGTACCGTTTACCGGCCTCCAGACGCGGATACCACGAGCGGCCCCCCGGGGCGGGTATCCACCGCCGGCAGCTGTTATCAGTTATCGGACTCCCGGTGCAGGGTGTCCCCTTTCTTACGTGGATGCTTTTATTTAAACGCTTTGAATTGAAGAAAATGCGGCGTCCAAAATCTATTCCTTAAATCGTTTAATTTAAATACTGTAATTTAATAGGTAATTTAAATGCTAAATTTAAATTCAAAAAATTTGAAAATTAATTAAATTAATTTAGCTAGATTTAGTATTTATTATCGAGAAAAGACGCGTGGCCGTTTAAGTAGCACTCGTCTTCATCATCAACTCCCCTTCTCCTGGGGTGCTCTAAGTGATTATATAAAATAAATAAAAAACACTTAAAAAGTTAAAAACTCTTTTATTTACAAATTTAATCACATTCATCATTTATAATACTGTAGTGTCCCAAGGTAATGTGTTGTGAGAGTTTTTTAGTAGATATCTCTTGTCATCATGGGGACTAAGAGATATTTTAGTCTGCGTCATGGTGTATACTTGATGGTCAAACGATCGTATGCTGTTTTGCAATCACTTAGAGCACCCCCAGGAGAAGGGGAGTTGATGATAATGGCGAGTGTTACCTAATGATAAAAAGAAACAAAATTTTAGTATAAATAATATATTAAAAAAAAAACATTGTAAAACTCACCAAAATCTTTATATTGGTACCACCGCTATTAAGCACTCCTCTTTATCATCATCATCAATACGGTCGGCGAAGAATATCCGCACAGGTATTCCCCGGGCCACAACCTGCCGAAAAAACATCATCCCCTCCCCCCGGGGTTCGCCATTAGTAATTAACATAGGCATTATCTGTAAAAACAGAAAGATAAAAAAAATAAAAATAAAAAATAAAAAAGTACTTACGCTATAGGGATGCTCAAGAAGAGACTTTAGAATGGGTATTATCCCACGAATGGGCTCTGCTGCTAACCACCTTTGCATTCTGTTTTTCACTTTGAACTAAACTTTGTGGTTTTTGGCTATATAAAGCATTCGCAGTTTCCTGCAGTATATGCAGTATAAGCAGTATATGCTGATAAAGACTTCCTTTCATGTGAGAGACTTAAATTTGTAATCTTCGGTACTCTTTTTTAAGGTACATCGACGTGAACCTTACGTCCGCCGCTCTTATAGCTTTATCTGCATACACCTCAATAATACAATTTTTGACGCGCTCAAAAATCACACCAACATGTGGGGATTATTTATTTACAATTTGATCCTATTTTCAAGCAAGGACATTTTTACTTTGTTGACATGCCCTGACAGCAAGAAAATAATGATGTTTTTTTTTGGACCCAAAATAATAATTAAAACTGTGCCTTAAGTGGTTAAAGGCATATTTTATCGAAGTTATGTGAAGCGGCTATTGTCCTTTCCGTTTTAATATTTATAATATTTTAATCTCTAGTATACTTTAAACGTATACGAAGAAACTGATTTAATAATATTAACATTAACAATTAAAATGATGTGTCAGCCAATTTGAAAATAGATACAGAGCGTAAAGAAGTTTATAGGCATAGTTAAATTTGCAGTAGACCTGAAAACACCACATTTCCTGACATGGATATTTCAATTCAATGTTTGGCCCAGAATTGTATGCATGAAAACCAATAAGTCCAAGGCTTTATTGCGAACCAGGGTCCAAATCAATCGTTGGAAAATAATTAACACTTAGTGTAGAAGTGTTACCTTGTAGCGTAAACGTCTGAGACATAACTGAACATTAGAAAAATTGTCCACCTGCTTTTATTATTTTGAAAATAACAAAAATTCTAGACACAAGTGTCCGCAATTGAAAGTGTTAAACTTTTGAAATCTATTATAATTATATTTAATATCGCTACCACGAAAATATTTTTGGAGCTCCATAGGTGGTTGCAAATCTCCAAAACTATCAAAATAAGAGACACTATTACCACTTTTCCTATAGGCAACCCAATGTGTTCCTTCTCCACTGGTTGTATCCAGGTTTATAATTGCACACTCATTTCTTAGTGGTTTGTGTGGTTAACTGTTTCTCATATAAATTCCTCTAAAATTTCTAACTGGATATTTTTTTAAAAACTTAATAATTTCCAAATCCGTTAATGGTTTTCGAGGTAGCTCTTTTAATAGTTTTTTTTTATTTTGAATGTAGAGTCCAAGACCTTTACGATAAGGCTTTAGGTACAGGCCTCTCCCCTGCTTACCTAATGCAATAGCCTCCATAGTTTTGTTGTGTCGTTGGGCCTCTTCCAACTTCTTTGAAGCTGATTTAGAATCGTTGAAGGCTTTCGCAATTGCGGCTGATCCTCCCACCAAACTACCTAATGCACTTAATCCTGCAAAAATAGGTATCAAGGGTAACACTCCACCATGTTTTGGTACCGGGATTATTCTTGGTTTTCGAATTTTTTTCCTTCCTCCAGCCTCACGAACAGCGGTACGGGCTGCCGAAAGTGCTACATTTGCACCTTCTCTTAAAAGTTTATTATTATTTTCAAAATTTTTAAATTTCTTTTTGAATCCGTTTAGCGCTTGTTTTGCTTTTATTACAACACCACTTCTTAGCGCAACTTTCCTACTCCTCGCCTTACTTTTTAAACCCATACCCATTTTTCGCTTTAATTTCATAGCTGCTGTAATTGCCAACGCTGCTGTTTTTTCACCAAACTTTGCGTCACCGGTTTTGAATCTAGCCCAAGCCGCTTTTTCCAAAAGTTTGTCGGCTTTATGACGTTCGGACAATTCCTTGTTTTCAGAATATGCAATATCGTGATCTTTACAGGCAGAATCCAATGGATTTATACCGGTATCACCACGTTTAATACGGTCTTCTAATTTAGTACCAGGACCACAAAACTGATAACCGGGTAGGTGCAACTCAAACGGTAACTTGTTTATAATTGTATTCATCCATCCACCACCATGGTAGACAGGCATTTAAACTGTTCACGACTTAAGCTTTTCCTTTTATATACCAAGAAAATACAAATGAAGTAATCAGTATAATGCGGACGGTTAAGCAGAAGGAGTCACTTCCGGTAATCAATTTGGATAATATCGTTGGACGAGGTCATACGTTTATTAAAAAAAAAACACGGTCCACTGCTTCCTAATTCCATTAGAGCCGTAATTTGTGGTCCTTCAAATTGCGGAAAGAAGGTTCTGGATTCCCTTTCAGAAATTGGGTTTTATCAGTACAAAGAAAATACCGACATTTTAAGCCCTTGTAGAGCGAAAAAACATTCGATTTTTATATTTGATGATGTAGCATGTCATAAACAAAATAATATTAAAGAATATTTTAGCATGGGGAGACATAACGATGTTGACTCGTTCTATTTATGTCAAACTTACACCAGTATACCCAAACAATTAATCAGAGATAACGCAAACTTTATTGTACTGTTTAGACAAGATGAGCTTAACTTAAAGCATTTTTACCGAGATCATGTCGGTACTGACATGAAATTTGAACAGTTTAAACAACTTTGCTCAGAGAGTTGGAAAGAAAAACATGGGTATTTAGTAATTGATAAAGAAAGTATTGTAAATAAAGGTCGCTATCGTAAAAAAATTGATGAATTTATAATTTTATAAAAGACCGAAAGATATTCAAATAAATAAAGTTCTGTTAAGATTAAAATCCAGTTAAAACCAGTTAAACTCAGTTAAAAACAGATAAATATCAGTTAAAACCAGTAATACCGGTTAAAAATCAATTAATACCAGTTAAAAACCTGAAATAATTAATCATTGGCCTGTTCTGGAACAATTAAAAGTAACTGTACATAACTAATATGGAAATTATAAGTATATAAAGTTATCATCTTTAGAAAAATATTTAGTTTAAATAGAAAGGTTAACAAAACAGCACAGTAATGGAGGAAAGAAAGTTAAAAAAACAAATTATTGACACGAAAACCATCATTCGTAAAAAGTTTCGTGATCTTAAAGTAGGAAGAGCCAAAGAAGAAGACGATCTTATAAAATCGTACAAGCCGTTAATAGATCCGCTTAAGAATTTTATTGGCACAACAACCAAGATTAAAAAGGAACCTGAAGAACCTAGCTTGATAAGCACACCTCGAGAAAAGAGAGTAATCCCTCAAAAATTTAAATCTAAGATAACAACTTCAAAATTATCTCAAAAAAGGAAAGCAACCTCACAAAAATTTAAGTCTAAAATAAAGGCTTTAAAATTACCATTTACATCTGGGGGCGAAACCAGTGATAATGATGATGATGATAATGAGGATAATGATACCGAAAACGGCAATGCTAAAATATCTATTAAAGATAAACCTGTTTATCAAACTTTTATCGATAAAATCGACCCTAAAACTTATTACGAGTGGAAAAGTAATTTTGATCCTCTGCCAAGATAGTACATAGAAGGAAAGATAAACGATAAAAATTACGAATACGATAATACACATGGAATTAGGTTTAACCCCGACAACGAAGAGTGGAAAATTGGAAATACTTTGGTTAACCTGGAAGGCGCCAACCTTATTATTTTAAATAAAAAGTATACAGGCACACGTGGTTTATATGAACTTTTATTCAAAAAAATGCCGATTGATTTCAACAAGGAAGATTTAATGAATTATAAAGATATTCTTGAAGGAACTAATGTTTTAAGAAGAAATTACGACCCCAACAAACAAATAATAGGAACCAGATCTTATAAATATCAGGAGATAATTAGACCTCTCTTTTTTTCTACCACTCATTCCAAAGAAAGTGTATCCGGAAGTGGTTTTATATCTATGGAAAATAAACCGTATCAGTACGTTTACTGGGATGACCCAAACGAGTTGGTAGATCGGTTATGTCTACTTCAGTCTTCTAAAAATGCTGGAAATACCTCACATCGAAATGAAATGATACGAATAGAGGAAGAACTTCGAGAACCTAATATTATACTATAAAATAACTTAGTTTTGTATTTTGCGATCAATAATAATAATAATCTCCTAGTATGAGTGTTGACAAATTTGGGCGATATTCGCATAAAGTACGCTCGGCGGTACGTGGACCTCCAGGATTGGGATTTAAAATAACTCCTAAAGGACATTTTACCTTAGAAAGTAGATGACTTACGGATTTACTTTCTCCTAAAGATAATTTAGATGCAGCAAATAAAGACTACGTCGACGAATCGATTTTGGAACTGCACAACCACTTAAAAAGAAAAATTGATCACAACAGAAAACTTATTGATGAAGTAAATGAAACTATAAAACTGAAAGTTGAAGAAATTAAAAAAAATTTATTTGTAAACATAGTTAGTTTAAAAAAAAGCGCAGAGTTACTATCTAAAAAACCAGTCGTACCATCATCTAATGAGTAAAATAAAAGAATTAGTTGTGGATGAATTGCATAAACCAGCAAGAAAGAACTATTTGAGAAGAAAAACAAAAATTAAAGGTTTTGATGATCTGTGGCAGGCTGATTTAGCCGAATTTGGTCTTTATTCAAGAGAAAATAAAGGCTATAAATTTATATTGATTGTAATTGATTGCTTTTCAAAGTTTGCGTGGGCTGTTCATTTAAAAGATAAATCTGGCGAAACAGTATCGGGTAGTTTGAAACAAATTTTTAATGCTGGCAGAATACCTAAAAATCTGCAAACAGATCATGGAAAAGAATTTTATAATAAACATTTTGAAAAATTAATGAAGAAACATAAGATTAATCATTATTCTTCATATAGCACAGTGAAAGCTTCTATGGCTGAACGCGTTATTAGAACACTAAAGGAAAAAATGTACAAACATTTTAGTATTATTGGAAAATACAGTTGGTACAATGCTCTACCAAATATTATAAAATCCTACAATGAAACCAAACATAGAACAACTGGTATGAAACCGTGTGAAGTTACAAAGAAACATGATTTTTTAAAAAAAATTTATAATTTTCCAAAAGTAGTACTACCAAATAATAAGTTTAAAATTAATGATATTGTAAGGATAAGTAAACAAAAAGCAATTTTCGATAAAAGTTACGGTATAAACTGGACACCAGAATTGTTTCGAATTACAAAGATTAATTTATCATATCTGGTAACATATTTATTAGAAGATATAAACGGTCAAGAAATAAAAGGTTCATTTTACAATGAGGAGCTCCAAAAAGCCAAATTTGAAGATGTGTACCTTGTGGAGAAAATTTTGCGCAAAAAAGGAAATAAAGTATTTGTCAAGTGGCTTGGATTTAATGAAACACACAATAGCTGGATAGATAAAAATAAAATTATATAAAATAAAGCAATACTTTTAATAAAATATATTCATATTATTTTGCAGTTTTATTTCATTTAGACAAATTTTCCTTTTTGCATTCATAGCAACAATATATCGGGGGAGGGGGTCCATCAATATGAGTCTTCTGATTTGGTAAATTGTAGTGTTTGTGGCATGGTAAACGATCTAAAAAATATTTTTGTTGCTTAAAGTTTTCCGGTAGATTCGACCAAAATTCTTGCAATTTTAAACCCTCCATTTTTCTAAGGAATACTTCAGGGAGGTATTGGATTGTATGTTCGGAAAGTTTGTCGTTTTCATACGCTAATATCGCTTCATTTATTTTATCTAAATCTCTTAGAGTCAGCATTTTTAGTTCGACTGCTCCTTAGAAATACTTTTGAAATACTAAGATAAAAGAAATTGCGTAGTTGAATATAAAACGTGTTATTAATAAATTGTGAAGGTTGAACATTTTGTAATTTAGTAAGTAATTGAGCGCAAATAAATTCGTTACGGTTTGTAGTTTCAAAACGAGTTGGAAATCTCGATAAATAATTTTTAAAACAATACATTTTTTAAGATGCTCTTTTATAAGTTCAAAATTTCCTAAAATAATTTTTTGACCAAGTTCAAGTTTTTTTATGTCGATTTCCAAAAAGTCATACCATTCTTGCTGAGTAAAGCAAATGAAATTTCTTTTGCTCCAAATTTTGATCACCGGAATAACACCCAAAGTAGGAGATAACCCCACTGAAACGTATTTGGTTTTGGATTTATTAAGGGGATATGTTGATTCTCCCACTAAGACGCAATCATCTTGTTTAATTTCGTCATCAAAATTTTTAATCGTGTCGTTAATATAGTTCATAAAGGGGGCTAAAATAAAAAAAAATGTGATAAATTTATATACTAGTAAAATATTTAGTCGCACTCACATTCATCAAATTCGTTACCTGGTACAATTTTTGGTTCTCTTCCTCCAATACACAAATCATCTAAATCGTAAAATCCCTCAAAGAGTCTACTTGCATCACTTTGTTTCAAGTACAGTTCCCCTTCGTCATTTTCCCGAACATGTACGCCTTCCCCAGATGGCAGATAAACTGTATTAAGAATCGCATCTTTAGCGTTATAGCTGTAAATAATAATTTTAAATATTAAAAATTAATTTTGAGTAATAGTAGAACATACCACATTTTTTGAACCTTTTGTGCTTTATTTCCTGGAGGTTTAGCGCAATTACTCCCAACAGATGACCGCTTGTTCATTTTGGACTTTCACTTTGAACGATTATATCTAAAATTCATTATTTTATTCGAATCGTCGTATTTATAAACCACTTAACCCTACCTTTTTTAATATAATGCAGGAATGAACGTGTTAGAACTTGTTAAAACATCTATTTTTAGATGAGCTACCTTTTTTGATAATTTTTACAAGAAACTCCTATGAGCTGAATCGATATGGATTATAATCTAGTGGTTATTAATGTTCTCCTCCTTCGTCTTCTTATAACCAAAGGGGACAGAATCGTGACCGTTGTCGTTGTCGTCAAATTTTCTTTTTGTAGAATTTGCTCTAAACACTTTTTCTTCATCCTTTATGATCACTTCGTGAGTTTTAGTTCGTCGGAAATTTTTATAAAATATTTTTTAAAACTAGGTTCTTCATTGCGGTGAAATTTATAGTTTTCGACACGTCATGGGTAATGCTTATGCCTTTTACCTTACAAACTTCCACACACTTATTTGTAGACGGTAAGAAAACAACATAAGCATAATTTTTCGGGCCTCCAGAAGAAAACTCGGTAATGTAACTGCCCGGTCCATAAGCTTCCAACTCGTCGGTCATATCGCCCAAATAATTACCTGTAGACGGTTCGTACTCTGCCTCAACACCTTTGCTTACATAAATTACGCTGTCTGTGTCATAGTAAAGCACCCTCTCTCCAAGTTTCTCCAGGTAACTGTAGAGCTTAAGCCGGGCCTGCGTAGTTGTATATGCAGCCAAACACACATTTACAGTTTTTAATATATTATAAGACTCTTCGATAAACTCGTAATTTATAACGAATGTATCCTCGTTTATTGGGAGAATACCGCAGACAGATATGCCCGGATTAGTCAGCATATCGAAAAATTCGTCGGGTCTCTTTACAATTTTCGTTTTGGGCTGATTCTCTCTCTGCCCAAGTTTTCCCCAAAACGAATTTAAAATCAATTTGGCAAAGGATCTCATACCGCTGTTTTCAATAATTTCCGAAAATTCCAGCCTAACATCTTCACGCTCAAAAAAGTTTTCGATGTATTCGTTTCTCTGCTCTTCCGTTACACACTCCGCTGGCCAGCCTGAAGCCTGCTGTTTCAACCTGACAAATTTGTTCATCATGGCTGTAAACAAACCGCCGCACTTTTTAATCATGTCATATTGTTCAACGTCGTACTTCCAAATCTCGTAAATATTGAGAATTCTGTAGTTTTTCTCAAGCGCTTTATTCACCTCGTCGATGACCCAGGTGCCGGTAAAAGCTCTTTCATCTTCACTATGCCCACACTCGGCAACGTTTGAAATTTCAGCACATTTAGAACATAGAGCAAAAATTAGTTTATTGTTTATTTTCTGAGGCAGCACCGGATGATACAAGTCTTGAGGCGGTAATATTTTACATTTGATAAGTCCATCGGTTTTGCTAAGATCAAACGCTCCACATTCCTCGTAACCAACATACACTTGAGGGTGTCCTACGGGGAATTTTCCAAATTAACACACCTACGGGTACAGGGAGCAAATGTCAATGTAGCGAAGTTTTTCTTCTTTCGAGCACTTGTGGTAAGTTTTTACGTTGCCCGTTCTTCCGCCGTAAAAAGCATCTCGTGGATTTAGAGGAAAATTAACAAAGAGCGGATGACTTGCGGTATATTTTTCAATTTCAGGATTCGCCAGCATTTGTTTACGAAAAACACACTCCCACATTTCAATAACTTCATACCCTAAGCTTCTTAATCGTTCCACTCTGGCAACAGTCGACTCGTACCTCTGTGCCAACGTTTCCCGGGGGTTTTCGTATGACGGAGCATCTCTGTTGTATTTGAGACACGTATGTCCATGATAATAGCAGCCTTGAAATTCAAAAATTTGATTTGTTTCCTCGCAAAATCCGTCGACTTTTACGCCTCCCAACACGACTTTACGTTGTTTAACCGAATGTGCAATATTTATCCGTCTCTCTCGTTCTTCCCATAATAACCATTGCGTGGCGATTTTTAATTGTTTATCACAATTTCGATAACCTCCTTTCGGAATTATTCCAATGGTATTTGGTTTTAGGAAATTGTGTCTGTAGATCTTGTTGCATGAGGACGCAATGGTGCACGCTTCGGTGAAGGGACATACGTTTCCCACTTCCAACATTTGTTGTCGAAATTTCATACATGCGGCGGTTAAAATCTCAACATCCGAAACACAATACTCGACAATTTCTCGCTGCATCTTGAATTCGTTGTTTTTATTTTCTTCGTACCACGAAAGACACTTTGTGCGTTCATCCGATTTCATGGAGTCCGGACAGTAGTAGCAGACATCGGGTAAAGGTCCCACATAATTTTCATGCTCTTGCGTATTAAACAGGTGTGGAAAATAGCCTTTTTTGTAATTATCACCTAATCCAAACGTTTTCGGTAATTTCGAAAGAGCCATGGGAAAATAATTTAGCGAATCTAGAAATTTTAGATTTGAACCAAAGGTCATTGTCACGATTTTAGTTCCTAGCATTATCAACTCAGGAGTATGAGATGTATTTGTCAATATATAATTCAAAATAAACTGATGGTCGAATCCCGAACCGTTGTGTGCAATTATAACAACTTGTTGGAAAAGTGTTCTTTGTTTAAAAATGAATTCGACAAATAGTTTAATAACATCCTCCTTATGGTCAATAACATGTTGTCTAAAACCGCACGATTTGCATAAAATCAAATTTTCAGCTTCCTTAATACAGAGAGAGCAGCGTTGATTGAGCACACATAGATTTGGTATATGTAAAACAGATTTTTCATTTATTCGCTTTTCTTGTCTCGTCTCCAGGTCGTAGAAAATAAATAAAATCTTCTCAGTTTTTGGCTTTCGTGTATCCGGCTGCATATAGCACATGTGGTTTTGTGGCTGATGTTTGTTGCATATTTTGCAAAACATTTCCCCGCATGTATGTTGACGACTTTTTTTAATAATTTTCATGCATAATGAACACGCACGAATTTTCGCACAGGTCCCATTGTTTTTGTGGTTATCAAAACAATCTCCATTTTTAAAAGTTCTATTGCATTCTGAGCAAAAATTTTTGGAAATAAATTCGCACTGCATAGTTTTGTAATACGCTACACAAGTCTGTTCACATCGATGGCGAGATTTTGAGTTGAAAGGGGCGTGACATTTCTCGCAGTAGTATCCACAACAAAACGCTGCAGTTAGGGATGTGATGACGTTATAATGACCTTGATAATGCAATAGGTTAACTTTAATGTCTCTCGCTGAAGATCCTTCATAAATAAGTTCTCGACCTTTTGTACCGTAATGGTACACTGTGATTTTGACATTCACCAAGAATTGTTCAAAAAGTTTAATTTCGCGTATACCGGCTCCTTCTTCGGGTATTTCCACTTGCGCGTCCGCCGTCAGCTGTTTGGATCTAATTGTTTGCAACTTCCCAATGTCACGACGCACTTTGACTTGTTCGGGATCATTGGTGGCATATGCGTGGGCGACAACTATCGCTCTGGGTAAACACAAATTGTCTGCATTTTTTATGGTAATTACACCCCTACGTTGCGCACATTCTTCGGAAAAGCCTGTGAAATTATCGTGACGTGGTTTTCCGGTACCAACAGGCATACGAACACGTGTTAGTTGTAAACAAAATGTTTCCGTGTTGAAGCCGGAAGAATTCGACTGGTACACGCTGTTGATAAGGTTTCATACGTCGTGGGATGTGAGTTTTTGAGCTTCGCGAAAGGCAAGGTAGCCTGGTCCACGTGAAAATTCACGATCTCCAAACGTAAGTCCAACATAATCGGTCGGCTCAACATCTGCTGATATGTACTCAACAATGTTTTCAATTGCCGTTCACACCCAATTTACAGGATTTTCTTCCTTCGGTATCGACTTAATTTTAAATTCAACACTTTTTCCGAGAACATTAAATCGACGAACTCTTTTTTCACTTTCTTTAACAATAATAAATTTTTCCATTTTGGATGTTACCGTTGCGCGACAAACGCTCGACTATAATAATTAAACGAGGAAGATTATTAAATAATTAAATGAGGAAGATTATTAAATAATGCTTATCAAGAAATGCGCAGAGCTTGCAAAAACGCTTCGCTAATTAAAGCAGTCCACTTAAACGGGCACGCGTCTTTTCTTGATAATAAATACTAAATCTAGCTAAATAGCTAAATTAATTCAATTAATTTTCAAATTTTTTGAATTTAAATCTAGCATTTAAATTACCTATTAAATTACAGTATTTAAATTAAACGATTTAAGGAATAGATTTTGGACGCCGCATTTTCTTCAATTCAAAGCGTTTAAATACAAGCATCCACGTAAGAAAGGGGACACCCTGCACCGGGAGTCTGATAACTGATAACAGCTGCCGGCGGTGGATACCCGCCCCGGGGGGTCGCTCGTGGTATCCGCGTCTGGAGGCCGGTAAACGGTACCGGCGGCGCGGGGGAGCGGGCGCGGGATCTGGCTGCTGGAGCGGAAGGCGTCGTATTTCAGCACATTTCAACGCCCCATTAGCAAGTAAGCTCTACAGCCGCGAGGCTTAGGCGCTGGACTTGTAAACGAAAATCGTCGGTTCGAGCCGCAGCGAACGAACTTTTTCCCAACAACGAGACGATGATACCCGGCACGCGACAGGAATTGCGCCCGAGCTTATCTAAAACTAAACTTATTAAACGTTATCTTTATCTATTTTCCCACGCTTTGTCAAATTTTCCCACGGTCGATGAAATTTTCCCAGTCTCAACCGTCCCCATGCCTACCACTTAACATGTTATACATCGTATACTGTAATTAAAGAATAAAATTAATGCCTACTCTTTATCACCTAAGATATGATTATTGTTGTTTATTTGAACGGATTCTTTTAACAATTCTTACACTTTGATTAATTAATAAATTACTTCGAATATATTGAGCAATTTATAAACATTTATAAAAACTTTTTCCACATTTTTAATACGTATTTTCGCATCACTTGCTTGGATAATCATCTGGTGATTGTATAATTAGATGTTGGGGTGTTCCTTCATAACTAATTGATCTATTAATTTCAGGTATATGGGTTTTTAAGAAGGGTTTTATATATCCATCTGTTTGTGGTTGGAAGGGTGTGTAATACTTGTTGAAAGCAACATCTTTAGGAATATCCCTATACAGATCGGAATGGGACAATTCGGCGCGGCCGATTCGGCGCGGCCAACTCGGCGCTAGACAACTCGGCGCAGGGATTAGTTTGTTACATAGAATAATAGTTATTTATGCACCAAGGGAGCAAAGTGAGTAATTTAATCCTGAGTGTGGAAATTGTTGCCCGAGACGTAGTCGAGGGCAACAACCACACGAAGGATTAAATGCACTTTGCTCCAGCGGTGCATATTAAATTTTTTGCACTTCCAATTAATTATTTGAACAAACGTTTTCAATTTTGGGATAATCGTGATTTCGAATGCAAATAACTCTACTGAGCCAGACATAACCGTCATCTTATTTAAAAAAATAATTGAACAAGTTGTACCTCCCTTATTTGGTATAACAAATTGTATTGATTGTAATGTTAGAGTAAACGTACATATTTATATTTACTAATTTGTAAATGTACATATTATCTATTAATAAATTTGTGTTGTTTTCTCCAATCTTGTATAATTTTGAAGCACATCGGAAATCTAAAATCAATTGATCGGTTAATTTATGATAAATTAAATATTATTAAAAATTTAAGTACCTATACCATGATTCGGTACGGATCATTCTGCATAAACTTCCGAGTGATGATTTATCTTCTAGAAACTTAAACAATTAACAAAAATCTTTTGAATTGTATAAATATAAGCATTTAGCATACTACATTAGATAAAACCATTAGATATCTTAATAAATAATACAAGCCAATTTAGAGGTTAGAATTTCTTGTCAATAAAATTTTTCGATTTTAAGACAAAAAACTATAATAGATTCCTTTCCCAAATAAAAAAAACCCTAAAAATTATTGTAATAATATTAGAAATATACTTACCTATTAAATTATCAAATATAATTTAGAATTCAGAAACATTTATTTTTAAAAACTTGCGCTCCATCTGTGTTTGTAATATCTAACTACGGAAATTTTTTAATACCTAGGGATTAAATGAACCGTTATGGGACTTTTAATCCCTAGAGATGAATACTTGGTAGTAAATGTGTTACTTTTACTTCTGATATTAAGAGAGTAAAATGAATCATTATTGTTTGGAAGTGCAAAAAGTAAGTTATAAGTGCTAATAAAATTTATTTTATTACCAAGACAAACAATATTATAGTATTACCATAAAAATAAATTAAAAAATATATTTTATATAAACAAAAAAATAAAATAATATTAATTTTAAAAATACAATTATTGTCCCATCTGATAATTATGAGCAATTCCCCTAAGATACTCTAGCTTATTTCTGTTATAGTAATCTTGGACCAGGCGTAGGATTCTGGCATCTGCATCCCGAAACTTTTTAAGTTTGGTAGGTGGTAAATTTCCAGCAACAAGAGAGTCGTAATAAATATCACGACCTCTTTGTACCTTATGAAGTCCATCTATTAGCTTCCATATGGTTGGATGGTCCATTCCAAGTTCCGATTGAAGTCGACGGTGAGCAGCTTCTGCGTGGTTATTTGTTCTATCCGAAGCATCTAGAGTCCTCAAATAAACATTCCAAATTGACCACGAAAATAATGGAACATTTCTTCCACTTCCACGTCTATTTGGTCGCCCAATATAGGTGTCTTCGAACCAATTTAAAACTGGGCTCAGTTCGTTTGGTAAAGCATGCTCAAGAACATCAAGGCTTTCATCTAAACCATCCTCTGGAACAAATGCCAATGATGTTATCATTTTGGCATGTAATGCAAATTCTGCATCGTTATTATAAGTCTGCATGAGTCCCATTGATGAAATTTGTTTTTTCATATTTTTTACTAAAAGAAAAAAACAACCATTTATTTTAATATCGGGGTAGGCATCCTTAATAGCTAAAATTGCAGCTTACTCTAAATCACAGGTTATAGATCGAGGAATGAGGTCTGCATCCAAACTATTAATCATTTCAAACATGCGACTATACGTAGCTCTGCTCTGTTTATTAGGCAATAATACATATATAAAATAGTGAATGAATACCTCCATACTTTTCAGTCATAATTATGTATATTTGAGCAAATAATTTTGGTGCTTTTGAAAAAGTACCGTCAGCATACCAAGATGAACAACTTTTTAAATTGTTTAAATTTTGTTGTGTACCAAATATCAATATTCTATTTTGTCCAGGTCCACTATCTGCAAGCAAAAAATTTTCATCTGAGCCATCCGATTTTGTGATTTTTTTTGTATTTTTCTGGTATTTCTAGATCCAATAAACTTTGTGGATCTGCAGGAGCACTTCAAATTTCGTTTCGTTTCTTCTAACTAGTTTTTTAAGTGCTATCATATTTGGAAAAGCACCATATGCAGCTTGTGAAAGGGTTGCCGTAGAGTCAGTTATCACTTGCGCTGTACCCTCAATCGTTTCTTGAGCACGACTCTTAATTTTAGTAATAACTGCACCTGTTTCAATTTTAGCAGCAGAACTGTCGTGACTATGTTGATTTAACCTCTTGACAACAGTTTCGTTTTCCATGTGTATTCTAGCCTTACAACGATCCTTCTGTTCACACCGCCAAAATTTTCTAATAGTGTCAGTACTTAAGCGATCAAACACATAAATGTAACCACAATCCACAAATTTTAATTTATTGCGTTGACTTGTAAGTTTTGCCATTTGTAAAAAGTTAAGGACTTCTTTCTATAACGAAGGATTAGTTTAACTAAAACTGTTAAGGCCTGCTAGAGAAATTTGTAAGCCCTATCAAGATGTTTCATAGTTCCTAGAATAATTGTATTCATTTTGTGCTGGCTGTACTTTTTAGTGCTCACCCTTTGGCCAGATGTGACCAAAGGGCTCTTAAAAATTACACCAGTCTACACCAGTCTACACCAGTCTACACCAGTCTACAGCAAATTATTATTATAGCAGACACATGTCTTGTAATCAACAAATAAAGCAAAAGATTCAAAAATGAGTATTTTAATAGCAACCAATGAATAAGTCAAATAGTGTAAAAATGTTCAAGTGATACGAACAAGAAGCCAATAGGCAACATCAAGTATCACTAATTAACAATAACTTTATCTGAAGTCACCGATATTTATTATATCTCGCTAACTTTGGTGGAGGGTCATTAAAAATAAATAAAACCATTTTTTCGGTCGAATAACATTTCTTATTAGCATTAAAATTGACTTCAAAGAACTTAAGTTCTAAAGGGGTTAAAAATTTTGACCTAAACAATTTAAAAATACTATTATAAGGTCATTAAGTACCCAGGTACTTATGAATCTACTTAATTTGTTAAATGCCGCAAGAACCGAGTTTTATGGGTTTCTATAGTAGGTACTATAATTAATCCCACTTTAAAGAAGCAAACAAAAGAAATTTTAAATGCGGCAATAAAATATCTTTTGATTCCAAACTATTAAATTTAAAACCTAGTTCCTAGTCCTAGAATATAAAAATATGCTTGCATGGGAAGCTGTCATACAATAAATATGTAATTTTAAAATACAAACTATTCTTATTTTTTCTTATATACCTAATACATTCAGTATTTTATTTTTGGGCCTATACAGCAAAAAAATATGTTTATTGACTTTAGATTATTTTATACAAAATCATTATCCTATGTAAATACTTGCGCCGAGTTGTCTGGCGCCGAATTGGCTAGCGCCGAGTTGGCTCGCGCCGACTTGGCCGCGCCGAATTTTCCTAGACCCATACAGATATGTCAAGTGACTTAAGTCGCAAATTCGATCAGCTAATGATCTTACATCAAAATCTTTCGATGTAAACGATTGCAACATGAAAACTTCTCCAGTTTCTAAAATACAATTTATTAAACCTCAATTTAAATTAATAATTATTATCATTACCTGATACCCATGCTATTGTAACACCTCCTAACTCACTATCAGAAAATCGAAGGAAAAAAGTACCATTCGTGCATGATGACAACATCTCTTCAGTTTGTTTCTTACGCATGAAACCCATAATAGCACTGAAACAAAAAATAATTATTTAATCTACTTTAGTTTTTTTGTTTTCAATTTTTGTCGTAATTTGTTAAGAAACTCATATTTTTAATTTGAATTAATTTATTATGACAATTATCGTGTATGTTCTATAAAATATTAACTCGTGCAATATCAATCTCTTCAAAAATACCAGTAGTGGATATTGATCAAAGTGGTGTATTAAAATACATCCTTATAAAATTAACAACGATTCCAAATAGTGGTGATACAATTATAAGTGATGTCGCATAGATTCCCCCCGAACTTTTGACAAGTAGCGGGAAAATTTAAATAATTTTCAAATACCTAAACATATATTTAATGTTCTATCTTTGTTAAATATTGTAATTTACAATATTTAATAAGAAGCAAACATGTTTCTGCTCTTTTTCATTTGGCTGTTTTAACTAAAAGAAAAAAAAGTTTCTGCCTATTTAGTATATAACATCTTATGGTTACTTACAAAATATTTAATAGGTATTTAATTTTAAAAGCAAAGTAGTTTAAAAAAGCACTGGTAATGTTCGCAGAGTTCAAGTGTAGTTGGGATACTTTCTTTTTACATCCGTTGCAAGTCACTTATACAAGTTGTATATTGAAGGCTATAATACTTGAATTTTAAGAAAATACTCTGCGAAATGTTTGAAAAGCGTACTTTTCGCTAGTAAACATTGTATGTTGGGCATTTGTAATCAAAAATTTAACAAAAACGATGCCTAGTTCCAATCAAATTGAATTTAGTTTTCATATAGAATTTTTGATACTCCATCGTTCCGGCCTTATTTAGAATTTCACCACTAGCGTCACTTGTTGTCACTTGTTCAGTATATTATTTTTATGCAGGAGATTGTCTTGGGTTTCTGATATGATTGTAGCTTTTACTTGAGGAGGGGTCATGTGGATGTCGAGTTTACCACCTAATAAAAGACGAACGGTGGATGTAAACCTTGTGTTGATTTTCATAACTTGCAGGGGATGTTTTTCTATGGTGAAAGTTGATGTTACTAAAGAGGTTAGTAATTGAGTCAAATCTGCTAATAGTTGGGGTATAACACTTGGCTTTCCAGGTGCTTCAAAACGATACTTTTGCTTAAACCTTTCAAGATCTTTGCTGCCGTGTTAACCAAATTACATCAGCCAAACTTTCACACCTGCAAATCGAATTAATTAGTGAATTAAAATACTCAATAAATTTTTATTTACCATTCTTGAATTGCGTCGAGGTTGCTATTAAAATTTCCAGCCAATTGCTGTTCTCGTCCTCAACGAATTATTTCACCCAAAACTTTCGACTGTAGAGAATTTAAAAGCTATAGGTTTTCTTTTAGTTTTTCATCAAGAATTAAGCCACTTTGCAATATACCAGCAATCTAAAATATATTAAAATTAGCAACAACAACATTGAAAAACTGTAATAGCTTACTTTTTGTGAAAGAATATGCTGTAATTGTTCTCTTTCTTTAAGCATTTTCTGTAATAATCGAGCTGTTTGTATTTGTAATTTGTAATTGTGTTATGTTTAATATGTGCTGTAAATAAAGCATAATTTTATAAAATTATTATGGCATATTTGATGTATTTAGTGAAAAACTTACCACTTAATATTGATTTTTCGCGAAATGAAATAGCAACAGCTTCTTGTTCTTGTTCTATTCTTCGAAGATCAGCACCTGTCTCCTAAAAATAAAAATAAGATTATTTAGTGAACATTTTAAAATAATATTTTTGTGTAAAAGTTTAAAAATAATATTTTATTCTATGGCGCAAATCTTCTAATTTGTGTAGCTGCTGAATTTAAGATGTGCATATTCGCCATTCCCACAATTTCATCTCCACTTGGTGCATGCACTAAAGCCATTTCTAATGCCAAGCATTGTTTCACATAATTGTACAATCTCATTGGAGACGCACTCAAAAATATTTTATTTTTAATTTGCGTTTATTTGAAAGTGGTTAATTATAACAAAAAATGTATTTTGTACTATACCTATAATTCTGTCGCAGCAATTTGGCTGTTTCTGTCAGTTTAAGTTTTGTAAAAGAATTTTCGTCTCCACTGTCCATTCCAGCTGCTTGGTTTTCAATTTCTTGAATAAGCGAGTTGACCAAGCCTTCAACAAATTGCTCGAATTGTGGATTATCAGCTCCAAAAACAACGTCAGTGCTAAAAAAAATATTAAAATGTAGGAATTTAATTTTTTTTAAGAACACTTATTTACTGAAGAATCAAAATGTTTTACCTGATAAAAATTGATTTTTGGACATTTACTATTAAAAATTGAACAAAAAAATTCTAATTGATCCTAAAATTAAATTTATTTTTCATATAGAATTATTGTTTTTCATGTATATTCTATTATAGGGGCGTAGTTTTGGAAAAATCTAAAGTTGATTCAATTATTTTGACTCTCTAATCGCCTCAATATTAAGTATCACTTAGTAAATGAAGCTTTTAGTTTAAGGTGCATTAATCTTACCAGAATTTTACCTCGATAAAATTGGCCAAACAGTGTCTCACTTCCAGTGGAAAATATTTCCCGCTCTAGATGGTTGTTATTGTTTCGAAAATTTCTGTCTTAAGAGCCATCTTTATTCTAAAACAATAACAAAGTATTATAAATTTATCGAGATAACAATTTTGTTAGAACAAGAAAAAAATAGTAATACCAGTTATAAATTCACATACTTACAGAATTATTATTTAAAATCTATAAAAGTGACGCTTTTTAAAATTTTTTGACTACGAGTCCGATTTAGAAAAAAACTTTTTGTGAGTGTATGAGTAACAAAATATACACACATTTTTTTGTTTTCGATTGAAAAAATAAAATCTGAAAAAGTTATTTTTTAGTTTCAGTTTTTTCTTAATTTTTGGACTCCTGGTCAGATTTTGGAAAAACTTTTTATGTAGATTTACTCAGCACTGTATGTGTAACCAAATATCGGTTTTCGATTTAAAATATAAAATCTTTTTTTTTAATTTTTGGTTTCTGGTCTGAGGCCGGATTTTGTTTTGCTAGGGAGTTTTATGAACACGCTAAAACGTCATCGTTTTCCGCACTTTCGTCATAATTTTTGGAGAACGGCGATAAATACGGGATAGTAGCGAATTCGGTATTTCGTTTCACCAAAACACGCTAGTAGCGAATTTATACGTTCAAAACATTAGCGTGAATTTGCGCATGGTACTAGGGAGGCGAAGAACATTTTAACTCGATCTAAAATTGATACATAACCTCAAATAAACGTAAATAAATCCAGCAAATACCTCCTAAAAGCCACATAGTGGATATATTTATAACTATTACTTGATTTTTGTGTTAATATTAAGGGTAGTGAGTGTTTTAAATTTATTTGTTGTAATTATTATAGTGTTTTGTTAGATTGAGATTTTTAATGAGTGTTAAGACAATTAAGAATCAATTTTAAGTGTTTCATGCCCCTGTTCACCATCGATACTTAAAACTTAGGCACTACCTAAACGGAGATAAATATTAGCTAACGTAAAATTGGTTTTCACCAACGTTAGACATTGTTTAGTGCTATAAGCAATGCCTAAATTTAGGTATTTAATAAGCAACCTAAAAGATAGGCATTTTGTGTTAAATGTCAAAAAACAGAATAACTTTTTGAGCATTACATTTCGTTTCCTTTTTAACTATGTCGGATTTTATCGATTTTATTGATAATTTAGAACGATTTAATAATCCAGAAATGGTATGGAGTCCACCAATTGTTCGTACTAGAAATAATTATTTTATGTAGATTTTGTACGAAGGATTCGATTAAAAAAGGCAACGGTTTTAATTGTGTTAGAGTATATTGACGATTAACTAGAATTTGATAGGTACTATTTATGATGGTGAAATTGAGAACTTGAGCATTTGGTATTGCTTAGATGTAGGTATGAGGCCCGATTGATTGGGGGGATGATATCCCTTAAGTAGGATTTACCCCCCCCCCCCAACCGGTAAATATAGTCTGTTACAATGGGGAAGTAAAACAGAAATCTTCAGTAATTGGTGGTATCAAAATTAAGTAAGTAAATGAGTTCCATAAGCTTAAAATTTTCTTGATTTAATGAAATAAATGGGATTTATATTTTTTTAATAATAGACTATATTTATCTCAAGAACCTCAACCCAGTTTGAATTCGGCTTGGCTTGACATCTACCATTTGAAATACATGTAAAAGGTCAAATTGGCATTTGGTTTTCTAACTAGATTTTTAGGTGCATGAATATATCAAAGAAGCAATTTCCAATGATGATTTAACTCGTTACATATAACCTTAAAACTGTGGGTTCTAAATTGTTTTCTAAAGTTAAGGACAAACAAGACAAGGAATTTGACAACAATTTAGTTTATAGGATCAATTGCATGGATTGCCAAAGTTGCTACATTGGTCAAACCAAGAATTGGTTAAAATCCAGAATTCAAAACCATAAATTAGACTGCAAAAAGCTAGTAATAAAGATAAGACAGCTTTGGCGACCCATGCGATTGATCTTAATCATAAATTTGATTTCGAAATTGATAGTGTAGATATTTTAGCACATGAACCTAATTTGAAAAAACGTTTAATGATTAAATCGATATCAATTAATAAGCATAAAAATAGTATTAATCTGAGATCTGATTTGAATAACTTAAATGTTATATACAAAAATTTAATTAGCAAATGTAAGTTGTGATTGGTCAACATTCATTGCGCATACACTGCTTTACTGGTGACATAACTTATGTTAAATGTTGTTTTGATGGGTTTATAATAACATTATTTATCCAAGATTATATCAAAATTTGTCACTTGTTTTTTGTTAATTTTAATTAATTAAAAAAAAAAATTTTCTTCGTTCTGTTAATTTTTGTCAAGTTTAAATTTGACTTTATTTATATGATTGGTATGATTGATTAATGTATGATGTAGGCTTAATGACAAGATACCTTCGTTCTGTCCTGAATCGCTTGTTACGCAAGTTTGTGGATATTTTCGTTTTGTTAATTTTACAAGATTACAACGCTAATTATTCATCTTATAGTGGATGGATTACTCTGCTTGTAATGCAGTTGATTTCGCTTGTTTTTTGATGAGACTTAAGTTAATTTTTAATACACAATAGGTAATTATAACCCTACTTAACCACGGTACGTTGTTAATTGTTTTTATTTTTTAAATATTTTATTGTTATACCACCGTTGATAGATGGATATATTGTTTTTTAATTCCTTTTTAGCTCTGATGAAGATTTTCATAAATAAAGTCGAAACCGGTCAGCATATTGTGATTTAATTATTGCTCCCTTGTCCAAAAAAGCCAAATTACCAGCACTGTTTATAATAATAATTGGACGTATCATTCAATTATAAATAATATAATGCCGTTTTTTGTGGACAAACGAATTAGTTATCGAATTAATCGAAAACTATAAGTTGGGTGAGTGTTTGTGGAATTCAAAGGATACAAAATATAAATGCAGTAATGCCAAATATGACGCTTGGGCTGCATTGGCAACAAGGATAGGAACAAATCCAGAAGAAATTAAAAGGAAAATTAAAAATATTCTGGCACATTTCTACAGAGAAAGGAGCAAATACCGAGAATTTAAGAAACCTGGTGCTGGTGCTCATTTTACGTCGAAATGGTTTGCACCGAGAAGGGAATTGCTTCATCTAATAAGGTAGGCATATTTTGCGAAATTTACCAATTTTATGGCACTTTTAAAAATGATCCCATATAAATACATAATATAAAGCAAAAAAAAAAAAAAATCTAAAGGTGACAGTTTCTTAAATGTGCAGAAAAGATATGTAAAAACTAATTTTGTTGAAAAGGTTAAATGTACACGTGTAAATGAAATATATACATAAATTATTTTAGTATTTTATTAAAGAAAAGACTGGTACAAAATTACAAATTATTTTGCTACGGTACCATTCCTATAGATGAAATGAAATATTGAGCAAATTCGTCTCTAACTTTCTGGGCTTCCAATGTCGAATTACGTGCTTTTTTTGTAATAGTACGAGTGTAGTGCCACTTATTTCATTTCTCTATGAACCTGGTATAAGTGTAAGTTTACCATTTGTCCCTCAGCCTTGCCTCTGATTTTATTGGTCCAAAAAAATAATAATAATATTTAAAGTTGATAAAGATGGGAACGTTAATTGATGAATCAATTAATGAATAGGTTCTTTTTGATAGAGGCGGACAGGGTCTTACAAACAACCGAAAGAGATGACCGAGGTATTAATGATTACAGATGAATGGCTGATATAGAAAACTTCGATGGAATTAGTTTATCAATTGTAAATATGCTAAAAATTAGGGACTATTACATTATTAATAATATCGCCGGGAATTAACATTTGGTCGGTAGAAGAAAGCTCTCACGGAGATTTGGATGATAAATAGTAAGAAAAAAAAAGAAGTTTTTCTTACTAACATTTGGTCGTCGTAAAGCAATTTGGGTTTCTCTTTTTTAGGCGTTTGCGACTTGTACAAATGAAACATCTTTGACGGTGTTTGCAATTGCTATCGTAATATTTTTTTTTCCAAAGTCAATACCGACCTTAGTGCAATTAGTCGGGATCGAGCAAAGGGCGAAAGTTTACAACCTAATCGTTGGAACCCAAAGTCCTGAGTCCCTAACGGCAAGCGCCCTAAAGACAAAATAGGCCCATAATTGTTTTATTTTTAAAATAAATAATTTTTTTATGTAAAATTAAATATTTGACCAACTCAGAAGAAGCGCCGTGACCCGCTGATAATGTAGAAACTCAAATATTATTGAAAATTTAATAAATGAGGTGAACTTTTTAGAGTTTTCTGCCCCTTTCCAAAATTCATAAAAAAATCGGATAGTATGTTTGTTTACTTTTAAGTTAGTTTAAGAATTTAATTAGGAAAAATGCAGGAATGATAATTGATTTGTTAATATTTTAACCCTAAATTATAGATAGTAGTGGGCAACCCACGGTACAATTTTACCAGTAGAGAGGGTTGCTCGATATAAGGGTGATTTTCATTCCCAGCAAGACCCCACCATGAAGTTAAACACCCTTAAGTACGATTTCTGATTGGTTGATTCATTCCCACTCGAGTGAATTAAACAAGAAGACTCCCACCCTTGAGAAAATTAATAAAACCCTCGGACATCACAAAAATTAGTTAATTCGCAAATCTCAGCTAGTTCCCGCTGAAGCTCAGATTTCATTCTCCGCGTAGTGTAAGTTATTTTCTATTTCATTGGTTTTTTTTAATCTTTAATTTGTGGGATCCAATTTCATGGTTTAGTTATTTTTGTTCAATTGTTACTTTAGAATTTTTTTTTAATAAGTTTAAGATTTCTTTATTATTATTTTAACTTTTCTTTTATATACAATTTTTTTGTTATTCTTATTATTTTGTTTTATTCAAGTTTTAATATTAACCTTCTTTTTTTACTTTTTTTTCTAAAATATATTTATATTAGTAAATCATTCAAGTATTTTATTTTATCGTTTATTCCACATTGAAAGAACCAACCAAAAATTTAGATCAGTTAAAAAGTGATTATTGTATCGTGATCATCAAAAGAGTGGATGGAAATTTGAGCAAAGAGAGTTCAGCAGGAATTAGTATTGACCAGCCAATACTCCAAGTAAGTGAGAACATTTAAGTTTATTCTACATTTTGGTGAATCTCAACTTCATTCACGACACTAAGTACTAAATTCAACTGGACGGCACTTCCTTTATTCAGCAAAATTTTCCATCTTTCCGTAAAATTGGTCTATGCATTATGTAACACCGACTCTAACCCTATTTTTTCGTTTAAAAAGAACCTATTAATTAATTAACTTGTTAATTATCGCTTCTGAGTTTAACTTTTACTCTTTTAAAAAATTACTTCATTAACTTTTTTTTAACTTCTTTTCATTTAATTTCTTTTTAGTTATATTATTTTTTTTTATTTTTCAAAATTATTTTGTTTTGACCAATTAAGGGTTAATTGCTGAGGGGTCGGGCACGAAAGTTACACAATATTGTGCTCAGAAGTTACTCAATTATCAATTATTATTAAATGTTCTCACCTACCTTTTGTAGAGGTATTAGCGACTCTACCCAAAACACTTCTGCTCAGCTCTCGCTAATATAAGTCAACTAAGCGCACGCACTAACACTTGATTTAGTTTTAAAGAGTGTAAGCCAGGTCTCAAAAGAAATGGTTGTAATTTTAAAACAATTCAATAATATATTTAAAAACTATAAACATTAATTAAATGCAATAGAAAAATAAAATGAATGAAAGAAAATTTACCGCATAAAAAAAACTACAAATAAGCTAATCTTGGAACACCGATTTCCAAAGTGTAACCTAGCAAACCTCTTTTTAGCACCCAAGCAACACTTCGAAACCGCTTCCTAATTAAACAAAACAAACAGACGAAATTACTTAACTGGAGAAAATTACAAACTTTCGCGAGAACAGAGCTAGAGGCAGATTAATGCACGAATTGCCGAAATTTGGAAAAACTTCTGCTTTTATAATTTTGATTCGAAATGAAAGTGGGGAAAGAACTGACCAATGAGGGTGCGAGGATTAAGTGTTGCTTGCGCTCACCGTTCGAGGGGGTAACTTAAGGCTTTCCTAAAATACGTTCAACCCTGTAAGCTGTTAAGAGGTTTGCCTAAACTTACACCCCAGGTCTAAACAAAATAGCCTGTATTCACCGCCCACCTATAAAATATTTGTAGGTGCCTACAACTGTTGGCATATCCCACAACGAAAAAGTTGTATTCTGCGACCCCTAGCAACGTTGTTGTATACAACAAATTTATAGGTACCTACAACGTTGCCTACAAGGGTTACCTACAAACGCGATTTCTATTCGCCTCCCACAAAATAGCTTGTTGGCGCCTGCGCAAACGTCAGTTTATCGTGCTTGCGTAAAAGACGGTCTAGGCACCTTTAAATCCTGACAGCTGATCTTTAGTTTTCTAACCTCACTGCTGTTTTTAATTGTTTTTAATTTCGCTGTTGAGTCGTATTAAAATGCATATTTAAGAGCTTGAAGAAGCTATCGAAGCAGGAGATCAGGTTGTTTATTTACCTGTCTTACGTCGTCAAGTGCGGGTAATGCGGGATGATTTTGATCCTTTTTTTGTGAGGATTTGGCATTTGTAAAACGTTACACGCTTAAAAAAGCAACGGTACGCTTTATTGTTGATTTGGTGCACAAGGATTTAACCACTCAAACTAACAACCCCTAAAATTTGTCTTCGGAAACAGCAGTTTTAGTAGCTCTACGTTATTATTCCATCAGTTTGAAAATGGTAAGTTACTTCCTTATTTTAACGAATTTTTAATAAATTATACATTTCCCTTTCATATAAAGACATTTGTTTTTTTAGATTTATTGTAGAAGCATCATCGGATGGATTGGCCGGAAGAGATGAACTAGTGGATTTAGTTGCAGGAGTAGGATTGGATGTCGATGATTGTAAACAAGTGGAGATTGATGCATGCATGAGTGGAAGAATGTAGAGAAGTATCTTCCAACGGAGTACCAGGAACAACTTTATGTCTAATTAAGGAACGCTAGACTGATAAAGGAGTGGATGTAGATGCTTAAGAGCATTCATCCTGGTGCATTTTTAGACGTTTGCTTGGGGACCCTTGGACACGTTGTTTCTTAATATTTTTTCATTTTCTTTTTTTTATAGTAAAGTACAGTCATCAACGGACAGACTCAATTTTTAAAAAAGTTAAAATTATGTTAGGTATGTTCCATCAAAAAATGTTAACTTTACACACAATTAAAGAGTGAATTAAGAGACTATAAATCAAAATATCAAAAAAGGAGTCTGTCCGTTCGAAGGAGCATATATTCAGCTTGGTATGTGCAAAATTTCAATTTTTTTGTTTATTATTAACAAAGTTACATGGGACTTTTTGAAGGTAAATTTTGCTTCAACCTGGAACCTGTAAGCGCTCCTGCACAGAGAGTGGGGGTGTGCCTTAGTGGATTAGTGCCCAATACAGGCCCAAACTCATACGAATGGTTTTTACTATGAAAATATTCAAATTTGAGTGCAAATAATCAGTTTTCGCTGAATTTCATTGAATTTCTGTATTTGTAATCTTTCTCTTTATATATTTTTATCTTATTATTATTATTTTTTTTTATAATATATTTAATATTAATTGAATATTGGTTTTGTTTTTTTTTAAATCTTTAATATGAGTTCCCAATAAGACCTTAAATAATTAAGCAAATAAATTTAAATAAAAGCATATAAAAGTGAACTTGGCTCGATCAGGATTTGGAAACTTCTATAGTTAAGAACAAGTAAGTAATTTATAATAAACCAATAGGTGAAATGTGGATTGGTGTTAAGAAAAAGTAAATTAGGTCACATTTTCAAACAGCAAAAATGCCGGAAGGACGCTAATATGTCTTTTAATCCACCTTAACCACAGAGTCGATTGCAACAACTCACGAGCACGAGCAACAACTCACGAACACTCCGTGGTCACGTACATGACGGCTTTGGAGCCTGAAGAGTGACACTGAATATCCATTTGCCATCTTTTCTAAAAAAAAAAATAATAATAATAATAAATCATTTATTGGCTTAAGAAAGGATACAGTATGCAGTACATGTACATGTACATATTAGTAATTAATAATATAATAAGATATTTCAAAACCAAAAGGACCATGATATAAAATAAACAAAAAATAGATAACAAGAAAAAGAAAAAAAAGAAAGAAAAAATAGTACAATATGTAATTAATGCTGTGGGTAATATGTAAGATAAACAAAATATTTTGAATAAGTGATACAGAGAAGATATATTTTTTTAAGTATTTACAAGTATTGAATATAGGTAGATAATTATAACATACGAACTTTTACAAGTTAAGTGTAGTAATTAATAGTGAAGAATAGTGAAGAGGCATTTGATGTATTTTAACTCGATTTTTGACGACTTAGTAGGTAGAGTTTTAAGTTGATTTTAAAAGCTTTTAGAGAAGTAAATGAGAAATCGTAACTATTGTAATATTGCGCTAAGTTGTAGGAGAAACATCTTTTAAAAATTTCCGATCGGTGCTTGGGGATAGTCATATTTTTGCGCCTGATATTAACATTATGTACATCTGTCCTGTACGTGAATTATGTGATACGTTCATATAAATATATAGGGCATTTGGTTGTAATAATTTTATAGAAATAACATCCAGAATGTAAAATTCTACGATTTCTCATATTGAGCCACTCCAGTTCATTTATTTTATGCGATATTTTATCATACTTCCTTAACCCGAAAATCAACCTTGCGCAAGAATTTTGTACTATTTGGACCATTTTACCTGTATATTCATCAATACAAAAGCCATAAAGCCGTTCACAATAATTAAAGTTTGACAACACTAAGGTTTCACACAAAATAGTTTTATTTTTTAAGCTGAGAAGATCTCGATGTAGGTAAAGAGATTTTAACGCAATAAATGCTTTTTTTTAATATAAGAAGTATTTTCTCCATTAATTTATACTCGTAGGTTTTGCTCAACAAGTTGTCTTTGTCCAAAGATGAGGATTTTAGTTTTATTAGCATTTAATATAAGACCATGTTTAAGAGAGTTATTCACAAAATTAAGGAGATCAGCATTGATTTTTATCTCTGTCTCATAAACCTCCTCAACTGGAAAAGATATAGATAATTGCGAATCGTCCGTGTACAGGTGGTATTTACAGTGTTTTAGTATCTTATACATGCTGCTGGTGTAAATTGAAAACAAAAGTGGACAAAGTATGGAGCCTTGAGGAACCCCAGAAGTAATTTCTCCAAGATCTGAATAGCAGTTATTATAGAATGTTCTCTGACATTTATCAGACAAAAATGACTTGATCAGAGCAATCGCAGATTCATTAAAACCAGAGTGCACCAGGATTGATGCCAACAGATCATGACAGACGGTGTCGAAAACCTTGGAGTAATCTAGAAGTATTAATACAGTAACTAGCTTCTTATCAGTGGCTATCAAGATATCATCAGCAACACAAGATAAAGCAGTACAGCAGCTATATCCTAGGCGAAATCCAGACTGCATATCAGGAAGAATATTAGGTTGCCCATTCAGGAAAGCTCTGATCTGGTTATTCATAATTGTTTCAAGCACTTTTGAAAAAGTTGGTAGGATACTAATCAGCCTGATTTCATTAAAAGATTTAGGATTGGAGACTTTGGGAATGGGCCTTTCTACGATTTTTTAATTTTTATTTAGTCTCAAAGATGAAGTTAAAATAAAAAATAATATCCAATCAGTTTTTTGATATCTTTTGTCTAAGAGCTAAAAATTTGAATTTATGAATCGTCAGAATGTTCAAAAGTTCTAGTCCGGCAACGTTGCTCTTTCCCCTGTCGTCTCGTCCACCGCAAAGCTCCATAAATTCTGTTTTGACAGATGACGGTTGTCAAGCCTAAGTCAGCTGTTTGCATTGACGCTATAACCTAATAATTTGTTTGTTTATACTAGAAATTAGAACACAACTATTATTTACCTTACAATTAGATTGAAATAAAAAATTAGAAGAAAATGAAAAAAACGTGTTTTGTGCCGACCTGCAAAAGTAATAGTGTTAACGCACCTAACAAAGTATTTGTTTATGTTCCGAGACAACCAGAACTTAGAAAACTGTTGGTTGTAAAAAACAGTATGCAAGTGTTAATTGCTTTTGTTGTGAAGACCATTTTAATGTAAGTAGAAAATAATTTTAATTATTCCAAACATTATAATCGTGACTTCAGAATACTTTTTTTAAAAATTCATAACTTGCTTTACTTATCCAAATATAAATTATAAAATATTTATACAACCACTTTAGTCAATCAAATATATTTTATAATTTGTTTTGTCATCATTTTCAGATTGTAGAAGATGCTGAAAACTTTCTTCAATATAAATTAAAAAGAAGCAGTTTAAAAATTAAAAAAGGTGTTGTGCCAACAAAATTTATTAGTAGACCTTCCGAAGATGTGTACTTCACTCAAATTTCTCCTCTTAAAAAGAAAGGTTTTAAAAGAAAATTGGTATATGATTCCACTGAAAATCCGTCCACTTCGAAGGAGAGTTTATTCTTTGAGGAAGGGAAAGAAATTTTGGGAACTAAAAATCAGAATATAGTATGTGATGAACCAAGTACATCCACTTCGAAGCAATTTTTGCCAGTACCTGAAGAACCTGCACCAAGTACATCCACTTTGATTCGATTTTTGCCAGAATATGAGGAACCTGCGCCAAGTACATCTACTTCGAAGCGATTTTTGCAAATTTCTTCAAACAAACCATCCTCATCTAGTTCTTCAGAAGAAGTGGTTAGTTCTCCCAGTAAATTTTCAGAATCTCAAAGTAGCTATTCAGAATCTCCAAGTAAAAGTTCAGAATCTTCTGCATTAAATTCGGATAATGCTTATCGTGAAGAAGGTATTAAGAAATTAAGTAAAGACCGAATAATTTTCATAATCGAAATGAAATCCCGATTTTATCTTGGATTACCAAAAGATATTTACTTTGTAATTAAAGTAATTAGTCAATATGTAAAATTAGTACCTGTAGAAATTTTGATCACTTTAAAAAAGATCAGGTCAAATGATCCTTACTTAAGAATTGCTGATGATTTTGGCGTAAGTTCCAGTTATATAGGTAAAACTATTAATAAATCAATGAAACCAGTTGCTTTATTTTTTAAAAATACTATAATTTGGCCATCAAATGAAATTGTTTTTCAAAATTTACCACTTTCGTTTAGAAGAAGATATTCTAAAGTGACTTCAATAATAGACTGTTTTGAAATTCAAATCCAAAAACCTGCAAATTCAATTTATCAAGCACTCACATGGTCGAGTTATAAAAATGCCAATACTTTAAAATATCTAATATCTATCACTCCATTCGGTTTGATAAATTTTGTATCGGAGGGTTTCGGAGGACGAATTAGTGATGTGGAAATAGTCCAGCATAGTGGATACTTAGATGTATTACCTGATGGCTCTACAGTAATGAGTGACCGTGGATTCAAAAATCTAAGCTACATTTTGGGCCAAAAAAATTGTGTACTTGTTCGACCTCCTAGTGTGGAAAAAGATCAACATTTATCGAAAGAACAAGTCCTAGAAGGAAAACGAATAGCCTCCTTAAGAATACACGTAGAAAGACTAATAAGTCGAATTAGAGAGTTTGATTTATTAAAACCACATGCTACTGTAGACATTCACTTTTTAGGAAAACTGAATTTTGCTGTCATAATAGCTTGCGGTATTGTAAATCTACAACCTTCTCTGTTGCGTTCATAAATTATGTTACAAATTTGTTACTATTTTAAAGTTAAATTATAATGTCTTTCTAAAGCAAGCCTTATAACTTTTTACGAGGTAAAAGAAATGATGTATTTATTAGATAAAATATTTTGATTGGGTCATAATTAAATTACATGTTTATGTTATAAAATGTTTATTTAAAAAAAAATTATCAAAATATACAAAATGTAAATTATTTGTTAAATTTAAATGTTCATATTTTTAAAAATAAAATCTTTCCAAAACAATACTGCTTCATCAATTAGTTTTTCACAAAAATTTTTATTATACCCTACCACAATTTTTGTAATTTTTTTATTGGACTCAAAATTTGGGTCAGCGATTACAAAGTACCCTTTCATTTTTTTGGCAAAGTGCATCTGCATTTGTATTTGTGATAGGTATTTTTTTTGTATAGTATTATTTTTATAATAATTTTCAAAAGTCTTTTCTTTGGAAGGCGCTTTTATTTCCACAACAAATTCATCGGAAATAGCATCAGGGGTTGCTCCTAATGTGGGAAGCTTTGGTTCCAAAAATAAACCGCACTTTTGAAATTTTATATTAGTTTCTTGAGACAAAACTTGTAAAATTTGACCTTCTAAAGCTCTTCCTCTTTGCATCGGAAGAGAGTCAAAAGTTTTAGTTGAACCAAATATTTTTTCAACCAAACTCCCCTCTACACTACATCTTGTTGCTTCATAAATATTCGATGCACTTATTCGACAATATCGCAGTTCAAACCACACTTCACAATCACTTTGGTTTATTGTGGAACGTTCAGCTGCAACACAAGCATCATTTGTCATGCACTTTTCACAATATCTTATAAAATCGTCAGCTGTTTTTGCACCGTCCGTTTTCAAAAACTCCGAATATAAATAGTGAAGTGATAGCTGTTCCACTGGATCTGGCGATTTAAATATATTCATTAGTGTTGAGTCCTTGACATTTTCAAAATGAGGTTTTAAAATGTCCGCTGTGTTGAACTCCGATAGTCCTAAGGAACTTCCAGGGCACATTTCATCCAGTGTAATAAATTTTTTGGTTGTACCAACTTTGGATAATGCAGACTTCTTCCAGTAACATAATGTGTCTGTTACCGAAGGTTCTTCTGCTCTTCTATGAAGCCAGAATACTAGAGCAATGGCATGCTTGCAACCTCCAGATGAAGCAACACATCCATTACATTCCGCTAATAGCACTGACTCTTCTTCTTCATCAACTTCGACAGTAACAGGATATCCCTTCTTTGATACTCTGTGTTCTGGTGTAACCACAGCTTTAACTATGCACCTAGGATGTTGCCTTTTAATTTGGACGTATCCTACTGCGGAATCTCCATAAGAAGCTCTAGCAGATCTATAAAATAAATGCAAAAACAATAAATATTTCATACTACAAAAAAATTTACTTTAAAATAAAATCAAAATACTTATACTTACTTTGTTGCTTTTTGCCCCTTTGATTCCACACTGGTATAGTTTTGATTATTATGATAATAACTTAAAATCATGTCACTACTAACTTTGGGTAGGTTATTTGAACTTCCTTTTTCAAAACCTGCTTCCATTTTTAACAAATAAAAGAAAAGCACAGATAAAAATTCTAAACACAAGCGTTGCACAAGTACCTAGTTGTTCAAGGAAATGAAGGAAATAAGCTTGACATTTGCAATCTATCATTACCGATCACAGACTCTGGAGCTGGTAGAGTTAACATAAACGACTTCACACGAGCACACCCGACGGGAACACCAGCACACGTTGCCGCTATTTTGAACATAATTTCTAAATAAATTAATTTAAATTTTTTTGGTGCCTTAATTAAAAAACAAACCTGCCCATTAAATTAGGCTTTTAAAGAGCTATCCATAGTATAAAATTCATTGAAAAATATTTTACTGTGGAAAGGCCCATTGGCAAGACAAGAGCCTCTTTCCAGTCCCGGGGAATGTAACCAGTATCAAGACAACATTGAAAGATATGTGTTATATAATAAATTAAATAAGGATAAGAAATATTCAGCATTTTTGCATCAATGGCATCAGAGCCACCTCGACACATTTTCATTTTTGAGATTATGGTACTAATTTCAGACACAGAGGGTTTGGCGAATTTAAATTTTTTGTGTGGTAAAATATTACAATTATTTCTGTAAATCTCGAACAATTCCAGATCAACTGGCGGGAGTTGTAGATTCAAAAAATAAGTGTTGAGGTCATTTGTGTTGCTCAACTCTGTTGGTAAGTGGTTTCTCTTTATTTTTGTTTTTCCTATGCCTAATGACCTGAGAATATCCCACAGAGTTCCAATATGGTCTTACCGTTACAGACACCGGAATCAATATATGCTCGTTTTTCACTACGGATGGCTTGGGTAGTCAAGTTACGTAGCGTTTTGTAATAGTTGAAATGATTAGTTTTTTTTATATTTTAGAAGAGCTTGATCGCGCTTCTTCATCATGCACTTGATGTTATATGTTATCCATGGTTTTTGTGTTTTATAGTGTTTGAAGGTAGTTACGGGGGCATGTATATTAAACAACTCCATTACATTTTCCTTAAAGAAAAGTATTTTTTGATCAATGTCAACAATATCATATATATGAAACCACTGAGTATCCAAGAGATCTCTGATGAAGTTATCTTTGTTGAAATTTTTACAGTTACGCGTGGTTATGGGAATAATGATCTTTATTTTTTCATTAAGAAGGATGGTACTATCTATGAGATTGTGATCACTTATTTCATGAACTTCACTGACTTTGGTATCAGCGACTCTAGTGTCATGACCAGTTATTATTAGATCGAGTAGGGAATCTTTAGAAATAGAAAAAGGCGTTGGTTTGTCAATGATTTGTTTTAGACTCATTGATTGCAGTAAAGATAAGAATTTTAAGCAATGATTATTGTGTGGAATTAGCAAATCTATATTGAAATCTGCCAGGAGGCTCTCAAATTTGTCAATGAAAGCATCAAAATTATATATATATATATAAACAACACCCACTGTATTTTTTTTAATATCTCCTTTGACTTCAATCCAGAGTCCTTCGAGAAAGGAGTCACTAAACTGGCTTAACACCCTGAATTCAAATACACTTCTTACAAATAATGCAACACCGCCTCCACGACTACCACGGTCTACAAGAATTAAGTTATACCCAACAATATTAAAGATATGGTTAGGCAATGAGTCATCCAACCAAGTTTCGCTTAAGGCGACAACGTCATACGCGTATGTTGAAATAAGATCCCTTAAAGACCCATAGTTGCTACGCAATGATCTCACGTTTAAGTGACATATTTTTAGCACTTTAGAATCCATATTGTAGGTAGTAGTAGAATAGTATTTTTAAATACAAAATTTATGTTACTTATGAAAAAAGAAACAAAAAATATCAAATAAGTATAACAATAAATTCAAAATTCAATAGTTACAACTGTATGTGCAATAAGAGTGATATTAAATTCGCGTTATTATATTTTACAATAATGAAAAAGAAAAATTTAAATTTACACTGTAAAATAATACTATGGTTTAATAAGATGCGAAAACTTCGGCTACTTTAATTTATTGAGATCAGACTGAGTACCAATTGCAATAATTTTATCATTGATAGAAACATGAATTTTACCTTAATTAGTGCACACTTCGTTTTTGCCATATATATCAATTGCTTTTTTCAAGAGTCCCATTCTTACTGTGGTTAGATCTTCACGGATGACAATTCCTGTTCCTTTTAGCTTGGAATTTGTGCTGCTGAGATATTAATTTGCAACTTGTCACTTAGAAGTTCAATTATGGTATCTTCACACTGCTTATCACTAGACGACTCCTTTACCCCGAAGAAACGTAATGAATTTTGCTTGAGAGATTGTTCCAATATATCTATTCGAGTATAGAGTTCATCATGTTCTTCTTCTAGGTCAACTATACGATTTTCAAAATTACTTACAGCTTTTTGGATTAATGTATTAATTTTTTCATCAAGAAATGACAATATCTTGTCAGAAATTCTGGTTACCAACGTATCTTCTAATTCAGAAGTGAGATTCACTTGATTTGGAAGCTTATTGATAGCACTTTTATTATGACCAGATACTCTACGATTCGATCTAGTAGACGGCATAATAAATTTCGAATAAGTAGTCAATACACCTTTAACAACTGTAGAATTAGTAGTTAACAAGTATGCGGGTTTCAAATTTACAATTTGAAAGTTAATAATTTTGGGTTGTAGTATAAAGAAATAAGAAAAAAATAAAAAAAAATTCAAGGCTCTACAATTTTTTCTTCAAAAGTTATGAATTTTTATATAAAATATGGCATAGTGATAAATGAGAAAATGTGTATGGTTAAAAAATCATATTTCGCTTCATAACTAAAATTAAGAAACAAAAATTAGTACAGATAAGTTTGTAAAAATTATCGATATTATTTTATTAAATTTTTTAAAATTTGAGTTTTTGGGGTGTACATTTTTTTTTGGAGGGTGTAGGGGGCAACTAACTACCTACATTTCATTCATTTTCTATTGTCCTTCATTTGCGGGGTCGGTTTTGAAAAAAATTTTCTGATATTTTTAAGGCTACTACCTGGCTTGAAAGTTTTCATGGAAATCGATTGTAATTGTTTTTCTCGAAAACTATGAAAGTTAGCGATTTCAAACTTTTACCAAAGGTAAACACCGTCGATAGACGCGTTTTAAAAAATATTTGGTTAAAAAGTTTTTTTGGAAAAAATTCGCAAAGTTTTGGCAAAATTTTGGTACAAATGCGGGCCTGGACGACGCAATTTTAAACCGAAAAGTAAAATATTCACTGGTGGGGAAGGTGACGGTGCGAATTTTAAGCTATAAATCGTCCCGGTGGTGCTAATAGTTTAGAAGATATTAATTATTTTGTGAAAAGTGAAAAATTTCAGACCGCAATTTTGGCTCCAATCGGAGATTTTGCATCTTTTTGCTACATTTTCGGCTATAACTCGATTACGAAAAGAGATAGCGAAGTGATTCTTTTTTGTCGTAAAGTGGATCTAAAGAGCTTTTAGGGTAGGTCCAATTAGTGGGGGTGTAATGGAATTTGAGGGGTTAATCTGTCAAAAACTTTTTTAAGTGCGATTTAAAAAAAATATTTTTTTATCGTTTTTCTCAATATTTAAAAAAACCCTATACGTGGGTGATTTTGCATCGACGAGTACATTCAATAAAGCTTTAAAAAATCAAAATCGGTAAAAATTAAAGTTTTGAGGTAATTTACGCATAACTTTCCAACCCCTTCGATTATAAAAACAAAAAATAGCGTATTGCATGTAAACATTATTCCCTTTAAGGGAAATGAAGTTAAATTTGAAAAAAAAAATTAAACTGTGGGCGCCACCGGTACAACCGTCCGGCCGCGTTTGGCGCGATTATTTGAACATTTTACGTTCGATTTTTTTCTAAAGCTCAGAGTCACAATTTAGCACTGCTGATTTTTTTCCTCATAAATATTAATGCAGTGACCAAAATAAAAAATATTCGACCTTAATATCCGACCCCTATCAAAAGTTACGAATTTTCAAAGTCGGCGTCGAAAAAGCTCTAATTTCAAACTACAAATTTGAGGGCGCCAAAAGTACAGAAAAAATTGAGATATCAAAAAAATTGCTCGTTTCCTGATGTATCGCGGTATGTTGATGGCAAATCAAAAATCGGCGATTTTTTTTCACCTGCCGATCTTCCAATCGAAGCCGTACAGTTTTAGCACTTTTGCCGCCCGAGAAAACGCTAAATTTGTACACTCGGCGTGCAGGCACCGCGACGCTCGACCGTCGCGCCTGGAGACTTAAAAACGGCCAGGGTCCATCCCCAGGATGTGAGAATAAATTTCGTCGCTTCCGTTTGAAACCGGACGGGGATGCGATTTTTCAAAGTTGAGCCCGGCGAAAACCGGAAAAAGGCAAGAAAAAACGACCATTTTCGAGATTTTTTTTCAGAGTGTTAGAGTGCTGAGAAAAATTTAAAATTCGAACCCCGCTTCGAATCCGCATCCCTCTTCATGATGCAACCGGAATTTTTGAAATCTGACCCAAAAAACTGCCCTTTTCGCGGCTCGTCGCAAAAAACGTCCGAATTTGGGGTAAAAATACAGAAGGGGCTGTATTTCCGCCCCCTTAAGAGATAGGTCCGGACGGGTCAAAACCCCCGTCTTCAGAATCGGGCCCTCCTTAACATACTGAAATTTGATGCGATTCAGGGTGAATTTTAGACAGTGAGCTGATGAATTCGATTTTTCCTTCGGGGTTGAATAACTTTTTTATGGGTTGTCCGATCGAAAAGTGACAATTTAACTTTTTTCTTAAAATTTTCTCCTCTTTCCACATGCAAAATTTCAACTCGATACGAAAAAAAAACCATCCTCATTTCTTACGGTTTTAGTATACAATACAAGTGTGGTGCGTTTCAAATTTACAATTTGAAAGTTAATAATTTTGGGTTGTAGTATAAAGAAATAAGAAAAAAATAAAAAAAAATTCAAGGCTCTACGACTTTTTGTTCAAAAGATACGAATTTTTATATAAAATATGGTATTCTGATAAATTAGTAAATACGTATTTTGAAAAATTCATATTTCGCTTAATAATTAAAATTAAGAAATAAAAATTCGTACAGATATGTTTGTAAAACTTATCGATATTATCTTATTAAATTTTTTAAAATTTAATTATTTTTTAAAGTACATTACCTAGAAAAGTTTTGATTTTTTTGAGTTTTTGGGGTGTAAATTTTTTTTGAGGGGTGTAGAGGGCAAGTGACCCCTACATTTCATCCATTTTCTATTATCTTTCATTTGCGGGGTCGATTTTGAAAATATTGTAAAAAAAAATTTTGGAGATATTTTTAAGGCTACGGGCTTGAAATATTTCATGGAAATCGATTTTTATTGTTTTTCTCAAAAACTGTAAAAGTTAGCGATTTTAAATTTTTACCAAAGGTAAAAACCATGGATAGACGCATTTTAAAAAATATTTGGTTAAAATCGGCTAAACAGTTTTTTTGGAAAAAATTCGCAAAGTTTTGGCAAAATTTTGGAACAAAGACGGCCCTGGACGACGCAATTTTAAACCGAAAATTAATACTTTTACGGCATTTGGCGGGGGAGGTGTCGCTGCAAATTTTAAGCTATCAATCGTCTGGGTGGTGGTAATAGTTTCGAAGATATTAATTATTTTCTGAAAAGTGAAAAAATTCAGGCCGCAATTTTGGCTCCAAACGGAAATTTTGCATGTTTTAGCAACATTTTCGGCCATAACTCGATAACGAAAAGAGATAACGAAGTCGTCGTAAAATGAACATTGAAAGCTCTCAGAAAATGTACATTACGCTGGGGCAAAATTAAATTTGAGGGGTTAAATAGACCGAAACGCGTCAAAAATTACGACTTTTTTAAATGCGATCTTAAAAAAAATAATTTTTCGTTATTTTTTGGAAATTCAAAAAACCCTGTGCGTGGGCAATTTTAGCTCGGGAGGTAGATTTAAATGAACCTTTAAAATCGAAAATCGGTTAAAAAATGGCCCGACGGGAGCCACTCGCCTCAAAATTCAAAATTTCCAGTTGATTTAGGCATAACTTCCGAACCCCTTCGAAAATCAAATTTCGTACGCGCTACCCGATGTAGAAAGACGCGTTTTAAAAAATATTTGGTTAAAATCGGTTAAAAAGTTTTTTTGGAAAAAATTCGCAAAGTTTTGGCAAAATTTTGGTACAAATGCGGGCCTGGACGACGCAATTTTAAACCGAAAATTAAAATTTTCAAGGAATTTGGTGGGGGAGGTGACGGTGCAAATTTTAAGCTATTAAGCGTGCCGGTGGTTCCAATAGTTTTGAAGATATTAAATTATTTTGTGAAAAGTGAAAAATTTCAGACCGCAATTTTGGCTCCAAACGGAGATTTTGCATATTTTTGCTACATTTTCGGCCATAACTCGATAACGAAAAGGGATAGCGAAGTAATTTACAATTTAAAAGTTAATAATTTATAAATGTAGTGTAAAGAAATTAGAAAAAAATAAAAAAAAAATTCAAGGCTCCACGACTTTTTGTTCAAAAGATACGAATTTTTATTTAAAATATGGCATTCTGATAAATGAGTAAATGTGTATTGTTAAAAAATCATATTTAGCTTAATAACTGAAATTAAGAAACAAAAATTAGTACAGATAAGTTTGTAAAAACTATCGATATTATTTTATTAATTTTTTTAAATTTAATAATTTTTTAAGGTACATTACCTAAAAAAAATTTAATTTTTTTGAGTTTTTGGGGTGTAAAATCTTTTTAGGGGGTGAAGATGGCAAGTGACCCCCTACATTTGAAACATTTTCTATTATCTTTCATTTGCGGGGTCGATTTTGAAAAAATTCGAAAAAAAATTTTTTGAAATATTTTTAAGGCTACGCGGGCTTGAAATTTTTCATGGAAATCGATTTTTATTGTTTTTCTCAAAAACTGTAAAAGTTAGCGATTTTAAATTTTTACCAAAGATAAACACCATGGATAGACGCATTTTAAAAAATATTTGGTTAAAATCGGCTAAACAGTTTTTTTGGAAAAAATTCGCAAAGTTTTCGCAAAATTTAGGAACAAAGACGGCCCTGGACGACGCAATTTTAAACCGAAAATTAAAACTTTTACGGCATTTGGCGGGGGAGGTGTCGCTAAAAATTTTAAGCTATCAATCGTCTGGGTGGTGGTAATAGTTTCGAAGATATTAATTATTTTCTGAAAAGTGAAAAAATTCAGGCCGCAATTTTGGCTCCAAACGGAAATTTTGCATGTTTTAGCAAAATTTTCGGCCATAACTCGATAACGAAAAGAGATAACGAAGTGATTTTTACGGAACGTGGTGGGAGAGGTGACGGTGAGAATTTTAAGCTATTAAACGTCGCGGTGATGTTAAAACCTTCTAAAATATTAATTATTTTGTGAAAAGTGAAAAATTTCAGGCAAAAACGGAGTACTTGATGGAAAATGGTCAAAAATCGACCAATTTCGCGTGGCTCGTGCAAAGTCAGTTTTTAACCGATCGTCATGAAATAAAATTATTCAAAATCGTCAAATTAGGCCCTTCGTCGCCACGTGTGGCGATTTTTAAGATTTTGGACGGTTTCGGAGGAGTTCGTCAATTTACGGGTCGAGGTTTTGGAAGGCGCGAAATTTAAATCTCGAATATTTAAGTCAAATTTGGGAGTTTTTGAAAAATTTTGAATGCGTTTTACTCGGCCAGCGTTTCCGAATCGATCGCGTCCTTTTACTTTTTTTGAAAAGTCAAAAATGAGCGAAATATTTCGAAAAATGTCAAAAAATCAACAACAAAAACGGAAAATTTTGATTTTGCTCGTGTGACGTTAGTTTTTAAGATGTGGCCTTCGTATATACTTTATTAGCGTCACGGAACCCGACGGCTCGTCGCCACGTGTGGCGATTTTTCGGATTTTGAGCGCCTTCGCAGGAGATGTTTGCAATATAAACGCGATTTTTCCGAAAAAAAGTCGTATTTTTTGTTTCGACCCTGAATCCGTCCCTGTTGGAATTTTCGAACGAAAAAAAATTTTTTTAAATGCGGCTCGTCCTCCTCTTTAAGAATCCGAAGAGAAAATTGAAAAATTTTACTTAATTTTTATTTTATCGTCGAAAAACGGGCAAAAAAAGTTGCGGGGGCGGACTCGGAGGCCCGTTTGACCCTTGAATCTAAAGGGTACGCTCTGGGCGCCGTATAGCTTCGAAAGAGATTTTTTCGCCGAAAACGCCGGTACGCGCCTTTCTGTCGGATTCCGATATAACATATGTTTAATTTTCCCTCAAAGTGGATTTTTTATAAAAAAAAATTTTTGTTTTGACCCTGAATCCGTCCATGTGGGAACTTTTGAACAAAAAAAATTTTTTGTGTATGCGGCTCGTCCTCCTCTTTAAGAATTTGAAGAGAAAATTGAAAAATTTTACTTAGTTTTTTTTTTATCGTCGAAAAACGGGGAAATAAATTTTGCGGGGGCGGACTCGGAGGCCCGTTTGACCCATTAATCTAAAGGGTACGCTCTGGGCGCCGTATAGCATCGAAAGAGATTTTTTCGCCGAAAACGCCGGTACGCGCCTTTCTGTCGGATTCCGATATAACATATGTTTAATTTTCCCTCAAAGTGGATTTTTTATAAAAAAAATTTTTTGTTTTGACCCTGAATCCGTCCCTGTTGGAAGTTTTGAACGAAAAAAAATTCTTTTATATGCGGCTCGTCCTCCTCTTTCAGAATCCGAAGAGAAAATTGAAAAATTTTACTTAGTTTTTATTTTATCGTCGAAAAACGGGGAAAAAAATTTTGCGGGGGCGGACTCGGGGGCCCGTTTGACCCGTTAATCTAAAGGGTACGCTCTGGGCGCCGTATAGCTTCGAAAGAGATTTTTTCGCCGAAAACGCCGGTATGCGCCTTTATGTCGGATTTCGAGGGAACATATGTTTAATTTTCCCTCAAAGTGGAGTTTTTATCAAAAAAAATTTAATCCGGTCCCGCAAAAAAACGGCGCCCCGCAGGAAAAAAAGTTTCGTATAAAACAGATGCGGACGGACGAGGAGAAGAAAATAAAAAAAAAATTTCGAAAATCGCCCCGGCCGTTTTCGAGAAATTTCAAAAAAACACTATTTTCTTCAACACCCTGTAGATCGGCGGAATTTTTTCCGATCGAAAAATGTCATTTAAACTTTTTTCTTAGAATTTTCTTCTCCGCCAGCACGCAAATTTACAACTCTCCCCGAAAAAAAACACCTCCCCCTTTTCTTACCGTTTTAGTATTATAGACAAGTGTGGTGCGTTTCAAATTTACAATTTGAAAGTTAATAATTTTGGGTTGTAGTATAAAGAAATAAGAAAAAAATAAAAAAAAATTCAAGGCTCTACGACTTTTTGTTCAAAAGATATGAATTTTTATATAAAATATGGTATTCTGATAAATTAGTAAATATGTATTTTGAAAAATTCATATTTCGCTTAATAATTAAAATTAAGAAATAAAAATTCGTACAGATATGTTTGTAAAGCTTATCGATATTATCTTATTAAATTTTTTAAAATTTAATTATTTTTTAAAGTACATTACCTAGAAAAGTTTTGATTTTTTTGAGTTTTTGGGGTGTAAATTTTTTTTGAGGGGTGTAGAGGGCAAGTGACCCTTACATTTCATCCATTTTCTTGAAATTTTTCATGGAAATCGATTTTTATTGTTTTTCTCGAAAACTATCAAAGTTAGCGATTTCAAATATTTTCCAAAGGTAAACACCGTCGATAGACGCGTTTTAAAAAATATTTGGTTAAAATCGGTTAAAAAGTTTTTTTGGAAAAAATTCGCAAAGTTTTGGCAAAATTTTGGTACAAATGCGGGCCTGGACGACGCAATTTTAAACCGAAAATTAAAATTTTCACGGAATTTGGTGGGGGAGGTGACGGTGCGAATTTTAAGCTATTAAGCGTGACGGTGGTTCCAATAGTTTTGAAGATATTAATTATTTTGTGAAAAGTGAAAAATTTCAGACCGCAATTTTGGCTCCAAACGGAGATTTTGCATATTTTTGCTACATTTTCGGCCATAACTCGATAACGAAAAGGGATAGCGAAGTAATTTACAATTTAAAAGTTAATAATTTATAAATGTAGTGTAAAGAAATTAGAAAAAAATAAAAAAAAAATTCAAGGCTCCACGACTTTTTGTTCAAAAGATATGAATTTTTATTTAAAATATGGCATTCTGATAAATGAGTAAATGTGTATTGTTAAAAAATCATATTTAGCTTAATAACTGAAATTAAGAAACAAAAATTAGTACAGATAAGTTTGTAAGAACTATCGATATTATTTTATTAATTTTTTTAAATTTAATAATTTTTTAAGGTACATTACCTAAAAAAAATTTAATTTTTTTGAGTTTTTGGGGTGTAAAATCTTTTTAGGGGGTGAAGATGGCAAGTGACCCCCTACATTTGATACATTTTCTATTATCTTTCATTTGCGGGGTCGATTTTGAAAAAATTCGAAAAAAAATTTTTTGAAATATTTTTAAGGCTACGGGCTTGAAATTCTTCATGGAAATCGATTTTTATTGTTTTTCTCAAAAACTGTAAAAGTTAGCGATTTTAAATTTTTACCAACGGTAAACACCATGGATAGACGCATTTTAAAAAATATTTGGTTAAAATCGGCTAAACAGTTTTTTTGGAAAAAATTCGCAAAGTTTTCGCAAAATTTTGGAACAAAGCCGCCCCTTTACGACGCAATTTTAAACCGAAAATTAAAACTTTTACGGCATTTGGCGGGGGAGGTGTCGCTGCAAATTTTAAGCTATCAATCGTCTGGGTGGTGGTAATAGTTTCGAAGATATTAATTATTTTCTGAAAAGTGAAAAAATTCAGGCCGCAATTTTGGCTCCAAAGGGAAATTTTGCATGTTTCAGCAACATTTTCGGCCATAACTCGATAACGAAAAAAGATAACGAAGTGATTCTTTTTTTGTCGTAAAATGAACATTGAAAGCTTTCAGAAAATGTACATTACGCTGGGGCAAAATTAAATTTTAGGGGTTGAATAGACCGAAACGCGTCAAAAATTACGACTTTAATTTTTCGTTATTTTTTGGAAATTCAAAAAACCCTGTGCGTGGGCCATTTTAGCTCGGGAGGTAGATTTAAATGAACCTTTAAAATCGAAAATCGGTTAAAAAATGGCCCGACGGGAGCCACTCGCCTCAAAATTCAAAATTTCCAGTTGATATAGTAAAAATTTAGTAAAAATTTAGTAAAAATTTAGTAAAAATTTAGTAAAAATTTAGTAAAAATTTAGTAAAAATTTAGTAAAAATTTAGTAAAAATTTAGTAAAAATTTAGTAAAAATTTAGTAACAATTTAGTAAAAATTTAGTAAAAATTTAGTAAAAATTTAGTAAAAATTTAGTAAAAATTTAGTAAAAATTTAGTAAAAATTTAGTAACAATTTAGTAAAAATTTAGTAAAAATTTAGTAAAAATTTAGTAAAAATTTAGTAAAAATTTAGTAAAAATTTAGTAAAAATTTAGTAAAAATTTAGTAAAAATTTAGTAAAAATTTAGTAAAAATTTAGTAAAAATTTAGTAAAAATTTAGTTTTACGTTCGATTTTTTTCTGAAACAAAGGGTTCAAATTTTGCGGAGTTGATTTTTCTGCTTATAAATATGAATGTAATAAGCAAAATAAAAAATATCGCACCGTAATATCCAACCCCTATCGAAAGTTACGAATTTTCAAAGTCCGCGTCGAAAAAGCAAGAAAAACGAAATGCAAATTTAAAGGCCCCAAATTAATACAAAAAATCAAGATATCAAAAAAAGGGCTCGGATCGCCATAATAACGTGTATCTAGTTTGTAAATCGAAAACCCGCTATTTTTTTGCACCTGCTGATTCTCAAATATAAGGGGTACAGTTTGAGCACATTTGCCGCCCGAAAAAACGTACATTTTTTGAAAATTTTTTTGAAATTTTTTCGATTTTTTTTTTTGAAAATTTTGTAAAGGTTATGAAAATTACGAAAATTTTCCAATTTTTTTGAGTTTTTGGGGTGTAAACATTTTTTTGGGGGTGTAGGGGGCAACTGACCCCCTATATTTCATGCATTTTCAATTGTCTATCATTTGAGGGATCAATCTTGAAATAATTGGAAAAAAAAAATTTCCGATATTTTGGTTTCTTAATTTCAGTTATTAAGCTAAATATGATTTTTTAACAATACACATTTACTCATTTATCAGATTGCGTTAATTTAAAATTCAAAGTATTTTATTATTTTATAGAGTTTTATTTAATATTTATTTTGTTATTTTTTTACTTCATTTTGTATATGTAAACAATAGCATCCACACACATGTTCATTTAAAATTGGAATAAATTTCTTATTTGAAGACTTTGTATACAAAATATTTTACCAAACGACTTACTTTATTGAGTTTTACATCCTGTCAAAAAAGTATCAGGTTAAAAATCACCATGTATTTTTTACCACTTATTTTTCATAGTATATCTTATCATTAATCAGTAATCATTTATTTTGTCAAATCATTTATGTTTTTAATTTTACCATGGCTGTATTAAATGGGGTGATATTGGGGCAACCCTTACATATCATTAAGTTTCCTCCACAGAAAGAAAATTGAAGTGCTTTGGCCACTTTTTATATTTATTACCAAGAAAACCCTGCATACAGCTTAGGATATATTGACTTATTGAAAGTTGTAGAAGGTGGAATTGCCGGGTAAATGTTATCGGTTGACACTCCGTAGATTTTGAAGTATGATTTGATTTTCGACAGTAATTGTGACATGACGATGCTTTTCTAAATAACATTAACGTGGCGCTGAACTCTGTTCTATTTAATAATAAATGCGTTTTTTAAATCTGAGTTTTGAATAATTTTAAAACTAATAAATTGCTTCACTTATTTTTGGGTAAATTTGACTCATTTCTTAATAACTTTATTCTAACAACTTTGAAATAAAGGTAATGAAAATTACGAAAATTTTCCAATTTTTTTGAGTTTTTGGGGTGTAAACATTTTTTGGGGGGTGTAGGGGGCAACTGACCCCCTATATTTCATGCATTTTCAATTGTCTATCATTTGAGGGATCAATCTTGAAAAAATTGGAAAAAAAAATTTTCCGATATTTTTAAGGCTGTGGGCTTGAAATTTTTCATGCGAATCGGTTTTTATTTTTTTTCTCGAAAACTATGAAAGTTGGCGATTTCAAATTTTGACCAAAGTTAAACGGCGTCGACAGACGCATTTTAAAAAATACTCGGTTAAAATCGGTTAAATAGTTTTTTCGGAAAAAATTCCCAAAGATTTGGCAAAATTTTGATACAAATACGGTCCTGGACGGCGCAATTTTCAACCGAAAATCTACATTTTTACGGAACGTGGTGGGAGAGGTGACGGTGAGAATTTTAAGCTATTAAACGTCGCGGTGATGTTATTAAAACTTTCTAAAATATTAATTATTTTGTGAAAAGTGAAAAATTACAGGCAAAAACGGAGTGCTTGATGGAAAATGGTCAAAAATCGACCAATTTCGCGTGGCTCGTGCAAAGTCAGTTTTTAACCGATCGTCATGAAATAAAATTATTCAAAATCGTCAAATTAGGCCCTTTGTCGCCACGTGTGGCGATTTTTAAGATTTCGGACGGTTTCGGAGGAGTTCGTCAATTTACGGGTCAAGGTTTTGGAAGGCGCGAAATTTAAATCTTGAATGTTTAAGTCAAATTTGGGAGTTTTTGAAAAATTTTGAATGCGTTTTATTCGGGAAGCCATTTCAAATCGATTGCGTCCTTTTTCTTTTTTGAAAACCAAAAAATAAGGAAAATATTCCGAAAAATGACAAAAAAACAGCAAAAAGACGGAAAATTTTGATTTGGCTCGTGTGACGTTAATTTTTAAGATATCTTCATCGTATATAGATACTCACCGTCTCCGAACATGGTCCCTCGTCGTCACGTGCAGCGATTTTTGAGGTTCAGAGCGCCTTCGGAGGAGTACTTTAAAATAGGAGTGCGTTTTTTCCCGTAAAAAATCGTGTTTTTTGTTTTGACCCCGAATCCGTCCCCGGTGGTATTTTTGAACGAAAAAAAATTCTGTTCGGTGCGGCTCGACCTTCTCTTTGAGAATCCGAAGAGAAAATTGAAAAATTTTACTTAGTTTTTATTTTATCGTCGAAAAACGGGCAAAAAAAGTTGCGGGGGCGGACTCGGAGGCCCGTTTGACCCTTCAATCGAAAGGGTACGCTCTGGGCGCCGTATAGCTTCGAAAGAGATTTTTTCGCCGAAAACGCCGGTATGCGCCTTTAGGTCGGATTCCGACATAACATATGTTTAATTTTCCCTCAAAGTGGAGTTTTTATCAAAAAAAATTTAATCCGGTCCCGCAAAAAAACGGCGCCCCGCAGAAAAAAAAGTTTCGTATAAAACAGATGCGGACGGATGAGGAGAAGAAAATAAAAAAAAAATTTCGAAAATCGCCCCGGCCGTTTTCGAGAAATTTCAAAAAAACACTTTTTTCTTCAACGCCCTGTAGATCCGTCAAAATTTTTCCGATCGAAAAATGACATTTAAACTTTTTTCTTAGAATTTTCTCCTCCGCAAGCACGCAAATTTTCAACCCTCCCCGAAAAAAAACACCTCCCCCTTTTCTTACCGTTTTAGTATTGGAAGGCGCGAAATTTAAATCTTGAATATTTAAGTCAAATTTGGGAGTTTTTGAAAAATTTTGAATGCGTTTTACTCGGCGAGCGTTTCCGAATCGATCGCGTCCTTTTACTTTTTTTGAAAAGTCAAAAATGAGCGAAATATTTCGAAAAATGTCAAAAAATCAACAACAAAAACGGAAAATTTTGATTTTGCTCGTGTGACGTTAGTTTTTAAGATATCTTCATCGTATATAGATACTCACCGTCTCCGAACATGGTCCCTCGTCGTCACGTGCAGCGATTTTTAAGGTTCAGAGCGCCTTCGGAGGAGTACTTTAAAATAGGAGTGCGTTTTTTCCCGTAAAAAATCGTGTTTTTTGTTTTGACCCCGAATCCGTCCCTGGTGGTATTTTTGAACGAAAAAAAATTCTATTCGGTGCGGCTCGACCTTCTCTTTGATAATCCGAAGAGAAAATTGAAAAATTTTACTTAGTTTTTATTTTATCGTCGAAAAACGGGCAAAAAAAGTTGCGGGGGCGGACTCGGAGGCCCGTTTGACCCTTTAATCTAAAGGGTACGCTCTGGGCGCCGTATAGCTTCGAAAGAGATTTTTTCGCCGAAAACGCCGGTACGCGCCTTTCTGTCGGATTTCGAGGGAACATATGTTTAATTTTCCCTCAAAGTGGATTTTTTATAAAAAAAAATTTTTGTTTTGACCCTGAATCCGTCCCTGTTGGAATTTTCGAACGAAAAAAAATTTTTTTAAATGCGGCTCGTCATCCTCTTTAAGAATCCGAAGAAAAAATTGAAAAATTTTACTTAGTTTTTATTTTATCGTCGAAAAACGGGGAAATAAATTTTGCGGGGGCGGACTCGGGAGCCCGTTTGACCCATTAATCTAAAGGGTACGCTCTGGGCGCCGTATAGCTTCGAAAGAGATTTTTTCGCCGAAAACGCCGGTATGCGCCTTTATGTCGGATTTCGAGGGAACATATGTTTAATTTTCCCTCAAAGTCGAGTTTTTATGAAAAAATCTTTAATCCGGTCCTGCAAAAAAACGGCGCCCCGCAGAAAAAAAAGTTTCGTATAAAAAAGATGCGGACGGAGGAGTAGAAGAAAACGAAAAAAAAATTTCGAAAATCGCCCAGGCCGTTTTCGAGAAACGGCAAAAAAACACTTTTTTCTTCAACGCCCTGTAGATCCGTCAAAATTTTTCCGATCGAAAAATGACATTTAACTTTTCGTCTTGCAATTTTTTCCCCCTTCGGCTTGCAAATTTTCAACTCTCCCCGAAAAAAAACAACTCCCCCTTTTCTTACCGTTTTAGTATTATAGACAAGTGTGGTGCGTTTCAAATTTACAATTTGAAAGTTAATAATTTTGGGTTGTAGTATAAAGAAATAAGAAAAAAATAAAAAAAAATTCAATGCTCTACGACTTTTTGTTCAAAAGATACGAATTTTTATATAAAATATGGTATTCTGATAAATTAGTAAATACGTATTTTGAAAAATTCATATTTCGCTTAATAATTAAAATTAAGAAATAAAAATTCGTACAGATATGTTTGTAAAACTTATCGATATTATCTTATTAAATTTTTTAAAATTTAATTATTTTTTAAAGTACATTACCTAGAAAAGTTTTGATTTTTTTGAGTTTTTGGGGTGTAAATTTTTTTTGAGGGGTGTAGAGGGCAAGTGACCCCTACATTTCATCCATTTTCTATTATCTTTCATTTGCGGGGTCGATTTTGAAAATATTGTAAAAAAAAATTTTGGAGATATTTTTAAGGCTTACGGGCTTGAAATTTTTCATGGAAATCGATTTTTATTGTTTTTCTCGAAAACTATGAAAGTTAGCGATTTCAAATATTTTCCAAAGGTAAACACCGTCGATAGACGTGTTTTAAAAAATATTTGGTTAAAATCGGTTAAAAAGTTTTTTTGGAAAAAATTCGCAAAGTTTTGGCAAAATTTTGGTACAAATGCGGGCCTGGATGACTCAATTTTAAACCGAAAATTAAAATTTTCACGGAATTTGGTGGGGGAGGTGAAGGTGCGAATTTTAAGCTATTAAGCGTGCCGGTGGTTCCAATAGTTTTGAAGATATTAATTATTTTGTGAAAAGTGAAAAATTTCAGACCGCAATTTTGGCTCCAAACGGAGATTTTGCATATTTTTGCTACATTTTCGGCCATAACTCGATAACGAAAAGAGATAACGAAGTGATTTTTTTTTGTCGTAAAATGAACATTGAAAGCTTTCAGAAAATGTACATTACGCTGGGGCAAAATTAAATTTGAGGGGTTGAATAGACCGAAACGCGTCAAAAATTAAATTTTTTGAAAATTTTTTGAAATTTTTTTGAAATTTTTTCGATTTTTTTTTTGAAAATTTTGTAAAGGTTATGAAAATTACGAAAATTTTCCAATTTTTTTGTGTTTTTGGGGTGTAAACATTTTTTTGGGGGTGTAGGGGGCAACTGACCCCCTATATTTCATGCATTTTCAATTGTCTATCATTTGAGGGATCAATCTTGAAAAAATCGGAAAAAAAATTTTTCCGATATTTTTAAGGCTGTGGGCTTGAAATTTTTCATGCGAATCGGTTTTTATTTTTTTTCTCGAAAACTACGAAAGTTGGCGATTTTAAATTTTGACCAAAGTTAAACGGCGTCGACAGACGCATTTTAAAAAATACTCGGTTAAAATCGGTTAAATAGTTTTTTCGGAAAAAATTCCCAAAGATTTGGCAAAATTTTGATACAACTACGGTCCTGGACGGCGCAATTTTCAACCGAAAATCTACATTTTTACGGAAAGTGGTGGGAGAGGTGACGGTGAGAATTTTAAGCTATTAAACGTCGCGGTGATGTTAAAACTTTCTAAAATATTAATTATTTTGTGAAAAGTGAAAAATTTCAGGCAAAAACGGAGTACTTGATGGAAAATGGTCAAAAATCGACCAATTTCGCGTGGCTCGTGCAAAGTCAGTTTTTAACCGATCGTCGTGAAATAAAATTATTCAAAATCGTCAAATTAGGCCCTTCGTCGCCACGTGTGGCGATTTTTAAGATTTCGGACGGTTTCGGAGGAGTTCGTCAATTTACGGGTCAAGGTTTTGGAAGGCGCGAAATTTAAATCTTGAATATTTAAGTCAAATTTGGGAGTTTTTGAAAAATTTTGAATGCGTTTTACTCGGCGAGCGTTTCCGAATCGATCGCGTCCTTTTACTTTTTTTGAAAGTCAAAAATGAGCGAAATATTTCGAAAAATGTCAAAAAATCAACAACAAAAACGGAAAATTTTGATTTTGCTCGTGCAACGTTAGTTTTTAAGATGCGGCCTTCGTATATACTTTATTAGCGTCACGGAACCCGAGGGCTCGTCGCCACGTGTGGCGATTTTTCGGATTTTGAGCGCCTTCGGAGGAGATGTTTGCAATATAAACGCGATTTTTCCGAAAAAAAGTCGTATTTTTTGTTTCGACCCTGAATCCGTCCCTGTTGGAATTTTCGAACGAAAAAAAATTTTTTTAAATGCGGCTCGTCCTCCTCTTTAAGAATCCGAAGAAAAAATTGAGAAATTTTTAATAGTTTCTTTTTTATCGTCGAAAAACGGAAAAAAAAATTGCGGGGGCGGACTCGGGGGCCCGTTTGACCCATTAATCTAAAGGGTACGCTCTGGGCGCCGTATAGCATCGAAAGAGATTTTTTCGCCGAAAACGCCGGTACGCGCCTTTCTGTCGGATTCCGATATAACATATGTTTAATTTTCCCTCAAAGTGGATTTTTTATAAAAAAAATTTTTGTTTTGACCCTGAATCCGTCCCTGTGGGAACTTTTGAACAAAAAAAATTTTTTGTGTATGCGGCTCGTCCTCCTCTTTAAGAATTTGAAGAGAAAATTGAAAAATTTTACTTAGTTTTTTTTTTATCGTCGAAAAACGGGGAAATAAATTTTGCGGGGGCGGACTCGGAGGCCCGTTTGACCCATTAATCTAAAGGGTACGCTCTGGGCGCCTTATAGCTTCGAAAGAGATTTTTTCGCCGAAAACGCCGGTATGCGCCTTTATGTCGGATTTCGAGGGAACATATGTTTAATTTTCCCTCAAAGTGGAGTTTTATCAAAAAAAATTTAATCCGGTCCCGCAAAAAAACGGCGCCCCGCAGAAAAAAAAGTTTCGTATAAAAAAGATGCGGACGGAGGAGGAGAAGAAAACAAAAAAAAAATTTCGAAAATCGCCCCGGCCGTTTTCGAGAAATTTCAAAAAAACACTTTTTTCTTCAACGCCCTGTAGATCCGTCAAAATTTTTCCGATCGAAAAATGACATTTAAACATTTTTCTTAGAATTTTCTCCTCCGCAAGCACGCAAATTTTCAACCCTCCCCGAAAAAAAACACCTCCCCCTTTTCTTACCGTTTTAGTATTGGAAGGCGCGAAATTTAAATCTTGAATATTTAAGTCAAATTTGGGAGTTTTTGAAAAATTTTGAATGCGTTTTACTCGGCGAGCGTTTCCGAATCGATCGCGTCCTTTTACTTTTTTTGAAAAGTCAAAAATGAGCGAAATATTTCGAAAAATGTCAAAAAATCAACAACAAAAACGGAAAATTTTGATTTTGCTCGTGTGACGTTAGTTTTTAAGATATCTTCATCGTATATAGATACTCACCGTCTCCGAACATGGTCCCTCGTCGTCACGTGCAGCGATTTTTAAGGTTCAGAGCGCCTTCGGAGGAGTACTTTAAAATAGGAGTGCGTTTTTTCCCGTAAAAAATCGTGTTTTTTGTTTTGACCCCGAATCCGTCCCTGGTGGTATTTTTGAACGAAAAAAAATTTTTTTAAATGCGGCTCGTCCTCCTCTTTAAGAATCCGAAGAGAAAATTGAAAAATTTTACTTAGTTTTTATTTTATCGTCGAAAAACGGGCAAAAAAAGTTGCGGGGGCGGACTCGGAGGCCCGTTTGACCCTTGAATCTAAAGGGTACGCTCTGGGCGCCGTATAGCTTCGAAAGAGATTTTTTCGCCGAAAACGCCGGTACGCGCCTTTCTGTCGGATTTCGAGGGAACATATGTTTAATTTTCCCTCAAAGTGGATTTTTTATAAAAAAAAATTTTTGTTTTGACCCTGAATCCGTCCCTGTTGGAACTTTTGAACGAAAAAATTTTTTTGTATATGCGGCTCGTCCTCCTCTTTAAAAATTTGAAGAGAAAATTGAAAAATTTTACTTAGTTTTTATTTTATCGTCGAAAAACGGGGAAATAAATTTTGCGGGGGCGGACTCGGGAGCCCGTTTGACCCTTTAATCTAAAGGGTACGCTCTGGGCGCCGTATAGCTTCGAAAGAGATTTTTTCGCCGAAAACGCCGGTAGGCGCCTTTATGTCGGATTTCGAGGGAACATATGTTTAATTTTCCCTTAAAGTCGAGTTTTTATGAAAAAATCTTTAATCCGGTCCTGCAAAAAAACGGCGCCCCGCAGAAAAAAAAGTTTCGTATAAAAAAGATGCGGACGGAGGAGGAGAAGAAAACGAAAAAAAAATTTCGAAAATCGCCCAGGCCGTTTTCGAGAAACGGCAAAAAAACACTTTTTTCTTTAACGCCCTGTAGATCCGTCAAAATTTTTCCGATCGAAAAATGACATTTAACTTTTCGTCTTGAAATTTTTTCCCCCTTCCGCTTGCAAATTTTCAACTCTCCCCGAAAAAAAACAACTCCCCCTTTTCTTACCGTTTTAGTATTATAGACAAGTGTGGTGCGTTTCAAATTAAAATTTGAAAGTTAATAATTTTAGGTTGTAGTATAAAGAAATAAGAAAAAAATAAAAAAAAATTCAAGGCTCTACGACTTTTTGTTCAAAAGATACTAATTTTTATATAAAATATGGTATTCTGATAAATTAGTAAATATGTATTTTGAAAAATTCATATTTCGCTTAATAATTAAAATTAAGAAATAAAAATTCGTACAGATATGTTTGTAAAACTTATCGATATTATCTTATTAAATTTTTTAAAATTTAATTATTTTTTAAAGTACATTACCTAGAAAAGTTTTGATTTTTTTGAGTTTTTGGGGTGTAAATTTTTTTTGAGGGGTGTAGAGGGCAAGTGACCCCTACATTTCATCCATTTTCTATTATCTTTCATTTGCGGGGTCGATTTTGAAAATATCGTAAAAAAAAATTTTGGAGATATTTTTAAGGCTACGGGCTTGAAATTTTTCATGGAAATCGATTTTTATTGTTTTTCTCGAAAACTATGAAAGTTAGCGATTTCAAATATTTTCCAAAGGTAAACACCGTCGATAGACGCGTTTTAAAAAATATTTGGTTAAAATCGGTTAAAAAGTTTTTTTGGAAAAAATTCGCAAAGTTTTGGCAAAATTTTGGTACAAATGCGGGCCTGGACGACGCAATTTTAAACCGAAAATTAAAATTTTCACGGAATTTGGTGGGGGAGGTGAAGGTGCGAATTTTAAGCTATTAAGCGTGCCGGTGGTTCCAATAGTTTTGAAGATATTAATTATTTTGTGAAAAGTGAAAAATTTCAGACCGCAATTTTGGCTCCAAACGGAGATTTTGCATATTTTTGCTACATTTTCGGCCATAACTCGATAACGAAAAGGGATAGCGAAGTAATTTACAATTTAAAAGTTAATAATTTATAAATGTAGTGTAAAGAAATTAGAAAAAAAAAGAATTCAAGGCTCCACGACTTTTTGTTCAAAAGATATGAATTTTTATTTAAAATATGGCATTCTGATAAATGAGTAAATGTGTATTGTTAAAAAATCATATTTAGCTTAATAACTGAAATTAAGAAACAAAAATTAGTACAGATAAGTTTGTAAAAACTATCGATATTATTTTATTAATTTTTTTAAATTTAATAATTTTTTAAGGTACATTACCTAAAAAAAAATTAATTTTTTTGAGTTTTTGGGGTGTAAAATCTTTTTAGGGGGTGAAGAGGGCAAGTGACCCCCTACATTTGATACATTTTCTATTATCTTTCATTTGCGGGGTCGATTTTGAAAAAATTCGAAAAAAATTTTTTTGAAATATTTTTAAGGCTACGGGCTTGAAATTTTTCATGGAAATCGATTTTTATTGTTTTTCTCAAAAACTGTAAAAGTTAGCGATTTTAAATTTTTACCAAAGGTAAACACTATGGATAGACGCATTTTAAAAAATATTTGGTTATAATCGGCTAAACAGTTTTTTTGGAAAAAATTCGCAAAGTTTTCGCAAAATTTTGGAACAAAGACGGCCCTGGACGACGCAATTTTAAACCGAAAATTAAAACTTTTACGGCATTTGGCGGGGGAGGTGTCGCTGCAAATTTTAAGCTATCAATCGTCTGGGTGGTGGTAATAGTTTCGAAGATATTAATTATTTTCTGAAAAGTGAAAAAATTCAGACCGCAATTTTGGCTCCAAACGGAAATTTTGCATGTTTTAGCAACATTTTCGGCCATAACTCGATAACGAAAAGAGATAACGAAGTGATTCTTTTTTTGTCGTAAAATGAACATTGAAAGCTTTCAGAAAATGTACATTACGCTGGGGCAAAATTAAATATTTTTTGGAAATTCAAAAAACCCTGTGCGTGGGCAATTTTAGCTCGGGAGGTAGATTTAAATGAACCTTTAAAATCGAAAATCGGTTTAAAAATGGCCCGACGGGAGCCACTCGCCTTAAAATTCAAAATTTCCAGTTGATTTAGGCATAACTTCCGAACCCCTTCGAAAATAAAAATTTCCTACGCGCTACCCGTTGTAGAAATTATTCTTTTATAAGGCAGTGTAGAAAAATTTAATGATTTTTGGAAACTGTGGGCTACAGTGGTAGTACCAATCGGCCGCGTTTAGCGCAATTTTTTGAACATTTTACGTTCGATTTTTTTCTGAAACAAAGGGTAAAAATTTAGTAAAAATTTAGTAAAAATTTAGTAAAAATTTAGTAAAAATTTAGTAAAAATTCAGTAAAAATTTAGTAAAAATTATAAAAATTTCAATATTTTTTAAAATTTTGGAGAATTTTCTGAAAATGTTTTGAAAATTTTTTGTACATTTTTTGAAAATTTTTTGAAAATTTTTTGAATATTTTTTGAAAATTTTTTGAAAATTTTTTGAAAATTTTTTGAAATTTTTTTGAAATTTTTTCGATTTTTTTTTTGAAAATTTTGTAAAGGTTATGAAAATTACGAAAATTTTCCAATTTTTTTGAGTTTTTGGGGTGTAAACATTTTTTTGGGGGTGTAGGGGGCAACTGACCCCCTATATTTCATGCATTTTCAATTGTCTATCATTTGAGGGATCAATCTTGAAAAAATGGGAAAAAAAAATTTTCCGATATTTTTAAGGCTGTGGGCTTGAAATTTTTCATGCGAATCGGTTTTTATTTTTTTTCTCGAAAACTATGAAAGTTGGCGATTTCAAATTTTGACCAAAGTTAAACGGCGTCGACAGACGCATTTTAAAAAATACTCGGTTAAAATCGGTTAAATAGTTTGTTCGGAAAAAATTCCCAAAGATTTGGCAAAAGTTTGATACAAATACGCTCCTGGACGCCGCAATTTTTAACCGAAAATCTACATTTTTACGGAACGTGGTGGGAGAGGTGACGGTGAGAATTTTAAGCTATTAAACGTCGCGGTGAAGTTAAAACTTTCTAAAATATTAATTATTTTGTGAAAAGTGAAAAATTTCAGGCAAAAACGGAGTACTTGATGGAAAATGGTCAAAAATCGACCAATTTCGCGTGGCTCGTGCAAAGTCAGTTTTTAACCGATCGTCATGAAATAAAATTATTCAAAATCGTCAAATTAGGCCCTTCGTCGCCACGTGTGGCGATTTTTAAGATTTCGGACGGTTTCGGAGGAGTTCGTCAATTTACGGGTCAAGGTTTTGGAAGGCGCGAAATTTAAATCTTGAATATTTAAGTCAAATTTGGGAGTTTTTGAAAAATTTTGAATGCGTTTTACTCGGCGAGCGTTTCCGAATCGATCGCGTCCTTTTACTTTTTTTGAAAGTCAAAAATGAGCGAAATATTTCGAAAAATGTCAAAAAATCAACAACAAAAACGGAAAATTTTGATTTTGCTCGTGCAACGTTAGTTTTTAAGATGCGGCCTTCGTATATACTTTATTAGCGTCACGGAACCCGAGGGCTCGTCGCCACGTGTGGCGATTTTTCGGATTTTGAGCGCCTTCGGAGGAGATGTTTGCAATATAAACGCGATTTTTCCGAAAAAAAGTCGTATTTTTTGTTTCGACCCTGAATCCGTCCCTGTTGGAATTTTCGAACGAAAAAAAATTTTTTTAAATGCGGCTCGTCCTCCTCTTTAAGAATCCGAAGAAAAAATTGAGAAATTTTTAATAGTTTCTTTTTTATCGTCGAAAAACGGAAAAAAAAATTGCGGGGGCGGACTCGGGGGCCCGTTTGACCCATTAATCTAAAGGGTACGCTCTGGGCGCCGTATAGCTTCGAAAGAGATTTTTTCGCCGAAAACGCCGGTATGCGCCTTTATGTCGGATTTCGAGGGAACATATGTTTAATTTTCCCTCAAAGTGGAGTTTTATCAAAAAAAATTTAATCCGGTCCCGCAAAAAAACGGCGCCCCGCAGAAAAAAAAGTTTCGTATAAAAAAGATGCGGACGGATGAGGAGAAGAAAATAAAAAAAAAATTTCGAAAATCGCCCCGGCCGTTTTCGAGAAATTTCAAAAAAACACTTTTTTCTTCAACGCCCTGTAGATCCGTCAAAATTTTTCCGATCGAAAAATGACATTTAAACTTTTTTCTTAGAATTTTCTCCTCCGCAAGCACGCAAATTTTCAACCCTCCCCGAAAAAAAACACCTCCCCCTTTTCTTACCGTTTTAGTATTGGAAGGCGCGAAATTTAAATCTTGAATATTTAAGTCAAATTTGGGAGTTTTTGAAAAATTTTGAATGCGTTTTACTCGGCGAGCGTTTCCGAATCGATCGCGTCCTTTTACTTTTTTTGAAAAGTCAAAAATGAGGGAAATATTTCGAAAAATGTCAAAAAATCAACAACAAAAACGGAAAATTTTGATTTGGCTCGTGTGACGTTAATTTTTAAGATATCTTCATCGTATATAGATACTCACCGTCTCCAAACATGGTCCCTCGTCGTCACGTGCAGCGATTTTTGAGGTTTAGAGCGCCTTCGGAGGAGTACTTTAAAATAGGAGTGCGTTTTTTCCCGTAAAAAATCGTGTTTTTTGTTTTGACCCCGAATCCGTCCCTGGTGGTATTTTTGAACGAAAAAAAATTCTATTCGGTGCGGCTCGACCTTCTCTTTGAGAATCCGAAGAGAAAATTGAAAAATTTTACTTAGTTTTTATTTTATCGTCGAAAAACGGGCAAAAAAAGTTGCGGGGGCGGATTCGGAGGCCCGTTTGACCCTTGAATCTAAAGGGTACGCTCTGGGCGCCGTATAGCTTCGAAAGAGATTTTTTCGCCGAAAACGCCGGTACGCGCCTTTCTGTCGGATTTCGAGGGAACATATGTTTAATTTTCCCTCAAAGTGGATTTTTTATAAAAAAAAATTTTTGTTTTGACCCTGAATCCGTCCCTGTTGGAACTTTTGAACGAAAAAATTTTTTTGTATATGCGGCTCGTCCTCCTCTTTAAAAATTTGAAGAGAAAATTGAAAAATTTTACTTAGTTTTTATTTTATCGTCGAAAAACGGGGAAATAAATTTTGCGGGGGCGGACTCGGGAGCCCGTTTGACCCTTTAATCTAAAGGGTACGCTCTGGGCGCCGTATAGCTTCGAAAGAGATTTTTTCGCCGAAAACGCCGGTATGCGCCTTTATGTCGGATTTCGAGGGAACATATGTTTAATTTTCCCTCAAAGTCGAGTTTTTATGAAAAAATCTTTAATCCGGTCCTGCAAAAAAACGGCGCCCCGCAGAAAAAAAAGTTTCGTATAAAAAAGATGCGGACGGAGGAGGAGAAGAAAACGAAAAAAAAATTTCGAAAATCGCCCAGGCCGTTTTCGAGAAACGGCAAAAAAACACTTTTTTCTTCAACGCCCTGTAGATCCGTCAAAATTTTTCCGATCGAAAAATGACATTTAAACTTTTTTCTTAGAATTTTCTCCTCCGCCGGCCCGCAAATTTTCAACTCTCCCCGAAAAAAAACGCCTCCCCCATTTCTTACCGTTTTAGTATTATAGACAAGTGTGGTGCGTTTCAAATTTACAATTTGAAAGTTAATAATTTTGGGTTGTAGTATAAAGAAATAAGAAAAAAATAAAAAAAAATTCAAGCTCTACGACTTTTTGTTCAAAAGATATGAATTTTTATATAAAATATGGCATTCTGATAAATGAGTAAATGTGTATTGTTAAAAAATCATATTTAGCTTAATAACTGAAATTAAGAAACAAAAATTAGTACAGATAAGTTTGTAAAAACTATCGATATTATTTTATTAAATCTTTTAAAATTTAATTATTTTTTAAGGTACATTACCTAAGAAACTTTTGATTTTTTTGAGTTTTTGGGGTGTAACATTTTTTTTAGAGGGTATAGGGGGTAACTAACTCCCTACATTTCATTCATTTTCTATTGTCCTTCATTTGCGTGGACGATTTTGAAAAAATTCGAAAAAGAATTTTTTGCGATATTTTTAAGGCTACTTACTGGCTTGAAATTTTTCATGGAAATCGATTTTTATTGTTTTTCTCGAAAACTATGAAAGTTAGCGATTTCAAATATTTTCCAAAGGTAAACACCGTCGATAGACGCGTTTTAAAAAATATTTGGTTAAAATCGGTTAAAAAGTTTTTTTGGAAAAAATTCGCAAAGTTTTGGCAAAATTTTGGTACAAAGACGGGCCTGGACGACGCAATTTTAAACCGAAAATTAAAATTTTCAGAGAATTTGGTGGGGGACATGACAGTGCGAATTTTAAGCTATTAATCGTCCTGGTGGTTCCAATAGTTTCGAAGATATTAATTATTTTGTGAAAAGTGAAAAATTAAAGACCGCAATTTTGGCTCCAAACGGAGATTTTGCATATTTTTGCTACATTTTCGGCCATAACTCGATAGCGAATAGGGATAGCGAAGTAATTCTTTTGTTGTCGTAAAGCGGACCTTGAATGCTTTCAGAAAAGGTGTATCACATGGGAGTGAAATAGAATTTGATGGGTTGATTAGACCGTAAAGCGTCAAAAATTGCGACTTTTTTAAATAAAACTTTAAAAAAATTATTTTTTCGTTATTTTATACAAATTCAAAAAACCCTATGCGTGGGCGGTTTTCGATCTAAGAGTAGATTCAGCAGAGTTTTTAAAACTGAAAATCCGTTAAAAATGGGCGAGCGGGAGCCGTCCACCCTTAAATTCCAAAATTCTGCTTTATCTTCCCAACCCCTTCGAGTATGAAAACAAAAAATAGCCTATTAGCTGCAAAAGTTACTTTATTTAAGGGAAATGAAGTAAAATTTGAAATTTTTTAAAAACTGTGGGCGCAACTGGTACAACCGTTTTCCCGCTTTTGTGCGATTTTTTGAACATTTTACGTTCTATTTTTTTCTAAAGCAAAGGGAAAAAATTTAGAGGTGTCGATTTTTTTGCTTATATATGTTAATGCAATAAGCAAAATAAAAAAATATCGCACCGTAATATCCAACCCCTTTTAAAAGTTACGAATTTTCAAAGTCCGCGTCGAAAAAGCAAGAAAAACGAAATGCAAATTTAAAGGCCCCAAATTAATACAAAAAATCAAGATATCAAAAAAAGGGCTCGGATTGCCATAATAACGTGTATCTAGTTTGTAAATCGAAAACCCGCTATTTTTTTGCACCTGCTGATCCTCAAATATAAGGGGTACAGTTTGAGCACATTTGCCGCCCGAAAAAACGTTAAATTTGTACTCTTGGCGTCTCGGCGCCGGGGCGCCACACGGTTACTCCTGGAGACTTAAAAATGGCCTGGGTTCATCCCCAGGATGTGAGAATAAAAGGGGCCAAATTTCGTCGCTCCCCTATAAAACCGGACGGGGGTGCGATTTTTCAAATTTGACGCCGACGAAAACCGGAAAAAAAAGCGAGAAAAATCGACCGTTTTCGAAAACTTTTTTCAGGGTGTTAGCGTGCTGGGAAAAATTTTAGATTCTAACCCCGCTTAGAATCGGCATCCCCCTTCACGATGCAATCAGATTTTTTTTTTGAAAATTTTGTAAAGGTTATGAAAATTACGAAAATTTTCCAATTTTTTTGAGTTTTTGGGGTGTAAACATTTTTTTGGAGGTGTAGGGGGCAACTGACCCCCTATATTTCATGCATTTTCAATTGTCTATCATTTGAGGGATCAATCTTGAAAAAATCGGAAAAAAAAATTTTCCGATATTTTTAAGGCTGTGGGCTTGAAATTTTTCATGCGAATCGGTTTTTATTTTTTTTCTCGAAAACTATGAAAGTTGGCGATTTCAAATTTTGACCAAAGTTAAACGGCGTCGACAGACGCATTTTAAAAAATACTCGGTTAAAATCGGTTACATAGTTTTTTCGGAAAAAATTCCCAAAGATTTGGCAAAATTTTGATACAAATACGGTCCTGGACGGCGCAATTTTCAACCGAAAATCTACATTTTTACGGAACGTGGTGGGAGAGGTGACGGTGAGAATTTTAAGCTATTAAACGTCGCGGTGATGTTAAAACTTTCTAAAATATTAATTATTTTGTGAAAAGTGAAAAATTTCAGGCAAAAACGGAGTACTCGATAGAAAATGGTCAAAAATCGACCAATTTCGCGTGGCTCGTGCAAAGTCAGTTTTTAACCGATCGTCGTGAAATAAAATTATTCAAAATCGTCAAATTAGGCCCTTCGTAGCCACGTGTGGCGATTTTTCTGATTTTGGACGGTTTCGGAGGAGTTCGTCAATTTACGGGTCAAGGTTTTGGAAGGCGCGAAATTTAAATCTTGAATGTTTAAGTCAAATTTGGGAGTTTTTGAAAAATTTTGAATGCGTTTTATTCGGGAAGCCCTTTCAAATCGATTGCGTCCTTTTTCTTTTTTGAAAACCAAAAAATAAGGAAAATATTCCGAAAAATGACAAAAAAACAGCAAAAAGACGGAAAATTTTGATTTGGCTCGTGTGACGTTAATTTTTGAGATATCTTCATCGTATATAGATACTCACCGTCTCCGAACTTGGTCCCTCGTCGTCACGTGCGGCGATTTTTGAGGTTCAGAGCGCCTTCGGAGGAGTACTTTAAAATAGGAGTGCGTTTTTTCCCGTAAAAAATCGTGTTTTTTGTTTTGACCCCGAATCCGTCCCCGGTGGTATTTTTGAACGAAAAAAAATTCTCTTCGGTGCGGCTCGACCTTCTCTTTGAGAATCCGAAGAGAAAATTGAAAAATTTTACTTAGTTTTTATTTTATCGTCGAAAAACGGGCAAAAAAAGTTGCGGGGGCGGACTCGGAGGCCCGTTTGACCCATCAATCTAAAGGGTACGCTCTGGGCGCCGTATAGCTTCGAAAGAGATTTTTTCGCCGAAAACGCCGGTACGCGCCTTTCTGTCGGATTCCGACATAACATATGTTTAATTTTCCCTCAAAGTGGAGTTTTTATCAAAAAAAATTTAATCCGGTCCCGCAAAAAAACGGCGCCCCGCAGAAAAAAAAGTTTCGTATAAAACAGATGCGGACGGACGAGGAGAAGAAAATAAAAAAAAAATTTCGAAAATCGCCCCGGCCGTTTTCGAGAAATTTCAAAAAAACACTATTTTCTTCAACACCCTGTAGATCGGCGGAATTTTTTCCGATCGAAAAATGTCATTTAAACTTTTTTCTTAGAATTTTCTTCTCCGCCAGCACGCAAATTTACAACTCTCCCCGAAAAAAAACACCTCCCCCTTTTCTTACCGTTTTAGTATTATAGACAAGTGTGGTGCGTTTCAAATTTACAATTTGAAAGTTAATAATTTTGGGTTGTAGTATAAAGAAATAAGAAAAAAATAAAAAAAAAAATTCAAGGCTCTACGACTTTTTGTTCAAAAGATATGAATTTTTATATAAAATATGGTATTCTGATAAATTAGTAAATATGTATTTTGAAAAATTCATATTTCGCTTAATAATTAAAATTAAGAAATAAAAATTCGTACAGATATGTTTGTAAAACTTATCGATATTATCTTATTAAATTTTTTAAAATTTAATTATTTTTTAAAGTACATTACCTAGAAAAGTTTTGATTTTTTTGAGTTTTTGGGGTGTAAATTTTTTTTGAGGGGTGTAGAGGGCAAGTGACCCCTACATTTCATCCATTTTCTATTATCTTTCATTTGCGGGGTCGATTTTGAAAAAATTCGAAAAAAATTTTTTTGAAATATTTTTAAGGCTACGGGCTTGAAATTTTTCATGGAAATCGATTTTTATTGTTTTTCTCAAAAACTGTAAAAGTTAGCGATTTTAAATTTTTACCAAAGGTAAACACCATGGATAGACGCATTTTAAAAAATATTTGGTTAAAATCGGCTAAACAGTTTTTTTGGAAAAAATTCGCAAAGTTTTCGCAAAATTTTGGAACAAAGCCGGCCCTGGACGACGCAATTTTAAACCGAAAATTAAAACTTTTACGGCATTTGGCGGGGGAGGTGTCGCTGCAAATTTTAAGCTATCAATCGTCTGGGTGGTGGTAATAGTTTCGAAGATATTAATTATTTTCTGAAAAGTGAAAAAATTCAGGCCGCAATTTTGGCTCCAAACGGAAATTTTGCATGTTTTAGCAACATTTTCGGCCATAACTCGATAACGAAAAGAGATAACGAAGTGATTCTTTTTTTGTCGTAAAATGAACATTGAAAGCTTTCAGAAAATGTACATTACGCTGGGGCAAAATTAAATTTTAGGGGTTGAATAGACCGAAACGCGTCAAAAATTACGACTTTTTTAAATGCGATCTTAAAAAAAATAATTTTTCGTTATTTTTTGGAAATTCAAAAAACCCTGTGCGTGGGCCATTTTAGCTCGGGAGGTAGATTTAAATGAACCTTTAAAATCGAAAATCGGGTAAAAAATGGCCCGACGGGAGCCACTCGCCTCAAAATTCAAAATTTCCAGTTGATTTAGGCATAACTTCCGAACCCTTCGAAAATAAAAATTTCCTACGCGCTACCCGTTGTAGAAATTATTCTTTTATAAGGCAGTGTAGAAAAATTTAATGATTTTTGGAAACTGTGGGCTACAGTGGTAGTACCAATCGGCCGCGTTTAGCGCAATTTTTTGAACATTTTACGTTCGATTTTTTTCTGAAACAAAGGGTTCAAATTTTGCGGAGTTGATTTTTCTGCTTATAAATATGAATGTAATAAGCAAAATAAAAAATATCGCACCGTAATATCCAACCCCTATCGAAAGTTACGAATTTTCAAAGTCCGCGTCAAAAAGCAAGAAAAACGAAATGCAAATTTAAAGGCCCCAAATTTATACAAAAAATCAAGATATCAAAAAAAGGGCTCGGATCGCCATAATAACGTGTATCTAGTTTGTAAATCGAAAACCCGCTATTTTTTTGCACCTGCTGATTCTCAAATATAAGGGGTACAGTTTGAGCACATTTGCCGCCCGAAAAAACGTTAAATTTGTACTCTTGGCGTCTCGGCGCCGGGGCGCCACACGGTTACTCCTGGAGACTTATAAATGGCCTGGGTTCATCCCCAGGATGTGAGAATAAAAGGGGCCAAATTTCGTCGCTCCCCTATAAAACCGGACGGGGGTGCGATTTTTCAAATTTGACGCCGACGAAAACCGGAAAAAAAGCGAGAAAAATCGACCGTTTTCGAGAACTTTTTTCAGAGTGTTAGCGTGCTCGGAAAAATTTTAGATTCTAACCCCGTTTAGAATCGGCATCCCTCTTCACGATGCAATCAGAATTTTTAAAATCTGACTAAAAAAACTGCCCTTTTAGCGGCTCGTCGCAAAAAACGTCCGAATTTGGGGTAAAAATACAAAAGGGGCTGTATCTCCGCCCCCTTAATAGATAGGTTCGGACGGGTCAAAACCATCCTGTATAGAATTTGGTCCTCTATAACATACTAAAATTTGATGCGATTCGGGGAGAATTTCAGACAGTGAGGGGATGAATTCGATTTTTCGTTCGGGGGGGGAATAACTTTTTTCGGGGCGGTCCGAACGAAAAGGGACATTTAAACTTTTTTCTTAAAATTTTCTCTTCTTTATACATGCAAAATTTCAACTCTATACGAAAAAAAAACATTTTACGTTTCTTACGGTTTTAGTATTATAGAAAATATTTAAGTCAAATTTGGGAATTTTTGAAAAATGTTGAATGCGTTTTATTCGGGAAGCCATTTCAAATCGATTGCGTCCTTTTTCTTTTTTGAAAACCAAAAAATAAGGAAAATATTCCGAAAAATTACAAAAAAAAACAGCAAAAAGACGGAAAATTTTGATTTTGCTCGTGTGACGTTAATTTTTAAGATATCTTCATCGTATATAGATACTCACCGTCTCCGAACGTGGTCCCTCGTCGTCACGTGCAGCGATTTTTGAGGTTCAGAGCGCCTTCGGAGGAGTACTTTAAAATAGGAGTGCGTTTTTTCCCGTAAAAAATCGTGTTTTTTGTTTTGACCCTGAATCCGTCCCCGGTGGTATTTTTGAACGAAAAAAAATTCTTTTCGGTGCGGCTCGACCTTCTCTTTGAGAATCCGAAGAGAAAATTGAAAAATTTTACTTAGTTTTTATTTTATCGTCGAAAAACGGGCAAAAAAAGTTGCGGGGGCGGACTCGGAGGCCCGTTTGACCCGTTAATCTAAAGGGTACGCTCTGGGCGCCGTATAGCTTCGAAAGAGATTTTTTCGCCGAAAACGTCGGTATGCGCCTTTAGGTCGGATTCCGACATAACATATGTTTAATTTTCCCTCAAAGTGGATTTTTTATAAAAAAAAATTTTTGTTTTGACCCTGAATCCGTCCCTGTTGGAAGTTTTGAACGAAAAAAATTTTTCTTACATGCGGCTCGTCCTCCTCTTTAAGAATCCGAAGAGAAAATTGAAAAATGTTACTTAGTTTTTATTTTATCGTCGAAAAACGGGGAAATAAATTTTGCGGGGGCGGACTCGGGAGCCCGTTTGACCCTTTAATCTAAAGGGTACGCTCTGGGCGCCGTATAGCTTCGAAAGAGATTTTTTCGCCGAAAACGCCGGTATGCGCCTTTAGGTCGGATTCCGACATAACATATGTTTAATTTTCCCTCAAAGTGGAGTTTTTATCAAAAAAAATTTAATCCGGTCCCGCAAAAAAACGGCGCCCCGTAGAAAAAAAAGTTTAATATAAAAAAGATGCGGACGGATGAGGAGAAGAAAATAAAAAAAAAATTTCGAAAATCGCCCCGGCCGTTTTCGAGAAATTTCAAAAAAACACTTTTTTCTTCAACACCCTGTAGATCGGTGGAATTTTTTCCGATCGAAAAATGTCATTTAAACTTTTTTCTTAGAATTTTCTCCCCCGCACGCCCGCAAATTTTCAACACTCCCCGAAAAAAAACACCTCCCCCTTTTCTTACCGTTTTAGTATTATAGACAAGTGTGGTGCGTTTCAAATTTACAATTTGAAAGTTAATAATTTTGGGTTGTAGTATAAAGAAATAAGAAAAAAATAAAAAAAAATTCAAGGCTCTACGACTTTTTGTTCAAAAGATATGAATTTTTATATAAAATATGGTATTCTGATAAATTAGTAAATATGTATTTTGAAAAATTCATATTTCGCTTAATAATTAAAATTAAGAAATAAAAATTCGTACAGATATGTTTGTAAAACTTATCGATATTATCTTATTAAATTTTTTAAAATTTAATTATTTTTTAAAGTACATTACCTAGAAAAGTTTTGATTTTTTTGAGTTTTTGGGGTGTAAATTTTTTTTGAGGGGTGTAGAGGGCAAGTGACCCCTACATTTCATCCATTTTCTATTATCTTTCATTTGCGGGGTCGATTTTGAAAATATTGTAAAAAAAAATTTTGGAGATATTTTTAAGGCTACGGGCTTGAAATTTTTCATGGAAATCGATTTTTATTGTTTTTCTCGAAAACTATGAAAGTTAGCGATTTCAAATATTTTTCAAAGGTAAACACCGTCGATAGACGCGTTTTAAAAAATATTTGGTTAAAATCGGTTAAAAAGTTTTTTTGGAAAAAATTCGCAAAGTTTTGGCAAAATTTTGGTACAAATGCGGGCCTGGACGACGCAATTTTAAACCGAAAATTAAAATTTTCACGGAATTTGGTGGGGGAGGTGACGGTGCAAATTTTAAGCTATTAAGCGTGCCGGTGGTTCCAATAGTTTTGAAGATATTAATTATTTTGTGAAAAGTGAAAAATTTCAGACCGCAATTTTGGCTCCAAACGGAGATTTTGCATATTTTTGCTACATTTTCGGCCATAACTCGATAACGAAAAGGGATAGCGAAGTAATTTACAATTTAAAAGTTAATAATTTATAAATGTAGTGTAAAGAAATTAGAAAAAAATAAAAAAAAAATTCAAGGCTCCACGACTTTTTGTTCAAAAGATATGAATTTTTATTTAAAATATGGCATTCTGATAAATGAGTAAATGTGTATTGTTAAAAAATCATATTTAGCTTAATAACTGAAATTAAGAAACAAAAATTAGTACAGATAAGTTTGTAAAAACTATCGATATTATTTTATTAATTTTTTAAGGTACATTACCTAAAAAAAATTTAATTTTTTTGAGTTTTTGGGGTGTAAAATCTTTTTAGGGGGTGAAGAGGGCAAGTGACCCCCTACATTTGATACATTTTCTATTATCTTTCATTTGCGGGGTCGATTTTGAAAAAATTTGAAAAAAAATTTTTTGAAATATTTTTAAGGCTACGGGCTTGAAATTTTTCATGGAAATCGATTTTTATTGTTTTTCTCAAAAACTGTAAAAGTTAGCGATTTTAAATTTTTACCAAAGGTAAACACTATGGATAGACGCATTTTAAAAAATATTTGGTTAAAATCGGCTAAACAGTTTTTTTGGAAAAAATTCGCAAAGTTTTCGCAAAATTTTGGAACAAAGACGGCCCCGGACGACGCAATTTTAAACCGAAAATTAAAACTTTTACGGCATTTGGTGGGGGAGGTGTCGCTGCAAATTTTAAGCTATCAATCGTCTGGGTGGTGGTAATAGTTTCGAAGATATTAATTATTTTCTGAAAAGTGAAAAAATTCAGGCCGCAATTTTGGCTCCAATCGGAAATTTTGCATGTTTTAGCAACATTTTCGGCCATAACTCGATAACGAAAAGAGATAACGAAGTGATTCTTTTTTTGTCGTAAAATGAACATTGAAAGCTTTCAGAAAATGTACATTACGCTGGGGCAAAATTAAATTTGAGGGGTTGAATAGACCGAAACGCGTCAAAAATTACGACTTTTTTAAATGCGATCTTAAAAAAAATAATTTTTCGTTATTTTTTGGAAATTCAAAAAACCCTGTGCGTGGGCAATTTTAGCTCGGGAGGTAGATTTAAATGAACCTTTAAAATCGAAAATCGGTTAAAAAATGGCCCGACGGGAGCCACTCGCCTCAAAATTCAAAATTTCCAGTTGATTTAGGCATAACTTCCGAACCCCTTCGAAAATAAAAATTTCCTACGCGCTACCCGTTGTAGAAAGTATTCTTTTATAAGGCAGTGTAGAAAAATTTAATGATTTTTGGAAACTGTGGGCTACAGTGGTAGTACCAATCGGCCGCGTTTAGCGCAATTTTTTGAACATTTTACGTTCGATTTTTTTCTGAAACAAAGGGTTCAAATTTTGCGGAGTTGATTTTTCTGCTTATAAATATGAATGTAATAAGCAAAATAAAAAATATCGCACCGTAATATCCAACCCCTATCGAAAGTTACGAATTTTCAAAGTCCGCGTCGAAAAAGCAAGAAAAACGAAATGCAAATTTAAAGGCCCCAAATTAATACAAAAAATCAAGATATCAAAAAAAGGGCTCGGATCGCCATAATAACGTGTATCTAGTTTGTAAATCGAAAACCCGCTATTTTTTTGCACCTGCTGATTCTCAAATATAAGGGGTACAGTTTGAGCACATTTGCCGCCCGAAAAAACGTTAAATTTGTACTCTTGGCGTCTCGGGGCCGGGGCGCCACACGGTTACTCCTGGAGACTTAAAAATGGCCTGGGTTCATCCCCAGGATGTGAGAATAAAAGGGGCTAAATTTCGTAGCTCCCCTATAAAACCGGACGGGGGTGCGATTTCTCAAATTTGACGCCGACGAAAACCGGAAAAAAAGCGAGAAAAATCGACCGTTTTCGAGAACTTTTTTCAGAGTGTTAGCGTGCTCGGAAAAATTTTAGATTCTAACCCCGCTTAAAATCGGCATCCCTCTTCACGATGCAATCAGAATTTTTAAAATCTGACTAAAAAAACTGCCCTTTTAGCGGCTCGTCGCAAAAAACGTCCGAATTTGGGGTAAAAATACAAAAGGGGCTGTATCTCCGCCCCCTTAATAGATAGGTTCAGACGGGTCAAAACCATCCTGTATAGAATTTGGTCCTCTATAACATACTAAAATTTGATGCGATTCGGGGAGAATTTCAGACAGTGAGGGGATGAATTCGATTTTTCGTTCGGGGGGGGAATAACTTTTTTCGGGGCGCTCCGAACGGAAAGGGACATTTAAACTTTTTTCTTAAAATTTTCTCTTCTTTATACATGCAAAATTTCAACTCTATACGAAAAAAAAACATTTTACGTTTCTTACGGTTTTAGTATTATAGAAAATATTTAAGTCAAATTTGGGAATTTTTGAAAAATGTTGAATGCGTTTTATTCGGGTAGCAATTTCAAATCGATTGCGTCCTTTTTCTTTTTTGAAAACCAAAAAATAAGGAAAATATTCCGAAAAATGACAAAAAAAAACAGCAAAAAGACGGAAAATTTTGATTTTGCTCGTGTGACGTTAATTTTTAAGATATCTTCATCGTATATAGATACTCACCGTCTCCGAACATGGTCCCTCGTCGTCACGTGCAGCGATTTTTGAGGTTTAGAGCGCCTTCGGAGGAGTACTTTAAAATAGGAGTGCGTTTTTTCCCGTAAAAAATCGTGTTTTTTGTTTTGACCCCGAATCCGTCCCCGGTGGTATTTTTGAACGAAAAAAAATTCTATTCGGTGCGGCTCGACCTTCTCTTTGAGAATCCGAAGAGAAAATTGAAAAATTTTACTTCGTTTTTATTTTATCGTCGAAAAACGGGCAAAAAAAGTTGCGGGGGCGGACTCGGAGGCCCGTTTGACCCGTTAATCAAAAGGGTACGCTCTGGGCGCCGTATAGCTTCGAAAGAATTTTTTCCGCCGAAAACGCCGGTATGCGCCTTTATGTCGGATTTCGAGGGAACATATGTTTAATTTTCCCTCAAAGTGGGTTTTTTATAAAAAAAAATTTTTGTTTTGACCCTGAATCCGTCCCTGTTGGAAGTTTTGAACGAAAAAATTTTTTTTTATATGCGGCTCCTCCTCCTCTTTAAGAATCCGAAGAGAAAATTGAAAAATTTTACTTAGTTTTTATTTTATCGTCGAAAAACGGGGAAATAAATTTTGCGGGGGCGGACTCGGGAGCCCGTTTGACCCTTAAATCTAAAGGGTACGCTCTGGGCGCCGTATAGCTTCGAAAGAGATTTTTTCGCCGAAAACGCCGGTACGCGCCTTTCTGTCGGATTCCGATATAACATATGTTTAATTTTCCCTCAAAGTGGAGTTTTTATGAAAAAAAATTTAATCCGGTCCCGCAAAAAAACGGCGCCCCGTAGAAAAAAAAGTTTAATATAAAACAGATGCGGACGGACGAGGAGAAGAAAATAAAAAAAAAATTTCGAAAATCGCCCCGGCCGTTTTCGAGAAATTTCAAAAAAACACTTTTTTCTTCAACGCCCTGTAGATCGGTGGAATTTTTTCCGATCGAAAAATGTCATTTAAACTTTTTTCTTGGAATTTTCTCCCCCTTCGGCTCGCAAATTTTCAACTCTCCCCGAAAAAAAACACCTCCCCATTTTCTTACCGTTTTAGTATTATAGACAAGTGTGCGGGTTTCAAATTTACAATTTGAAAGTTAATAATTTTGGGTTGTAGTATAAAGAAATAAGAAAAAAATAAAAAAAAATTCAAGGCTCTACGACTTTTTGTTCAAAAGATATGAATTTTTATATAAAATATGGTATTCTGATAAATTAGTAAATATGTATTTTGAAAAATTCATATTTCGCTTAATAATTAAAATTAAGAAATAAAAATTCGTACAGATATGTTCGTAAAACTTATCGATATTATCTTATTAAATTTTTTAAAATTTAATTATTTTTTAAAGTACATTACCTAGAAAAGTTTTGATTTTTTTGAGTTTTTGGGGTGTAAATTTTTTTTGAGGGGTGTAGAGGGCAAGTGACCCCTACACTTCATCCATTTTCTATTATCTTTCATTTGCGGGGTCGATTTTGAAAATATTGTAAAAAAAAATTTTGGAGATATTTTTAAGGCTACGGGCTTGAAATTTTTCATGGAAATCGATTTTTATTGTTTTTCTTGAAAACTATGAAAGTTAGCGATTTCAAATATTTTCCAAAGGTAAACACCGTCGATAGACGCGTTTTAAAAAATATTCGGTTAAAATCGGTTAAAAAGTTTTTTTGGAAAAAATTCGCAAAGTTTTGGCAAAATTTTGGTACAAATGCGGGCCTGGACGACGCAATTTTAAACCGAAAATTACAATTTTCACGGAATTTGGTGGGGGAGGTGAAGGTGCGAATTTTAAGCTTTTAAGCGTGCCGGTGGTTCCAATAGTTTTGAAGATATTAATTATTTTGTGAAAAGTGAAAAATTTCAGACCGCAATTTTGGCTCCAAACGGAGATTTTGCATATTTTTGCTACATTTTCGGCCATAACTCGATAACGAAAAGGGATAGCGAAGTAATTTACAATTTAAAAGTTAATAATTTATAAATGTAGTGTAAAGAAATTAGAAAAAAATAAAAAAAAAATTCAAGGCTCCACGACTTTTTGTTCAAAAGATATGAATTTTTATTGAAAATATGGCATTCTGATAAATGAGTAAATGTGTATTGTTAAAAAATCATATTTAGCTTAATAACTGAAATTAAGCAACAAAAATTAGTACAGATAAGTTTGTAAAAACTATCGATATTATTTTATTAATTTTTTTAAATTTAATAATTTTTTAAGGTACATTACCTAAAAAAAATTTAATTTTTTTGAGTTTTTGGGGTGTAAAATCTTTTTAGGGGGTGAAGAGGGCAAGTGACCCCCTACATTTGATACATTTTCTATTATCTTTCATTTGCGGGGTCGATTTTGAAAAAATTCAAAAAAAATTTTTTTGAAATATTTTTAAGGCTACGGGCTTGAAATTTTTCATGGAAATCGATTATTATTGTTTTTCTCAAAAACTGTAAAAGTTAGCGATTTTAAATTTTTACCAAAGGTAAACACCATGGATAGACGCATTTTAAAAAATATTTGGTTAAAATCGGCTAAACAGTTTTTTTGGAAAAAATTCGCAAAGTTTTCGCAAAATTTTGGAACAAAGACGGCCCTGGACAACGCAATTTTAAACCGAAAATTAAAACTTTTACGGCATTTGGCGGGGGAGGTGTCGCTGCAAATTTTAAGCTATTAATCGTCTGGGTGGTGGTAATAGTTTCGAAGATATTAATTATTTTCTGAAAAGTGAAAAAATTCAGGCCGCAATTTTGGCTCCAAACGGAAATTTTGCATGTTTTAGCAACATTTTCGGCCATAACTCGATAACGAAAAGAGATAACGAAGTGATTCTTTTTATGTCGTAAAATGAACATTGAAAGCTTTCAGAAAATGTACATTACGCTGGGGCAAAATTAAATTTGAGGGATTGAATAGACAGAAACGCGTCAAAAATTACGACTTTTTTAAATGCGATCTTAAAAAAAATAATTTTTCGTTATTTTTTGGAAATTCAAAAAACCCTATGCGTGGGCAATTTTAGCTCGGGAGGTGGATTTAAATGAACCTTTAAAATCGAAAATCGGTTAAAAAATGGCCCGACGGGAGCCACTCGCCTCAAAATTCAAAATTTCCAGTTGATTTAGGCATAACTTCCGAACCCCTTCGAAAATAAAAATTTCCTACGCGCTACCCGTTGTAGAAATTATTCTTTTATAAGGCAGTGTAGAAAAATTTAATGATTTTTGGAAACTGTGGGCTACAGTGGTAGTACCAATCGGCCGCGTTTAGCGCAATTTTTTGAACATTTTACGTTCGATTTTTTTCTGACACAAAGGGTTCAAATTTTGCGGAGTTGATTTTTCTGCTTATAAATAAAAATTTTGTAAAGGTTATGAAAATTACGAAAATTTTCCGATTTTTTTGAGTTTTTGGGGTGTAAACATTTTTTTGGGGGTGTAGGGGGCAACTGACCCCCTATATTTCATGCATTTTCAATTGTCTATCATTTGAGGGATCAATCTTGGAAAAAATTGGAAAAAAAAATTTTCCGATATTTTTAAGGCTGTGGGCTTGAAATTTTTCATGCGAATCGGTTTTTATTTTTTTTCTCGAAAACTATGAAAGTTGGCGATTTCAAATTTTGACCAAAGTTAAACGGCGTCGACAGACGCATTTTAAAAAATACTCGGTTAAAATCGGTTAAATAGTTTTTTCGGAAAAAATTCCCAAAGATTTGGCAAAATTTTGATAGAAATACGGTCCTGGACGGCGCAATTTTCAACCGAAAATCTACATTTTTACGGAACGTGGTGGGAGAGGTGACGGTGAGAATTTTAAGCTATTAAACGTCGCGGTGATGTTAAAACCTTCTAAAATATTAATTATTTTGTGAAAAGTGAAAAATTTCAGGCAAAAACGGAGTACTTGATGGAAAATGGTCAAAAATCGACCAATTTCGCGTGGCTCGTGCAAAGTCAGTTTTTAACCGATCGTCATGAAATAAAATTATTCAAAATCGTCAAATTAGGCCCTTTGTCGCCACGTGTGGCGATTTTTAAGATTTTGGACGGTTTCGGAGGAGTTCGTCAATTTACGGGTCGGGGTTTTGGAAGGCGCGAAATTTAAATCTCGAATATTTAAGTCAAATTTGGGAGTTTTTGAAAAATTTTGAATGCGTTTTACTCGGCGAGCGATTGCGAATCGATCGCGTCCTTTTACTTTTTTTGAAAAGTCAAAAATGAGCGAAATATTTCGAAAAATGTCAAAAAATCAACAACCAAAACGGAAAATTTTGATTTTGCTCGTGTGACGTTAGTTTTTAAGATGTGGCCTTCGTATATACTTTATTAGCGTCACGGAACCCGAGGGCTCGTCGCCACGTGTGGCGATTTTTCGGATTTTGAGCGCCTTCGGAGGAGATGTTTGCAATATAAACGCGATTTTTCCGAAAAAAAGTCGTATTTTTTGTTTCGACCCTGAATCCGTCCCTGTTGGAATTTTCGAACGAAAAAATCTTTTTTTAAATGCGGCTCGTCCTCCTCTTTAAGAATCCGAAGAGAAAATTGAAAAATTTTACTTAGTTTTTATTTTATCGTCGAAAAACGGGCAAAAAAAGTTGCGGGGGCGGACTCGGAGGCCCGTTTGACCCTTGAATCTAAAGGGTACGCTCTGGGCGCCGTATAGCTTCGAAAGAGATTTTTTCGCCGAAAACGCCGGTATGCGCCTTTATGTCGGATTTCGAGGGAACATATGTTTAATTTTCCCTCAAAGTCGAGTTTTTATGAAAAAATCTTTAATCCGGTCCTGCAAAAAAACGGCGCCCCGTAGAAAAAAAAGTTTAATATGAAAAAGATGCGGACGGATGAGGAGAAGAAAATAAAAAAAAAATTTCGAAAATCGCCCCGGCCGTTTTCGAGAAATTTCAAAAAAACACTTTTTTCTTCAACGCCCTGTAGATCCGTCAAAATTTTTCCGATCGAAAAATGACATTTAAACTTTTTTCTTAGAATTTTCTCCTCCGCAAGCACGCAAATTTTCAACCCTCCCCGAAAAAAAACACCTCCCCCTTTTCTTACCGTTTTAGTATTGGAAGGCGCGAAATTTAAATCTTGAATATTTAAGTCAAATTTGGGAGTTTTTTAAAAATTTTGAATGCGTTTTACTTGGCGAGCGTTTCCGAATCGATCGCGTCCTTTTACTTTTTTTGAAAAGTCAAAAATGAGGGAAATATTTCGAAAAATGTCAAAAAATCAACAACAAAAACGGAAAATTTTGATTTGGCTCGTGTGACGTTAATTTTTAAGATATCTTCATCGTATATAGATACTCACCGTCTCCAAACATGGTCCCTCGTTGTCACGTGCAGCGATTTTTGAGGTTTAGAGCGCCTTCGGAGGAGTACTTTAAAATAGGAGTGCGTTTTTTCCCGTAAAAAATCGTGTTTTTTGTTTTGACCCCGAATCCGTCCCTGGTGGTATTTTTGAACGAAAAAAAATTCTATTCGGTGCGGCTCGACCTTCTCTTTGAGAATCCGAAGAGAAAATTGAAAAATTTTACTTAGTTTTTATTTTATCGTCGAAAAACGGGCAAAAAAAGTTGCGGGGGCGGACTCGGAGGCCCGTTTGACCCTTGAATCTAAAGGGTACGCTCTGGGCGCCGTATAGCTTCGAAAGAGATTTTTTCGCCGAAAACGCCGGTAGGCGCCTTTATGTCGGATTTCGAGGGAACATATGTTTAATTTTCCCTCAAAGTGGATTTTTTATAAAAAAAAATTTTTTGTTTTGACCCTGAATCCGTCCCTGTTGGAAGTTTTGAACGAAAAAATTTTTTTTTATATGCGGCTCGTCCTCCTCTTTCAGAATCCGAAGAGAAAATTGAAAAATTTTACTTAGTTTTTATTTTATCGTCGAAAAACGGGGAAATAAATTTTGCGGGGGCGGACTCGGGAGCCCGTTTGACCCTTTAATCTAAAGGGTACGCTCTGGGCGCCGTATAGCTTCGAAAGAGATTTTTTCGCCGAAAACGCCGGTATGCGCCTTTATGTCGGATTTCGAGGGAACATATGTTTAATTTTCCCTCAAAGTCGAGTTTTTATGAAAAAATCTTTAATCCGGTCCTGCAAAAAAACGGCGCCCCGCAGAAAAAAAAGTTTCGTATAAAAAAGATGCGGACGGAGGAGGAGAAGAAAACGAAGAAAAAATTTCGAAAATCGCCCAGGCCGTTTTCGAGAAATGGCAAAAAAACACTTTTTTCTTCAACGCCCTGTAGATCCGTCAAAATTTTTCCGATCGAAAAATGACATTTAACTTTTCGTCTTGAAATTTTTTCCCCCTTCCGCATGCAAATTTTCAACTCTCCCCGAAAAAAAACAACTCCCCCTTTTCTTACCGTTTTAGTATTATAGACAAGTGTGGTGCGTTTCAAATTTACAATTTGAAAGTTAATAATTTTGGGTTGTAGTATAAAGAAATAAGAAAAAAATAAAAAAAAATTCAAGGCTCTACGACTTTTTGTTCAAAAGATATGAATTTTTATATAAAATATGGTATTCTGATAAATTAGTAAATATGTATTTTGAAAAATTCATATTTCGCTTACTAATTAAAATTAAGAAATAAAAATTCGTACAGATATGTTTGTAAGACTTATCGATATTATCTTATTAAATTTTTTTAAATTTAATTATTTTTTAAAGTACATTACCTAGAAAAGTTTTGATTTTTTTGAGTTTTTGGGGTGTAAATTTTTTTTGAGGGGTGTAGAGGGCAAGCGACCCCTACATTTTATCCATTTTCTATTATCTTTCATTTGCGGGGTCGATTTTGAAAATATTGTAAAAAAAAATTTTGGAGATATTTTTAAGGCTACGGGCTTGAAATTTTTCATGGAAATCGATTTTTATTGTTTTTCTCGAAAACTATGAAAGTTAGCGATTTCAAATATTTTCCAAAGGTAAACACCGTCGATAGACGCGTTTTAAAAAATATTGGGTTAAAATCGGTTAAAAAGTTTTTTTGGAAAAAATTCGCAAAGTTTTGGCAAAATTTTGGTACAAATGCGGGCCTGGACGACGCAATTTTAAACCGAAAATTAAAATTTTCACGGAATTTGGTGGGGGAGGTGAAGGTGCGAATTTTAAGCTATTAAGCGTGCCGGTGGTTCCAATAGTTTTGAAGATATTAATTATTTTGTGAAAAGTGAAAAATTTCAGACCGCAATTTTGGCTCCAAACGGAGATTTTGCATATTTTTGCTACATTTTCGGCCATAACTCGATAACGAAAAGGGATAGCGAAGTAATTTACAATTTAAAAGTTAATAATTTATAAATGTAGTGTAAAGAAATTAGAAAAAAAAAAAATCAAGGCTCCACGACTTTTTGTTCAAAAGATATGAATTTTTATTTAAAATATGGCATTCTGATAAATGAGTAAATGTGTATTGTTAAAAAATCATATTTAGCTTAATAACTGAAATTAAGAAACAAAAATTAGTACAGATAAGTTTGTAAAAACTATCGATATTATTTTATAAATTTTTTTAAATTTAATAATTTTTTAAGGTACATTACCTAAAAAAAATTTAATTTTTTTGAGTTTTTGGGGTGTAAAATCTTTTTAGGGGGTGAAGAGGGCAAGTGACCCCCTACATTTGATACATTTTCTATTATCTTTCATTTGCGGGGTCGATTTTGAAAAAATTCGAAAAAATTTTTTTTGAAATATTTTTAAGGCTACGGGCTTGAAATTTTTCATGGAAATCGATTTTTATTGTTTTTCTCAAAAACTGTAAAAGTTAGCGATTTTAAATTTTTACCAAAGGTAAACACCATGGATAGACGCATTTTAAAAAATATTTGGTTAAAATCGGCTAAACAGTTTTTTTGGAAAAAATTCGCAAAGTTTTCGCAAAATTTTGGAACAAAGACGGCCCTGGACGACGCAATTTTAAACCGAAAATTAAAACAATTACGGCATTTGGCGAGGGAGGTGTCGCTGCAAATTTTAAGCTATCAATCGTCTGGGTGGTGGTAATAGTTTCGAAGATATTAATTATTTTCTGAAAAGTGAAAAAATTCAGGCCGCAACTTTGGCTCCAAAGGGAAATTTTGCATGTTTCAGCAACATTTTCGGCCATAACTCGATAACGAAAAGAGATAACGAAGTGATTCTTTTTTTGTCGTAAAATGAACATTGAAAGCTTTCAGAAAATGTACATTACGCTGGGGCAAAAAAACTAAATTTGAGGGGTTGAATAGACCGAAACGCGTCAAAAATTACGACTTTTTTAAATGCGATCTTAAAAAAAATTATTTTTCGTTATTTTTTGGAAATTCAAAAAACCCTGTGCGTGGGCGATTTTAGCTCGGGAGGTAGATTTAAATGAACCTTTAAAATCGAAAATCGGTTAAAAAATGGCCCGACGGGAGCCACTCGCCTCAAAATTCAAAATTTCCAGTTGATTTAGGCATAACTTCCGAACCCCTTCGAAAATAAAAATTTCCTACGCGCTACCCGTTGTAGAAATTATTCTTTTATAAGGCAGTGTAGAAAAATTTAATGATTTTTGGAAACTGTGGGCTACAGTGGTAGTACCAATCGGCCGCGTTTAGCGCAATTTTTTGAACATTTTACGTTCGATTTTTTTCTGAAACAAAGGGTTCAAATTTTGCGAAGTTGATTTTTCTGCTTATAAATATGAATGTAATAAGCAAAATAAAAAATATCGCACCGTAATATCCAACCCCTATCGAAAGTTACGAATTTTCAAAGCCCGCGTCGAAAAAGCAAGAAAAACGAAATGCAAATTTAAAGGCCCCAAATTAATACAAAAAATCAAGATATCAAAAAAAGGGCTCGGATCGCCCTAATAACGTGTATCTAGTTTGTAAATCGAAAACCCGCTATTTTTTTGCACCTGCTGATTCTCAAATATAAGGGGTACAGTTTGAGCACATTTGCCGCCCGAAAAAACGTTAAATTTGTACTCTTGGCGTCTCGGCGCCGGGGCGCCACACGGTTACTCCTGGAGACTTAAAAATGGCCTGGGTTCATCCCCAGGACGTGAGAATAAAAGGGGCCAAATTTCGTCGCTCCCCTATAAAACCGGACGGGGGTGCGATTTCTCAAATTTGACGCCGACGAAAACCGGAAAAAAAGCGAGAAAAATCGACCGTTTTCGAGAACTTTTTTCAGAGTGTTAGCGTGCTCGTAAAAATTTTAGATTCTAACCGCGCTTAGAATCGGCATCCCTCTTCACGATGCAATCAGAATTTTTAAAATCTGACTAAAAAAACTGCCCTTTTAGCGGCTCGTCGCAAAAAACGTCCGAATTTGGGGTAAAAATACAAAAGGGGCTGTATCTCCGCCCCCTTAATAGATAGGTTCGGACGGGTCAAAACCATCCTGTATAGAATTTGGTCCTCTATAACATACTAAAATTTGATGCGATTCGGGGAGAATTTCAGACAGTGAGGGGATGAATTCGATTTTTCGTTCGGGGGGGGAATAACTTTTTTCGGGGCGCTCCGAACGAAAAGGGACACTTAAACTTTTTTCTTAAAATTTTCTCTTCTTTATACATGCAAAATTTCAACTATATACGAAAAAAAAACATTTTACGTTTCTTACGGTTTTAGTATTATAGAAAATATTTAAGTCAAATTTGGGAATTTTTGAAAAATGTTGAATGCGTTTTATTCGGGAAGCCATTTCAAATCGATTGCGTCCTTTTTCTTTTTTGAAAACCAAAAAATAAGGAAAATATTCCGAAAAATGACAAAAAAAAACAGCAAAAAGACGGAAAATTTTGATTTTGCTCGTGTGACGTTAATTTTTAAGATATCTTCATCGTATATAGATACTCACCGTCTCCGAACATGGTCCCTCGTCGTCACGTGCAGCGTTTTTTGAGTTTTAGAGCGCCTTCGGAGGAGTACTTTAAAATAGGAGTGCGTTTTTTCCCGTAAAAAATCGTGTTTTTTGTTTTGACCCCGAATCCGTCCCTGGTGGTATTTTTGAACGAAAAAAAATTCTATTCGGTGCGGCTCGACCTTCTCTTTGAGAATCCGAAGAGAAAATTGAAAAATTTTACTTAGTTTTTATTTTATTGTCGAAAAACGGGCAAAAAAAGTTGCGGGGGCGGACTCGGAGGCCCGTTTGACCCGTTAATCTAAAGGGTACGCTCTGGGCGCCGTATAGCTTCGAAAAAGATTTTTTCGCCGAAAACGCCGGTATGCGCCTTTATGTCGGATTTCGAGGGAACATATGTTTAATTTTCCCTCAAAGTGGATTTTTTATAAAAAAAAATTTTTGTTTTGACCCTGAATCCGTCCCTGTTGGAAGTTTTGAACGAAAAAAATTTTTTGTATATGCGGCTCGTCCTCCTCTTTAAGAATCCGAAGAGAAAATTGAAAAATTTTACTTAGTTTTTATTTTATCGTCGAAAAACGGGGAAATAAATTTTGCGGGGGCGGACTCGGGAGCCCGTTTGACCCTTTAATCTAAAGGGTACGCTCTGGGCGCCGTATAGCTTCGAAAGAGATTTTTTCGCCGAAAACGCCGGTACGCGCCTTTATGTCGGATTCCGAAATAACATATGTTTAATTTTCCCTCAAAGTGGAGTTTTTATGAAAAAAAATTTAATCCGGTCCCGCAAAAAAACGGCGCCCCGCAGAAAAAAAAGTTTCGTATAAAAAAGATGCGGACGGATGAGGTGAAGAAAATAAAAAAAAAATTTCGAAAATCGCCCCGGCCGTTTTCGAGAAATTTCAAAAAAACACTTTTTTCTTCGACACCCTGTAGATCGGCGGATTTTTTTCCGATCGAAAAATGTCATTTAAACTTTTTTCTTAGAATTTTCTCCTCCGCCAGCCCGCAAATTTTCAACTCTCCCCGAAAAAAAACAACTCCCCCTTTTCTTACCGTTTTAGTATTATAGACAAGCATGCGGGTTTCAAATTTACAATTTGAAAGTTAATAATTTTGGGTTGTAGTAGAAAGAAATAAGAAAAAAATAAAAAAAAATTCAAGGCTCTACGACTTTTCGTTCAAAAGATATGAATTTTTATATAAAATATGGTATTCTGATAAATTAGTAAATATGTATTTAGAAAAATTCATATTTCGCTTAATAATTAAAATTAAGAAATAAAAATTCGTACAGATATGTTTGTAAAACTTATCGATATTATCTTATTAAATTTTTTAAAATTTAATTATTTTTTAAAGTACATTACCTAGAAAAGTTTTGATTTTTTTGAGTTTTTGGGGTGTAAATTTTTTTTGAGGGGTGTAGAGGGCACATTTCATCCATTTTCTATTATCTTTCATTTGCGGGGTCGATTTTGAAAATATTGTAAAAAAAAATTTTGGAGATATTTTTAAGGCTACAGGCTTGAAATTTTTCATGGAAATCGATTTTTATTGTTTTTCTCGAAAACTATGAAAGTTAGCGATTTCAAATATTTTCCAAAGGTAAACACCGTCGATAGACGCGTTTTAAAAAATATTTGGTTAAAATCGGTTAAAAAGTTTTTTTGGAAAAAATTCGCAAAGTTTTGGCAAAATTTTGGTACAAATGCGGGCCTGGACGACGCAATTTTAAACCGAAAATAAAAATTTTCACGGAATTTGGTGGGGGAGGTGACGGTGCGAATTTTAAGCTATTAAGCGTGCCGGTGGTTCCAATAGTTTTGAAGATATTAATTATTTTGTGAAAAGTGAAAAATTTCAGACCGCAATTTTGGCTCCAAACGGAGATTTTGCATATTTTTGCTACATTTTCGGCCATAACTCGATAACGAAAAGGGATAGCGAAGTAATTTACAATTTAAAAGTTAATAATTTATAAATGTAGTGTAAAGAAATTAGAAAAAAATAAAAAAAAAATTCAAGGCTCCACGACTTTTTGTTCAAAAGATATGAATTTTTATTTAAAATATGGCATTCTGATAAATGAGTAAATGTGTATTGTTAAAAAATCATATTTAGCTTAATAACTGAAATTAAGAAACAAAAATTAGTACAGATAAGTTTGTAAAAACTATCGATATTATTTTATTAATTTTTTTAAATTTAATAATTTTTTAAGGTACATTACCTAAAAAAAATTTAATTTTTTTGAGTTTTTGGGGTGTAAAATCTTTTTAGGGGGTGAAGAGGGCAAGTGACCCCCTACATTTGATACATTTTCTATTATCTTTCATTTGCGGGGTCGATTTTGAAAAAATTCGAAAACAAATTTTTTGAAATATTTTTAAGGCTACGGGCTTGAAATTTTTCATGGAAATCGATTTTTATTGTTTTTCTCAAAAACTGTAAAAGTTAGCGATTTTAAATTTTTACCAACGGTAAACACCATGGATAGACGCATTTTAAAAAATATTTGGTTAAAATCGGCTAAACAGTTTTTTTGGAAAAAATTCGCAAAGTTTTCGCAAAATTTTGGAACAAAGACGGCCCTGGACGACGCAATTTTAAACCGAAAATTAAAACTTTTACGGCATTTGGCGGGGGAGGTGTCGCTGCAAATTTTAAGCTATCAATCGTCTGGGTGGTGGTAATAGTTTCGAAGATATTAATTATTTTCTGAAAAGTGAAAAAATTCAGGCCGCAATTTTGGCTCCAAACGGAAATTTTGCATGTTTTAGCAACATTTTCGGCCATAACTCGATAACGAAGTGATTCTTTTTTTGTCGTAAAATGAACATTGAAAGCTTTCAGAAAATGTACATTACGCTGGGGCAAAATTAAATTTGAGGGGTTGAATAGACCGAAACGCGTCAAAAATTACGACTTTTTTAAATGCGATCTTAAAAAAAATAATTTTTCGTTATTTTTTGGAAATTCAAAACACCCTGTTCGTGGGCAATTTTAGCTCGGGAGGTAGATTTAAATGAACCTTTAAAATCGAAAATCGGTTACAAAATGGCCCGACGGGAGCCACTCGCCTCAAAATTCAAAATTTCCAGTTGATTTAGGCATAACTTCCGAACCCCTTCGAAAATAAAAATTTCCTACGCGCTACCCGTTGTAGAAATTATTCTTTTATAAGGCAGTGTAGAAAAATTTAATGATTTTTGGAAACTCTGGGCTACAGTGGTAGTACCAATCGGCCGCGTTTAGCGCAATTTTTTGAACATTTTACGTTCGATTTTTTTCTGAAACAAAGGGTTCAAATTTTGCGGAGTTGATTTTTCTGCTTATAAATATGAATGTAATAAGCAAAATAAAAAATATTAGTCCTTAATAGCCGACCCTATCAAAAGTTACGAATTTTCAAAGTCCGCGTCGAAAAAGCCTGAAAAAAGATGCGCGACTTGGAGTGCGCCAAAACTACATAAAAAAATAAGATATGAAAACGGACACCCGGCTATGCAACAATAAATGGAATACCGATCACTAATCAAAAAACCGCGATTTTTTCGCATCGGTGGAACTCGAGATGAGACTCGTATAGTTGTGGTACTTTCGCCGCCCGAAAAAACGCTAAATCTGTACACTCGGCGTGCGGGCGCCGCGACGCCACACGGTTGCGCCTGGAGACCTAAAAATGGCCACGAAATTCTTTTGAAATTCTTTCGATTTTTTTTTTGAAAATTTTGTAAAGGTTATGAAAATTACGAAAATTTTCCAATTTTTTTGAGTTTTTGGGGTGTAAACATTTTTTTGGGGGTGTAGGGGGCAACTGACCCCCTATATTTCATGCATTTTCAATTGTCTATCATTTGAGGGATCAATCTTGAAAAATCGGAAAAAAAAATTTTCCGATATTTTTAAGGCTGTGGGCTTGAAATTTTTCATGCGAATCGGTTTTTATTTTTTTTCTCGAAAACTATGAAAGTTGGCGATTTCAAATTTTGACCAAAGTTAAACGGCGTCGACAGACGCATTTTAAAAAATACTCGGTTAAAAGCGGTTAAATAGTTTTTTCGGAAAAAATTCCCAAAGATTTGGCAAAATTTTGATACAAATACGGTCCTGGACGGCGCAATTTTCAACCGAAAATCTACATTTTTACGGAAAGTGGTGGGAGAGGTTACGGTGAGAATTTTAAGCTATTAAACGTCGCGGTGATGTTAAAACTTTCTAAAATATTAATTATTTTGTGAAAAGTGAAAAATTTCAGGCAAAAACGGAGTACTCGATAGAAAATGGTCAAAAATCGACCAATTTCGCGTGGCTCGTGCAAAGTCAGTTTTTAACCGATCGTCGTAAAATAAAATTATTCAAAATCGTCAAATTAGGCCCTTTGTCGCCACGTGTGGCGATTTTTAAGATTTTGGACGGTTTCGCAGGAGTTCGTCAATTTACGGGTCGAGGTTTTGGAAGGCGCGAAATTTAAATCACGAATATTTAAGTCAAATTTGGGAGTTTTTGAAAAATTTTGAATGCGTTTTACTCGGCCAGCGTTTCCGAATCCATCGCGTCCTTTTACTTTTTTTGAAAGTCAAAAATGAGCGAAATATTTCGAAAAATGTCAAAAAATCAACAACAAAAACGGAAAATTTTGATTTTGCTCGTGCGACGTTAGTTTTTAAGATGCGGCCTTCGTATATACTTTATTAGCGTCACGGAACCCGAGGGCTCGTCGCCACGTGTGGCGATTTTTTGGATTTTGAGCGCCTTCGGAGGAGATGTTTGCAATATAAACGCGATTTTTCCGAAAAAAAGTCGTATTTTTTGTTTCGACCCTGAATCCGTCCCTGTTGGAATTTTCGAACGAAAAAAAATTTTTTTAAATGCGGCTCGTCCTCCTCTTTAAGAATCCGAAGAAAAAATTGAGAAATTTTTAATAGTTTCTTTTTTATCGTCGAAAAACGGAAAAAAAAATTGCGGGGGCGGACTCGGGGGCCCGTTTGACCCTTGAATCTAAAGGGTACGCTCTGGGCGCCGTATAGCTTCGAAAGAGATTTTTTCGCCGAAAACGCCGGTATGCGCCTTTATGTCGGATTTCGAGGGAACATATGTTTAATTTTCCCTCAAAGTGGAGTTTTTATGAAAAAATCTTTAATCCGGTCCCGCGAAAAAACGGCGCCCCGCAGAAAAAAAGTTTCGTATAAAAAAGATGCGGACGGATGAGGAAAAGAAAATAAAAAAAAAATTTCGAAAATCGCCCCGGCCGTTTTCGAGAAATTTCAAAAAAACACTTTTTTCTTCAACGCCCTGTAGATCCGTCAAAATTTTTCCCATCGAAAAATGACATTTAAACTTTTTTCTTAGAATTTTCTCCTCCGCAAGCACGCAAATTTTCAACCCTCCCCGAAAAAAAACACCTCCCCCTTTTCTTACCGTTTTAGTATTGGAAGGCGCGAAATTTAAATCTTGAATATTTAAGTCAAATTTGGGAGTTTTTGAAAAATTTTGAATGCGTTTTACTCGGCGAGCGTTTCCGAATCGATCGCGTCCTTTTACTTTTTTTGAAAAGTCAAAAATGAGCGAAATATTTCGAAAAATGTCAAAAAATCAACAACAAAAACGGAAAATTTTGATTTTGCTCGTGTGACGTTAGTTTTTAAGATGGGGCCTTCGTATATACTTTATTAGCGTCACGGAACCCGAGGGCTCGTCGCCACGTGTGGCGATTTTTCGGATTTTGAGCGCCTTCGGAGGAGATGTTTGCAATATAAACGCGATTTTTCCGAAAAAAAGTCGTATTTTTTGTTTCGACCCTGAATCCGTCCCTGTTGGAATTTTCGAACGAAAAAAAATTTTTTTAAATGCGGCTCGTCCTCCTCTTTAAGAATCCGAAGAGAAAATTGAAAAATTTTACTTAGTTTTTATTTTATCGTCGAAAAACGGGCAAAAAAAGTTGCGGGGGCGGACTCGGAGGCCCGTTTGACCCTTGAATCTAAAGGGTACGCTCTGGCCGCCGTATAGCTTCGAAAGAGATTTTTTCGCCGAAAACGCCGGTACGCGCCTTTCTGTCGGATTCCGATATAACATATGTTTAATTTTCCCTCAAAGTGGATTTTTTATAAAAAAAAATTTTTGTTTTGACCCTGAATCCGTCCCTGTTGGAACTTTTGAACGAAAAAAATTTTTTGTATATGCGGCTCGTCCTCCTCTTTAAGAATTTGAAGAGAAAATTGAAAAATTTTACTTAGTTTTTATTTTATCGTCGAAAAACGGGGAAATAAATTTTGCGGGGGCGGACTCGGGAGCCCGTTTGACCCTTTAATCTAAAGGGTACGCTCTGGGCGCCGTATAGCTTCGAAAGAGATTTTTTCGCCGAAAACGCCGGTATGCGCCTTTATGTCGGATTTCGAGGGAACATATGTTTAATTTTCCCTCAAAGTGGATTTTTTATAAAAAAAAAATTTTTGTTTTGACCCTGAATCCGTCCCTGTTGGAAGTTTTGAACGAAAAAAATTTTTTTTATATGCGGCTCGTCCTCCTCTTTCAGAATCCGAAGAGAAAATTGAAAAATTTTACTTAGTTTTTATTTTATCGTCGAAAAACGGGGAAATAAATTTTGCGGGGGCGGACTCGGGAGCCCGTTTGACCCTTTAATCTAAAGGGTACGCTCTGGGCGCCGTATAGCTTCGAAAGAGATTTTTTCGCCGAAAACGCCGGTACGCGCCTTTCTGTCGGATTCCGACATAACATATGTTTAATTTTCCCTCAAAGTGGAGTTTTTATAAAAAAAAATTTAATCCGGTCCCGCAAAAAAACGGCGCCCCGCAGAAAAAAAAGTTTCGTATAAAAAAGATGCGGACGGACGAGGAGAAGAAAATAAAAAACAAATTTCGAAAATCGCCCCGGCCGTTTTCGAGAAATTTCAAAAAAACACTTTTTTCTTCCACGCCCTGTAGATCGGCGGAATTTTTTCCGATCGAAAATTGTCATTTAAACTTTTTTCTTAGAATTTTCTCCCCCTTCCGCCTGCAAATTTTCAACACTCCCCGAAAAAAAACACCTCCCTCTTTTCTTACCGTTTTAGTATTATAGACAAGCATGCGGGTTTCAAATTTACAATTTGAAAGTTAATAATTTTGGGTTGTAGTAGAAAGAAATAAGAAAAAAATAAAAAAAAATTCAAGGCTCTACGACTTTTCGTTCAAAAGATATGAATTTTTATATAAAATATGGTATTCTGATAAATTAGTAAATATGTATTTAGAAAAATTCATATTTCGCTTAATAATTAAAATTAAGAAATAAAAATTCGTACAGATATGTTTGTAAAACTTATCGATATTATCTTATTAAATTTTTTAAAATTTAATTATTTTTTAAAGTACATTACCTAGAAAAGTTTTGATTTTTTTGAGTTTTTGGGGTGTAAATTTTTTTTGAGGGGTGTAGAGGGCACATTTCATCCATTTTCTATTATCTTTCATTTGCGGGGTCGATTTTGAAAATATTGTAAAAAAAAATTTTGGAGATATTTTTAAGGCTACAGGCTTGAAATTTTTCATGGAAATCGATTTTTATTGTTTTTCTCGAAAACTATGAAAGTTAGCGATTTCAAATATTTTCCAAAGGTAAACACCGTCGATAGACGCGTTTTAAAAAATATTTGGTTAAAATCGGTTAAAAAGTTTTTTTGGAAAAAATTCGCAAAGTTTTGGCAAAATTTTGGTACAAATGCGGGCCTGGACGACGCAATTTTAAACCGAAAATAAAAATTTTCACGGAATTTGGTGGGGGAGGTGACGGTGCGAATTTTAAGCTATTAAGCGTGCCGGTGGTTCCAATAGTTTTGAAGATATTAATTATTTTGTGAAAAGTGAAAAATTTCAGACCGCAATTTTGGCTCCAAACGGAGATTTTGCATATTTTTGCTACATTTTCGGCCATAACTCGATAACGAAAAGGGATAGCGAAGTAATTTACAATTTAAAAGTTAATAATTTATAAATGTAGTGTAAAGAAATTAGAAAAAAATAAAAAAAAAATTCAAGGCTCCACGACTTTTTGTTCAAAAGATATGAATTTTTATTTAAAATATGGCATTCTGATAAATGAGTAAATGTGTATTGTTAAAAAATCATATTTAGCTTAATAACTGAAATTAAGAAACAAAAATTAGTACAGATAAGTTTGTAAAAACTATCGATATTATTTTATTAATTTTTTTAAATTTAATAATTTTTTAAGGTACATTACCTAAAAAAAATTTAATTTTTTTGAGTTTTTGGGGTGTAAAATCTTTTTAGGGGGTGAAGAGGGCAAGTGACCCCCTACATTTGATACATTTTCTATTATCTTTCATTTGCGGGGTCGATTTTGAAAAAATTCGAAAACAAATTTTTTGAAATATTTTTAAGGCTACGGGCTTGAAATTTTTCATGGAAATCGATTTTTATTGTTTTTCTCAAAAACTGTAAAAGTTAGCGATTTTAAATTTTTACCAACGGTAAACACCATGGATAGACGCATTTTAAAAAATATTTGGTTAAAATCGGCTAAACAGTTTTTTTGGAAAAAATTCGCAAAGTTTTCGCAAAATTTTGGAACAAAGACGGCCCTGGACGACGCAATTTTAAACCGAAAATTAAAACTTTTACGGCATTTGGCGGGGGAGGTGTCGCTGCAAATTTTAAGCTATCAATCGTCTGGGTGGTGGTAATAGTTTCGAAGATATTAATTATTTTCTGAAAAGTGAAAAAATTCAGGCCGCAATTTTGGCTCCAAACGGAAATTTTGCATGTTTTAGCAACATTTTCGGCCATAACTCGATAACGAAGTGATTCTTTTTTTGTCGTAAAATGAACATTGAAAGCTTTCAGAAAATGTACATTACGCTGGGGCAAAATTAAATTTGAGGGGTTGAATAGACCGAAACGCGTCAAAAATTACGACTTTTTTAAATGCGATCTTAAAAAAAATAATTTTTCGTTATTTTTTGGAAATTCAAAACACCCTGTTCGTGGGCAATTTTAGCTCGGGAGGTAGATTTAAATGAACCTTTAAAATCGAAAATCGGTTACAAAATGGCCCGACGGGAGCCACTCGCCTCAAAATTCAAAATTTCCAGTTGATTTAGGCATAACTTCCGAACCCCTTCGAAAATAAAAATTTCCTACGCGCTACCCGTTGTAGAAATTATTCTTTTATAAGGCAGTGTAGAAAAATTTAATGATTTTTGGAAACTCTGGGCTACAGTGGTAGTACCAATCGGCCGCGTTTAGCGCAATTTTTTGAACATTTTACGTTCGATTTTTTTCTGAAACAAAGGGTTCAAATTTTGCGGAGTTGATTTTTCTGCTTATAAATATGAATGTAATAAGCAAAATAAAAAATATTAGTCCTTAATAGCCGACCCTATCAAAAGTTACGAATTTTCAAAGTCCGCGTCGAAAAAGCCTGAAAAAAGATGCGCGACTTGGAGTGCGCCAAAACTACATAAAAAAATAAGATATGAAAACGGACACCCGGCTATGCAACAATAAATGGAATACCGATCACTAATCAAAAAACCGCGATTTTTTCGCATCGGTGGAACTCGAGATGAGACTCGTATAGTTGTGGTACTTTCGCCGCCCGAAAAAACGCTAAATCTGTACACTCGGCGTGCGGGCGCCGCGACGCCACACGGTTGCGCCTGGAGACCTAAAAATGGCCACGAAATTCTTTTGAAATTCTTTCGATTTTTTTTTTGAAAATTTTGTAAAGGTTATGAAAATTACGAAAATTTTCCAATTTTTTTGAGTTTTTGGGGTGTAAACATTTTTTTGGGGGTGTAGGGGGCAACTGACCCCCTATATTTCATGCATTTTCAATTGTCTATCATTTGAGGGATCAATCTTGAAAAATCGGAAAAAAAAATTTTCCGATATTTTTAAGGCTGTGGGCTTGAAATTTTTCATGCGAATCGGTTTTTATTTTTTTTCTCGAAAACTATGAAAGTTGGCGATTTCAAATTTTGACCAAAGTTAAACGGCGTCGACAGACGCATTTTAAAAAATACTCGGTTAAAAGCGGTTAAATAGTTTTTTCGGAAAAAATTCCCAAAGATTTGGCAAAATTTTGATACAAATACGGTCCTGGACGGCGCAATTTTCAACCGAAAATCTACATTTTTACGGAAAGTGGTGGGAGAGGTTACGGTGAGAATTTTAAGCTATTAAACGTCGCGGTGATGTTAAAACTTTCTAAAATATTAATTATTTTGTGAAAAGTGAAAAATTTCAGGCAAAAACGGAGTACTCGATAGAAAATGGTCAAAAATCGACCAATTTCGCGTGGCTCGTGCAAAGTCAGTTTTTAACCGATCGTCGTAAAATAAAATTATTCAAAATCGTCAAATTAGGCCCTTTGTCGCCACGTGTGGCGATTTTTAAGATTTTGGACGGTTTCGCAGGAGTTCGTCAATTTACGGGTCGAGGTTTTGGAAGGCGCGAAATTTAAATCACGAATATTTAAGTCAAATTTGGGAGTTTTTGAAAAATTTTGAATGCGTTTTACTCGGCCAGCGTTTCCGAATCCATCGCGTCCTTTTACTTTTTTTGAAAGTCAAAAATGAGCGAAATATTTCGAAAAATGTCAAAAAATCAACAACAAAAACGGAAAATTTTGATTTTGCTCGTGCGACGTTAGTTTTTAAGATGCGGCCTTCGTATATACTTTATTAGCGTCACGGAACCCGAGGGCTCGTCGCCACGTGTGGCGATTTTTTGGATTTTGAGCGCCTTCGGAGGAGATGTTTGCAATATAAACGCGATTTTTCCGAAAAAAAGTCGTATTTTTTGTTTCGACCCTGAATCCGTCCCTGTTGGAATTTTCGAACGAAAAAAAATTTTTTTAAATGCGGCTCGTCCTCCTCTTTAAGAATCCGAAGAAAAAATTGAGAAATTTTTAATAGTTTCTTTTTTATCGTCGAAAAACGGAAAAAAAAATTGCGGGGGCGGACTCGGGGGCCCGTTTGACCCTTGAATCTAAAGGGTACGCTCTGGGCGCCGTATAGCTTCGAAAGAGATTTTTTCGCCGAAAACGCCGGTATGCGCCTTTATGTCGGATTTCGAGGGAACATATGTTTAATTTTCCCTCAAAGTGGAGTTTTTATGAAAAAATCTTTAATCCGGTCCCGCGAAAAAACGGCGCCCCGCAGAAAAAAAGTTTCGTATAAAAAAGATGCGGACGGATGAGGAAAAGAAAATAAAAAAAAAATTTCGAAAATCGCCCCGGCCGTTTTCGAGAAATTTCAAAAAAACACTTTTTTCTTCAACGCCCTGTAGATCCGTCAAAATTTTTCCCATCGAAAAATGACATTTAAACTTTTTTCTTAGAATTTTCTCCTCCGCAAGCACGCAAATTTTCAACCCTCCCCGAAAAAAAACACCTCCCCCTTTTCTTACCGTTTTAGTATTGGAAGGCGCGAAATTTAAATCTTGAATATTTAAGTCAAATTTGGGAGTTTTTGAAAAATTTTGAATGCGTTTTACTCGGCGAGCGTTTCCGAATCGATCGCGTCCTTTTACTTTTTTTGAAAAGTCAAAAATGAGCGAAATATTTCGAAAAATGTCAAAAAATCAACAACAAAAACGGAAAATTTTGATTTTGCTCGTGTGACGTTAGTTTTTAAGATGGGGCCTTCGTATATACTTTATTAGCGTCACGGAACCCGAGGGCTCGTCGCCACGTGTGGCGATTTTTCGGATTTTGAGCGCCTTCGGAGGAGATGTTTGCAATATAAACGCGATTTTTCCGAAAAAAAGTCGTATTTTTTGTTTCGACCCTGAATCCGTCCCTGTTGGAATTTTCGAACGAAAAAAAATTTTTTTAAATGCGGCTCGTCCTCCTCTTTAAGAATCCGAAGAGAAAATTGAAAAATTTTACTTAGTTTTTATTTTATCGTCGAAAAACGGGCAAAAAAAGTTGCGGGGGCGGACTCGGAGGCCCGTTTGACCCTTGAATCTAAAGGGTACGCTCTGGCCGCCGTATAGCTTCGAAAGAGATTTTTTCGCCGAAAACGCCGGTACGCGCCTTTCTGTCGGATTCCGATATAACATATGTTTAATTTTCCCTCAAAGTGGATTTTTTATAAAAAAAAATTTTTGTTTTGACCCTGAATCCGTCCCTGTTGGAACTTTTGAACGAAAAAAATTTTTTGTATATGCGGCTCGTCCTCCTCTTTAAGAATTTGAAGAGAAAATTGAAAAATTTTACTTAGTTTTTATTTTATCGTCGAAAAACGGGGAAATAAATTTTGCGGGGGCGGACTCGGGAGCCCGTTTGACCCTTTAATCTAAAGGGTACGCTCTGGGCGCCGTATAGCTTCGAAAGAGATTTTTTCGCCGAAAACGCCGGTATGCGCCTTTATGTCGGATTTCGAGGGAACATATGTTTAATTTTCCCTCAAAGTGGATTTTTTATAAAAAAAAAATTTTTGTTTTGACCCTGAATCCGTCCCTGTTGGAAGTTTTGAACGAAAAAAATTTTTTTTATATGCGGCTCGTCCTCCTCTTTCAGAATCCGAAGAGAAAATTGAAAAATTTTACTTAGTTTTTATTTTATCGTCGAAAAACGGGGAAATAAATTTTGCGGGGGCGGACTCGGGAGCCCGTTTGACCCTTTAATCTAAAGGGTACGCTCTGGGCGCCGTATAGCTTCGAAAGAGATTTTTTCGCCGAAAACGCCGGTACGCGCCTTTCTGTCGGATTCCGACATAACATATGTTTAATTTTCCCTCAAAGTGGAGTTTTTATAAAAAAAAATTTAATCCGGTCCCGCAAAAAAACGGCGCCCCGCAGAAAAAAAAGTTTCGTATAAAAAAGATGCGGACGGACGAGGAGAAGAAAATAAAAAACAAATTTCGAAAATCGCCCCGGCCGTTTTCGAGAAATTTCAAAAAAACACTTTTTTCTTCAACGCCCTGTAGATCGGCGGAATTTTTTCCGATCGAAAATTGTCATTTAAACTTTTTTCTTAGAATTTTCTCCCCCTTCCGCCTGCAAATTTTCAACACTCCCCGAAAAAAAACACCTCCCTCTTTTCTTACCGTTTTAGTATTATAGACAAGCATGCGGGTTTCAAATTTACAATTTGAAAGTTAATAATTTTGGGTTGTAGTATAAAGAAATAAGAAAAAAATAAAAAAAAATTCAAGGCTCTACGACTTTTTGTTCAAAAGATATGAATTTTTATATAAAATATGGTATTCTGATAAATTAGTAAATATGTAGTTTGAAAAATTCATATTTCGCTTAATAATTAAAATTAAGAAATAAAAATTCGTACAGATATGTTTGTAAAACTTATCGATATTATCTTATTAAATTTTTTAAAATTTAATAATTTTTTAAGGTACATTACCTAAAAAAAATTTAATTTTTTTGAGTTTTTGGGGTGTAAAATCTTTTTAGGGGGTGAAGAGGGCAAGTGACCCCCTACATTTGATACATTTTCTATTATCTTTCATTTGCGGGGTCGATTTTGAAAAAATTCGAAAAAAAATTTTTTGAAATATTTTTAAGGCTACGGGCTTGAAATTTTTCATGGAAATCGATTTTTATTGTTTTTCTCAAAAACTGTAAAAGTTAGCGATTTTAAATTTTTACCAAAGGTAAACACCATGGATAGACGCATTTTAAAAAATATTTGGTTAAAATCGGCTAAACAGTTTTTTTGGAAAAAATTCGCAAAGTTTTCGCAAAATTTTGGAACAAAGACGGCCCCGGACGACGCAATTTTAAACCGAAAATTAAAACTTTCACGGAATTTGGTGGGGGAGGTGACGGTGCGAATTTTAAGCTATTAAGCGTGCCGGTGGTTCCAATAGTTTTGAAGATATTAATTATTTTGTGAAAAGTGAAAAAATTCAGGCCGCAATTTTGGCTCCAAAGGGAAATTTTGCATGTTTCAGCAACATTTTCGGCCATAACTCGATAACGAAAATAGATAACGAAGTGATTCTTTTTTTGTCGTAAAATGAACATTGAAAGCTTTCAGAAAATGTACATTACGCTGGGGCAAAATTAAATTTTAGGGGTTGAATAGACCGAAACGCGTCAAAAATTACGACTTTTTTAAATGCGATCTTAAAAAAAATAATTTTTCGTTATTTTTTGGAAATTCAAAAAACCCTGTGCGTGGGCCATTTTAGCTCGGGAGGTAGATTTAAATGAACCTTTAAAATCGAAAATCGGGTAAAAAATGGCCCGACGGGAGCCACTCGCCTCAAAATTCAAAATTTCCAGTTGATTTAGGCATAACTTCCGAACCCCTTCGAAAATAAAAATTTCCTACGCGCTACCCGTTGTAGAAATTATTCTTTTATAAGGCAGTGTAGAAAAATTTAATGATTTTTGGAAACTGTGGGCTACAGTGGTAGTACCAATCGGCCGCGTTTAGCGCAATTTTTTGAACATTTTACGTTCGATTTTTTTCTGAAACAAAGGGTTCAAATTTTGCGGAGTTGATTTTTCTGCTTATAAATATGAATGTAAAAAGCAAAATTTTTTGAAAATTTTTTGAAATTTTTTTGAAATTTTTTCGATTTTTTTTTTGAAAATTTTGTAAAGGTTATGAAAATAACGAAAATTTTCCAATTTTTTTGAGTTTTTGGGGGTGTAGGAGGCAACTGACCCCCTATATTTAATGCATTTTCAATTGTCCATCATTTGAGGGATCAATCTTGAAAAAATTGGAAAAAAAAATTTTCCGATATTTTTAAGGCTGTGGGCTTGAAATTTTTCATGCGAATCGGTTTTTATTTTTTTTCTCGAAAACTATGACAGTTGGCGATTTCAAATTTTGACCAAAGTTAAACGGCGTCGACAGACGTATTTTAAAAAATACTCGGTTAAAATCGGTTAAACAGTTTTTTCGGAAAAAATTCCCAAAGATTTGGCAAAATTTTGATACAAATACGGTCCTGGACGGCGCAATTTTCAACCGAAAATCTACATTTTTACGGAACGTGGTGGGAGAGGTGACGGTGAGAATTTTAAGCTATTAAACGTCGCGGTGATGTTAAAACTTTCTAAAATATTAATTATTTTGTGAAAAGTGAAAAATTTCAGGCAAAAACGGAGTACTCGATAGAAAATGGTCAAAAATCGACCAATTTCGCGTGGCTCGTGCAAAGTCAGTTTTTAACCGATCGTCATGAAATAAAATTATTCAAAATCGTCAAATTAGGCCCTTCGTCGCCACGTGTGGCGATTTTTAAGATTTTGGACGGTTTCGGAGGAGTTCGTCAATTTACGGGTCAATTTTTTGGAAGGCGCGAAATTTAAATCTTGAATGTTTAAGTCAAATTTGGGAGTTTTTGAAAAATTTTGAATGCGTTTTATTCGGGAAGCCATTTCAAATCGATTGCGTCCTTTTTCTTTTTTGAAAACCAAAAAATAAGGAAAATATTCCGAAAAATGACAAAAAAACAGCAAAAAGACGGAAAATTTTGATTTGGCTCGTGTGACGTTAATTTTTAAGATATCTTCATCGTATATAGATACTCACCGTCTCCGAACATGGTCCCTCGTCGTCACGTGCGGCGATTTTTGAGGTTCAGAGCGCCTTCGGAGGAGTACTTTAAAATAGGAGTGCGTTTTTTCCCGTAAAAAATCGTGTTTTTTGTTTCGACCCTGAATCCGTCCCTGTTGGAATTTTCGAACGAAAAAAATTTTTTTTAAATGCGGCTCGTCCTCCTCTTTAAGAATCCGAAGAGAAAATTGAAAAATTTTACTTAGTTTTTATTTTATGGTCGAAAAACGGGCAAAAAAAGTTGCGGGGGCGGACTCGGAGGCCCGTTTGACCCGTTAATCTAAAGGGTACGCTCTGGGCGCCGTATAGCTTCGAAAGAGATTTTTTCGCCGAAAACGCCGGTATGCGCCTTTATGTCGGATTTCGAGGGAACATATGTTTAATTTTCCCTCAAAGTGGAGTTTTTATCAAAAAAAATTTAATCCGGTCCTGCAAAAAAACGGCGCCCCGCAGAAAAAAAAGTTTCGTATAAAAAAGATGCGGACGGAGGAGGAGAAGAAAACGAAAAAAAAATTTCGAAAATCTCCCAGGCCGTTTTCGAGAAATGGCAAAAAAACACTTTTTTCTTCAACGCCCTGTAGATCCGTCAAAATTTTTCCGATCGAAAAATGACATTTAACTTTTCGTCTTGAAATTTTTTCCCCCTTCCGCTTGCAAATTTTCAACTCTCCCCGAAAAAAAACAACTCCCCCTTTTCTTAGCGTTTTAGTATTATAGACAAGTGTGGTGCGTTTCAAATTTACAATTTGAAAGTTAATAATTTTGGGTTGTAGTATAAAGAAATAAGAAAAAAAATAAAAAAAAATTCAAGGCTCTACGACTTTTTGTTCAAAAGATATGAATTTTTATATAAAATATGGTATTCTGATAAATTAGTAAATATGTATTTGGAAAAATTCATATTTCGCTTAATAATTAAAATTAAGAAATAAAAATTCGTACAGATATGTTTGTAAGACTTATCGATATTATCTTATTAAATTTTTTTAAATTTAATTATTTTTTAAAGTACATTACCTAGAAAAGTTTTGATTTTTTTGAGTTTTTGGGGTGTAAATTTTTTTTGAGGGGCGTAGAGGGCAAGTGACCCCTACATTTCATCCATTTTCTATTATCTTTCATTTGCGGGGTCGATTTTGAAAATATTGTAAAAAAAAATTTTGGAGATATTTTTAAGGCTACGGGCTTGAAATTTTTCATGGAAATCGATTTTTATTGTTTTTCTCGAAAACTATAAAAGTTAGCGATTTCAAATATTTTCCAAAGGTAAATACCGTCGATAGACGCGTTTTAAAAAATATTTGGTTAAAATCGGTTAAAAAGTTTTTTTGGAAAAAATTCGCAAAGTTTTGGCAAAATTTTGGTACAAATGCGGGCCTGGACGACGCAATTTTAAACCGAAAATTAAAATTTTCACGGAATTTGGTGGGGGAGGTGATGGTGCGAATTTTAAACTATTAAGCGTGCCGGTGGTTCCAATAGTTTTGAAGATATTAATTATTTTGTGAAAAGTGAAAAATTTCAGACCGCAATTTTGGCTCCAAACGGAGATTTTGCATATTTTTGCTACATTTTCGGCCATAACTCGATAACGAAAAGGGATAGCGAAGTAATTTACAATTTAAAAGTTAATAATTTATAAATGTAGTGTAAAGAAATTAGAAAAAAATAAAACAAAAATTCAAGGCTCCACGACTTTTTGTTCAAAAGATATGAATTTTTATTTAAAATATGGCATTCTGATAAATGAGTAAATGTGTATTGTTAAAAAATCATATTTAGCTTAATAACTGAAATTAAGAAACAAAAATTAGTACAGATAAGTTTGTAAAAACTATCGATATTATTTTATTAATTTTTTTAAATTTAATAATTTTTTAAGGTACACTACCTAAAAAAAATTTAATTTTTTTGAGTTTTTGGGGTGTAAAATCTTTTTAGGGGGTGAAGAGGGCAAGTGACCCCCTACATTTGATACATTTTCTATTATCTTTCATTTGCGGGGTCGATTTTGAAAAAATTCGAAAAAAATTTTTTTGAAATATTTTTAAGGCTACGGGCTTGAAATTTTTCATGGAAATCGATTTTTATTGTTTTTCTCAAAAACTGTAAAAGTTAGCGATTTTAAATTTTTACCAAAGGTAAACACCATGGATAGACGCATTTAAAAAAATATTTGGTTAAAATCGGCTAAACAGTTTTTTTGGAAAAAATTCGCAAAGTTTTCGCAAAATTTTGGAACAAAGACGGCCCTGGACGACGCAATTTTAAACCGAAAATTAAAACTTTTACGGCATTTGGCGGGGGAGGTGTCGCTGCAAATTTTAAGCTGTCAATCGTCTGGGTGGTGGTAATAGTTTCGAAGATATTAATTATTTTCTGAAAAGTGAAAAAATTCAGGCCGCAATTTTGGCTCCAAACGGAAATTTTGCATGTTTTAGCAACATTTTCGGCCATAACTCGATAACGAAAAGAGATAACGAAGTGATTTTTACGGAACGTGGTGGGAGAGGTGACGGTGAGAATTTTAAGCTATTAAACGTCGCGGTGATGTTAAAACCTTCTAAAATATTAATTATTTTGTGAAAAGTGAAAAATTTCAGGCAAAAACGGAGTACTTGATGGAAAATGGTCAAAAATCGACCAATTTCGCGTGGCTCGTGCAAAGTCAGTTTTTAACCGATCGTCATGAAATAAAATTATTCAAAATCGTCAAATTAGGCCCTTCGTCGCCACGTGTGGCGATTTTTAAGATTTTGGACGGTTTCGGAGGAGTTCGTCAATTTACGGGTCGAGGTTTTGGAAGGCGCGAAATTTAAATCTTGAATATTTAAGTCAAATTTGGGAGTTTTTGAAAAATTTTGAATGCGTTTTACTCGGCGAGCGTTTCCGAATCGATCGCGTCTTTTTACTTTTTTTGAAAAGTCAAAAATGAGCGAAATATTTCGAAAAATGTCAAAAAATCAACAACAAAAACGGAAAATTTTGATTTTGCTCGTGTGACGTTAGTTTTTAAGATGGGGCCTTCGTATATACTTTATTAGCGTCACGGAACCCGAGGGCTCGTCGCCACGTGTGGCGATTTTTCGGATTTTGAGCGCCTTCGGAGGAGATGTTTGCAATATAAACGCGATTTTTCCTAAAAAAAGTCGTATTTTTTGTTTCGACCCTGAATCCGTCCCTGTTGGAATTTTCGAACGAAAAAAAATTTTTTTAAATGCGGCTCGTCCTCCTCTTTAAGAATCCGAAGAGAAAATTGAAAAATTTTACTTAGTTTTTATTTTATCGTCGAAAAACGGGCAAAAAAAGTTGCGGGGGCGGACTCGGAGGCCCGTTTGACCCTTGAATCTAAAGGGTACGCTCTGGGCGCCGTATAGCTTCGAAAGAGATTTTTTTCGCCGAAAACGCCGGTACGCGCCTTTCTGTCGGATTCCGATATAACATATGTTTAATTTTCCCTCAAAGTGGAGTTTTATCAAAAAAAATTTAATCCGGTCCCGCAAAAAAACGGCGCCCCGCAGAAAAAAAAGTTTCGTATAAAAAAGATGCGGACGGATGAGGAGAAGAAAATAAAAAAAAAATTTCGAAAATCGCCCCGGCCGTTTTCGAGAAATTTCAAAAAAACACTTTTTTCTTCAACGCCCTGTAGATCCGTCAAAATTTTTCCGATCGAAAAATGACATTTAAACTTTTTTCTTAGAATTTTCTCCTCCGCAAGCACGCAAATTTTCAACCCTCCCCGAAAAAAAACACCTCCCCCTTTTCTTACCGTTTTAGTATTGGAAGGCGCGAAATTTAAATCTTGAATATTTAAGTCAAATTTGGGAGTTTTTGAAAAATTTTGAATGCGTTTTACTCGGCGAGCGTTTCCGAATCGATCGCGTCCTTTTACTTTTTTTGAAAAGTCAAAAATGAGCGAAATATTTCGAAAAATGTCAAAAAATCAACAACAAAAACGGAAAATTTTGAATTTGCTCGTGCGACGTTAGTTTTTAAGATGCGGCCTTCGTATATACTTTATTAGCGTCACGGAACCCGAGGGCTCGTCGCCACGTGTGGCGATTTTTCGGATTTTGAGCGCCTTCGGAGGAGATGTTTGCAATATAAACGCGATTTTTCCGAAAAAAAGTCGTATTTTTTGTTTCGACCCTGAATCCGTCCCTGTCGGAATTTTCGAACGAAAAAAAATTTTTTTTAATGCGGCTCGTCCTCCTCTTTAAGAATCCGAAGAGAAAATTGAAAAATTTTACTTAGTTTTTATTTTATCGTCGAAAAACGGGCAAAAAAAGTTGCGGGGGCGGACTCGGAGGCCCGTTTGACCCTTGAATCTAAAGGGTACGCTCTGGGCGCCGTATAGCATCGAAAGAGATTTTTTCGCCGAAAACGCCGGTACGCGCCTTTCTGTCGGATTCCGATATAACATATGTTTAATTTTCCCTCAAAGTGGATTTTTTATAAAAAAAAATTTTTGTTTTGACCCTGAATCCGTCCCTGTGGGAACTTTTGAACAAAAAAAATTTTTTGTGTATGCGGCTCGTCCTCCTCTTTAAGAATTTGAAGAGAAAATTGAAAAATTTTACTTAGTTTTTATTTTATCGTCGAAAAACGGGGAAAAAAATTTTGCGGGGGCGGACTCGGGGGCCCGTTTGACCCGTTAATCTAAAGGGTACGCTCTGGGCGCCGTATAGCTTCGAAAGAGATTTTTTCGCCGAAAACGCCGGTATGCGCCTTTATGTCGGATTTCGAGGGAACATATGTTTAATTTTCCCTCAAAGTGGAGTTTTTATCAAAAAAAATTTAATCCGGTCCCGCAAAAAAACGGCGCCCCGCAGGAAAAAAAGTTTCGTATAAAAAAGATGCGGACGGATGAGGAGAAGAAAATCAAAAAAAATTTCGAAAATCGCCCCGGCCGTTTTCGAGAAATTTCAAAAAAATACTTTTTTCTTCAACGCCCTGTAGATCCGTCAAAATTTTTCCGATCGAAAAATGACATTTAAACTTTTTTCTTAGAATTTTCTCCTCCGCAAGCGCGCAAATTTTCAACACTCCCCGAAAAAAAACGCCTCCCCCATTTCTTACCGTTTTAGTATTATAGACAAGTGTGGTGCGTTTCAAATTTACAATTTGAAAGTTAATAATTTTGGGTTGTAGTATAAAGAAATAAGAAAAAAATAAAAAAAAATTCAAGGCTCTACGACTTTTTGTTCAAAAGATACGAATTTTTATATAAAATATGGTATTCTGATAAATTAGTAAATACGTATTTTGAAAAATTCATATTTCGCTTAATAATTAAAATTAAGAAATAAAAATTCGTACAGATATGTTTGTAAAACTTATCGATATTATCTTATTAAATTTTTTAAAATTTAATTATTTTTTAAAGTACATTACCTAGAAAAGTTTTGATTTTTTTGAGTTTTTGGGGTGTAAATTTTTTTTGAGGGGTGTAGAGGGCAAGTGACCCCTACATTTCATCCATTTTCTATTATCTTTCATTTGCGGGGTCGATTTTGAAAATATTGTAAAAAAAAATTTTGGAGATATTTTTAAGGCTACGGGCTTGAAATATTTCATGGAAATCGATTTTTATTGTTTTTCTCAAAAACTGTAAAAGTTAGCGATTTTAAATTTTTACCAAAGGTAAAAACCATGGATAGACGCATTTTAAAAAATATTTGGTTAAAATCGGCTAAACAGTTTTTTTGGAAAAAATTCGCAAAGTTTTGGCAAAATTTTGGAACAAAGACGGCCCTGGACGACGCAATTTTAAACCGAAAATTAATACTTTTACGGCATTTGGCGGGGGAGGTGTCGCTGCAAATTTTAAGCTATCAATCGTCTGGGTGGTGGTAATAGTTTCGAAGATATTAATTATTTTCTGAAAAGTGAAAAAATTCAGGCCGCAATTTTGGCTCCAAACGGAAATTTTGCATGTTTTAGCAACATTTTCGGCCATAACTCGATAACGAAAAGAGATAACGAAGTCGTAAAATGAACATTGAAAGCTCTCAGAAAATGTACATTACGCTGGGGCAAAATTAAATTTGAGGGGTTAAATAGACCGAAACGCGTCAAAAATTACGACTTTTTTAAATGCGATCTTAAAAAAAATAATTTTTCGTTATTTTTTGGAAATTCAAAAAACCCTGTGCGTGGGCAATTTTAGCTCGGGAGGTAGATTTAAATGAACCTTTAAAATCGAAAATCGGTTAAAAAATGGCCCGACGGGAGCCACTCGCCTCAAAATTCAAAATTTCCAGTTGATTTAGGCATAACTTCCGAACCCCTTCGAAAATCAAATTTCGTACGCGCTACCCGATGTAGAAAGACGCGTTTTAAAAAATATTTGGTTAAAATCGGTTAAAAAGTTTTTTTGGAAAAAATTCGCAAAGTTTTGGCAAAATTTTGGTACAAATGCGGGCCTGGACGACGCAATTTTAAACCGAAAATTAAAATTTTCAAGGAATTTGGTGGGGGAGGTGACGGTGCAAATTTTAAGCTATTAAGCGTGCCGGTGGTTCCAATAGTTTTGAAGATATTAAATTATTTTGTGAAAAGTGAAAAATTTCAGACCGCAATTTTGGCTCCAAACGGAGATTTTGCATATTTTTGCTACATTTTCGGCCATAACTCGATAACGAAAAGGGATAGCGAAGTAATTTACAATTTAAAAGTTAATAATTTATAAATGTAGTGTAAAGAAATTAGAAAAAAATAAAAAAAAAATTCAAGGCTCCACGACTTTTTGTTCAAAAGATACGAATTTTTATTTAAAACATGGCATTCTGATAAATGAGTAAATGTGTATTGTTAAAAAATCATATTTAGCTTAATAACTGAAATTAAGAAACAAAAATTAGTACAGATAAGTTTGTAAAAACTATCGATATTATTTTATTAATTTTTTTAAATTTAATAATTTTTTAAGGTACATTACCTAAAAAAAATTTAATTTTTTTGAGTTTTTGGGGTGTAAAATCTTTTTAGGGGGTGAAGATGGCAAGTGACCCCCTACATTTGAAACATTTTCTATTATCTTTCATTTGCGGGGTCGATTTTGAAAAAATTCGAAAAAAAATTTTTTGAAATATTTTTAAGGCTACGCGGGCTTGAAATTTTTCATGGAAATCGATTTTTATTGTTTTTCTCAAAAACTGTAAAAGTTAGCGATTTTAAATTTTTACCAAAGATAAACACCATGGATAGACGCATTTTAAAAAATATTTGGTTAAAATCGGCTAAACAGTTTTTTTGGAAAAAATTCGCAAAGTTTTCGCAAAATTTAGGAACAAAGACGGCCCTGGACGACGCAATTTTAAACCGAAAATTAAAACTTTTACGGCATTTGGCGGGGGAGGTGTCGCTAAAAATTTTAAGCTATCAATCGTCTGGGTGGTGGTAATAGTTTCGAAGATATTAATTATTTTCTGAAAAGTGAAAAAATTCAGGCCGCAATTTTGGCTCCAAACGGAAATTTTGCATGTTTTAGCAAAATTTTCGGCCATAACTCGATAACGAAAAGAGATAACGAAGTGATTTTTACGGAACGTGGTGGGAGAGGTGACGGTGAGAATTTTAAGCTATTAAACGTCGCGGTGATGTTAAAACCTTCTAAAATATTAATTATTTTGTGAAAAGTGAAAAATTTCAGGCAAAAACGGAGTACTTGATGGAAAATGGTCAAAAATCGACCAATTTCGCGTGGCTCGTGCAAAGTCAGTTTTTAACCGATCGTCATGAAATAAAATTATTCAAAATCGTCAAATTAGGCCCTTCGTCGCCACGTGTGGCGATTTTTAAGATTTTGGACGGTTTCGGAGGAGTTCGTCAATTTACGGGTCGAGGTTTTGGAAGGCGCGAAATTTAAATCTCGAATATTTAAGTCAAATTTGGGAGTTTTTGAAAAATTTTGAATGCGTTTTACTCGGCCAGCGTTTCCGAATCGATCGCGTCCTTTTACTTTTTTTGAAAAGTCAAAAATGAGCGAAATATTTCGAAAAATGTCAAAAAATCAACAACAAAAACGGAAAATTTTGATTTTGCTCGTGTGACGTTAGTTTTTAAGATGTGGCCTTCGTATATACTTTATTAGCGTCACGGAACCCGACGGCTCGTCGCCACGTGTGGCGATTTTTCGGATTTTGAGCGCCTTCGCAGGAGATGTTTGCAATATAAACGCGATTTTTCCGAAAAAAAGTCGTATTTTTTGTTTCGACCCTGAATCCGTCCCTGTTGGAATTTTCGAACGAAAAAAAATTTTTTTAAATGCGGCTCGTCCTCCTCTTTAAGAATCCGAAGAGAAAATTGAAAAATTTTACTTAATTTTTATTTTATCGTCGAAAAACGGGCAAAAAAAGTTGCGGGGGCGGACTCGGAGGCCCGTTTGACCCTTGAATCTAAAGGGTACGCTCTGGGCGCCGTATAGCTTCGAAAGAGATTTTTTCGCCGAAAACGCCGGTACGCGCCTTTCTGTCGGATTCCGATATAACATATGTTTAATTTTCCCTCAAAGTGGATTTTTTATAAAAAAAAATTTTTGTTTTGACCCTGAATCCGTCCATGTGGGAACTTTTGAACAAAAAAAATTTTTTGTGTATGCGGCTCGTCCTCCTCTTTAAGAATTTGAAGAGAAAATTGAAAAATTTTACTTAGTTTTTTTTTTATCGTCGAAAAACGGGGAAATAAATTTTGCGGGGGCGGACTCGGAGGCCCGTTTGACCCATTAATCTAAAGGGTACGCTCTGGGCGCCGTATAGCATCGAAAGAGATTTTTTCGCCGAAAACGCCGGTACGCGCCTTTCTGTCGGATTCCGATATAACATATGTTTAATTTTCCCTCAAAGTGGATTTTTTATAAAAAAAATTTTTTGTTTTGACCCTGAATCCGTCCCTGTTGGAAGTTTTGAACGAAAAAAAATTCTTTTATATGCGGCTCGTCCTCCTCTTTCAGAATCCGAAGAGAAAATTGAAAAATTTTACTTAGTTTTTATTTTATCGTCGAAAAACGGGGAAAAAAATTTTGCGGGGGCGGACTCGGGGGCCCGTTTGACCCGTTAATCTAAAGGGTACGCTCTGGGCGCCGTATAGCTTCGAAAGAGATTTTTTCGCCGAAAACGCCGGTATGCGCCTTTATGTCGGATTTCGAGGGAACATATGTTTAATTTTCCCTCAAAGTGGAGTTTTTATCAAAAAAAATTTAATCCGGTCCCGCAAAAAAACGGCGCCCCGCAGGAAAAAAAGTTTCGTATAAAAAAGATGCGGACGGATGAGGAGAAGAAAATAAAAAAAAAATTTCGAAAATCGCCCCGGCCGTTTTCGAGAAATTTCAAAAAAATACTTTTTTCTTCAACGCCCTGTAGATCCGTCAAAATTTTTGCGATCGAAAAATGACATTTAAACTTTTTTCTTAGAATTTTCTCCTCCGCCGGCCCGCAAATTTTCAACTCTCCCCGAAAAAAAACGCCTCCCCCATTTCTTACCGTTTTAGTATTATAGACAAGTGTGGTGCGTTTCAAATTTACAATTTGAAAGTTAATAATTTTGGGTTGTAGTATAAAGAAATAAGAAAAAAATAAAAAAAAATTCAATGCTCTACGACTTTTTGTTCAAAAGATACGAATTTTTATATAAAATATGGTATTCTGATAAATTAGTAAATACGTATTTTGAAAAATTCATATTTCGCTTAATAATTAAAATTAAGAAATAAAAATTCGTACAGATATGTTTGTAAAACTTATCGATATTATCTTATTAAATTTTTTAAAATTTAATTATTTTTTAAAGTACATTACCTAGAAAAGTTTTGATTTTTTTGAGTTTTTGGGGTGTAAATTTTTTTTGAGGGGTGTAGAGGGCAAGTGACCCCTACATTTCATCCATTTTCTATTATCTTTCATTTGCGGGGTCGATTTTGAAAATATTGTAAAAAAAAATTTTGGAGATATTTTTAAGGCTTACGGGCTTGAAATTTTTCATGGAAATCGATTTTTATTGTTTTTCTCGAAAACTATGAAAGTTAGCGATTTCAAATATTTTCCAAAGGTAAACACCGTCGATAGACGTGTTTTAAAAAATATTTGGTTAAAATCGGTTAAAAAGTTTTTTTGGAAAAAATTCGCAAAGTTTTGGCAAAATTTTGGTACAAATGCGGGCCTGGATGACTCAATTTTAAACCGAAAATTAAAATTTTCACGGAATTTGGTGGGGGAGGTGAAGGTGCGAATTTTAAGCTATTAAGCGTGCCGGTGGTTCCAATAGTTTTGAAGATATTAATTATTTTGTGAAAAGTGAAAAATTTCAGACCGCAATTTTGGCTCCAAACGGAGATTTTGCATATTTTTGCTACATTTTCGGCCATAACTCGATAACGAAAAGAGATAACGAAGTGATTTTTTTTTGTCGTAAAATGAACATTGAAAGCTTTCAGAAAATGTACATTACGCTGGGGCAAAATTAAATTTGAGGGGTTGAATAGACCGAAACGCGTCAAAAATTAAATTTTTTGAAAATTTTTTGAAATTTTTTTGAAATTTTTTCGATTTTTTTTTTGAAAATTTTGTAAAGGTTATGAAAATTACGAAAATTTTCCAATTTTTTTGTGTTTTTGGGGTGTAAACATTTTTTTGGGGGTGTAGGGGGCAACTGACCCCCTATATTTCATGCATTTTCAATTGTCTATCATTTGAGGGATCAATCTTGAAAAAATCGGAAAAAAAATTTTTCCGATATTTTTAAGGCTGTGGGCTTGAAATTTTTCATGCGAATCGGTTTTTATTTTTTTTCTCGAAAACTACGAAAGTTGGCGATTTTAAATTTTGACCAAAGTTAAACGGCGTCGACAGACGCATTTTAAAAAATACTCGGTTAAAATCGGTTAAATAGTTTTTTCGGAAAAAATTCCCAAAGATTTGGCAAAATTTTGATACAACTACGGTCCTGGACGGCGCAATTTTCAACCGAAAATCTACATTTTTACGGAAAGTGGTGGGAGAGGTGACGGTGAGAATTTTAAGCTATTAAACGTCGCGGTGATGTTAAAACTTTCTAAAATATTAATTATTTTGTGAAAAGTGAAAAATTTCAGGCAAAAACGGAGTACTTGATGGAAAATGGTCAAAAATCGACCAATTTCGCGTGGCTCGTGCAAAGTCAGTTTTTAACCGATCGTCGTGAAATAAAATTATTCAAAATCGTCAAATTAGGCCCTTCGTCGCCACGTGTGGCGATTTTTAAGATTTCGGACGGTTTCGGAGGAGTTCGTCAATTTACGGGTCGAGGTTTTGGAAGGCGCGAAATTTCAATCTCGAATATTTAAGTCAAATTTGGGAGTTTTTGAAAAATTTTGAATGCGTTTTACTCGGCAAGCGTTTCCGAATCGATCGCGTTCTTTTACTTTTTTTGAAAGGTCAAAAATGAGCGAAATATTTCGAAAAATGACAAAAAATCAACAACAAAAACGGAAAATTTTGATTTTGCTCGTGTGACGTTAGTTTTTAAGATGCGGCCTTCGTATATACTTTATTAGCGTCACGGAACCCTAGGGCTCGTCGCCACGTGTGGCGATTTTTCGGATTTTGAGCGCGTTCGGAGGAGATGTTTGCAATATAAACGCGATTTTTCCGAAAAAAAGTCGTATTTTTTGTTTCGACCCTGAATCCGTCCCTGTTGGAATTTTCGAACGAAAAAAAATTTTTTTAAATGCGGCTCGTCCTCCTCTTTAAGAATCCGAAGAAAAAATTGAGAAATTTTTAATAGTTTCTTTTTTATCGTCGAAAAACGGAAAAAAAAATTGCGGGGGCGGACTCGGGGGCCCGTTTGACCCATTAATCTAAAGGGTACGCTCTGGGCGCCGTATAGCATCGAAAGAGATTTTTTCGCCGAAAACGCCGGTACGCGCCTTTCTGTCGGATTCCGATATAACATATGTTTAATTTTCCCTCAAAGTGGATTTTTTATAAAAAAAATTTTTGTTTTGACCCTGAATCCGTCCCTGTGGGAACTTTTGAACAAAAAAAATTTTTTGTGTATGCGGCTCGTCCTCCTCTTTAAGAATTTGAAGAGAAAATTGAAAAATTTTACTTAGTTTTTTTTTTATCGTCGAAAAACGGGGAAATAAATTTTGCGGGGGCGGACTCGGAGGCCCGTTTGACCCATTAATCTAAAGGGTACGCTCTGGGCGCCTTATAGCTTCGAAAGAGATTTTTTCGCCGAAAACGCCGGTATGCGCCTTTATGTCGGATTTCGAGGGAACATATGTTTAATTTTCCCTCAAAGTGGAGTTTTATCAAAAAAAATTTAATCCGGTCCCGCAAAAAAACGGCGCCCCGCAGAAAAAAAAGTTTCGTATAAAAAAGATGCGGACGGAGGAGGAGAAGAAAACAAAAAAAAAATTTCGAAAATCGCCCCGGCCGTTTTCGAGAAATTTCAAAAAAACACTTTTTTCTTCAACGCCCTGTAGATCCGTCAAAATTTTTCCGATCGAAAAATGACATTTAAACATTTTTCTTAGAATTTTCTCCTCCGCAAGCACGCAAATTTTCAACCCTCCCCGAAAAAAAACACCTCCCCCTTTTCTTACCGTTTTAGTATTGGAAGGCGCGAAATTTAAATCTTGAATATTTAAGTCAAATTTGGGAGTTTTTGAAAAATTTTGAATGCGTTTTACTCGGCGAGCGTTTCCGAATCGATCGCGTCCTTTTACTTTTTTTGAAAAGTCAAAAATGAGCGAAATATTTCGAAAAATGTCAAAAAATCAACAACAAAAACGGAAAATTTTGATTTTGCTCGTGTGACGTTAGTTTTTAAGATATCTTCATCGTATATAGATACTCACCGTCTCCGAACATGGTCCCTCGTCGTCACGTGCAGCGATTTTTAAGGTTCAGAGCGCCTTCGGAGGAGTACTTTAAAATAGGAGTGCGTTTTTTCCCGTAAAAAATCGTGTTTTTTGTTTTGACCCCGAATCCGTCCCTGGTGGTATTTTTGAACGAAAAAAAATTTTTTTAAATGCGGCTCGTCCTCCTCTTTAAGAATCCGAAGAGAAAATTGAAAAATTTTACTTAGTTTTTATTTTATCGTCGAAAAACGGGCAAAAAAAGTTGCGGGGGCGGACTCGGAGGCCCGTTTGACCCTTGAATCTAAAGGGTACGCTCTGGGCGCCGTATAGCTTCGAAAGAGATTTTTTCGCCGAAAACGCCGGTACGCGCCTTTCTGTCGGATTTCGAGGGAACATATGTTTAATTTTCCCTCAAAGTGGATTTTTTATAAAAAAAAATTTTTGTTTTGACCCTGAATCCGTCCCTGTTGGAACTTTTGAACGAAAAAATTTTTTTGTATATGCGGCTCGTCCTCCTCTTTAAAAATTTGAAGAGAAAATTGAAAAATTTTACTTAGTTTTTATTTTATCGTCGAAAAACGGGGAAATAAATTTTGCGGGGGCGGACTCGGGAGCCCGTTTGACCCTTTAATCTAAAGGGTACGCTCTGGGCGCCGTATAGCTTCGAAAGAGATTTTTTCGCCGAAAACGCCGGTAGGCGCCTTTATGTCGGATTTCGAGGGAACATATGTTTAATTTTCCCTTAAAGTCGAGTTTTTATGAAAAAATCTTTAATCCGGTCCTGCAAAAAAACGGCGCCCCGCAGAAAAAAAAGTTTCGTATAAAAAAGATGCGGACGGAGGAGGAGAAGAAAACGAAAAAAAAATTTCGAAAATCGCCCAGGCCGTTTTCGAGAAACGGCAAAAAAACACTTTTTTCTTTAACGCCCTGTAGATCCGTCAAAATTTTTCCGATCGAAAAATGACATTTAACTTTTCGTCTTGAAATTTTTTCCCCCTTCCGCTTGCAAATTTTCAACTCTCCCCGAAAAAAAACAACTCCCCCTTTTCTTACCGTTTTAGTATTATAGACAAGTGTGGTGCGTTTCAAATTTACAATTTGAAAGTTAATAATTTTGGGTTGTAGTATAAAGAAATAAGAAAAAAATAAAAAAAAATTCAAGGCTCTACGACTTTTCGTTCAAAAGATATGAATTTTTATATAAAATATGGTATTCTGATAAATTAGTAAATATGTATTTTGAAAAATTCATATTTCGCTTAATAATTAAAATTAAGAAATAAAAATTCGTACAGATATGTTTGTAAAACTTATCGATATTATCTTATTAAATTTTTTAAAATTTAATTATTTTTTAAAGTACATTACCTAGAAAAGTTTTGATTTTTTTGAGTTTTTGGGGTGGAAATTTTTTTTGAGGGGTGTAGAGGGCACATTTCATCCATTTTCTATTATCTTTCATTTGCGGGGTCGATTTTGAAAATATCGTAAAAAAAAATTTTGGAGATATTTTTAAGGCTACGGGCTTGAAATTTTTCATGGAAATCGATTTTTATTGTTTTTCTCGAAAACTATGAAAGTTAGCGATTTCAAATATTTTCCAAAGGTAAACACCGTCGATAGACGCGTTTTAAAAAATATTTGGTTAAAATCGGTTAAAAAGTTTTTTTGGAAAAAATTCGCAAAGTTTTGGCAAAATTTTGGTACAAATGCGGGCCTGGACGACGCAATTTTAAACCGAAAATTAAAATTTTCACGGAATTTGGTGGGGGAGGTGACGGTGCGAATTTTAAGCTATTAAGCGTGCCGGTGGTTCCAATAGTTTTGAAGATATTAATTATTTTGTGAAAAGTGAAAAATTTCAGACCGCAATTTTGGCTCCAAACTGAGATTTTGCATATTTTTGCTACATTTTCGGCCATAACTCGATAACGAAAAGGGATAGCGAAGTAATTTACAATTTAAAAGTTAATAATTTATAAATGTAGTGTAAAGAAATTAGAAAAAAATAAAAAAAAAATTCAAGGCTCCACGACTTTTTGTTCAAAAGATATGAATTTTTATATAAAATATGGTATTCTGATAAATTAGTAAATATGTATTTTGAAAAATTCATATTTCGCTTAATAATTAAAATTAAGAAATAAAAATTCGTACAGATATGTTTGTAAAACTTATCGATATTATCTTATTAAATTTTTAAGAAAAAAAAATCAGGTCTCTACGACACTAACTAACCTACATGGAACTACCTGAGCGCACAGAAATCGAAATGTATGAAAAATTTATTAAGTAGTCATTCTGGAATATTAGAATAAAATATTTCTATAAAAATTTAAACATTTATTTATAAATAAAAAAAAAATAAAAAGTAACTTCTAATAAAAATGCCTATATGTATAAAATTATATATTATTTATTCTGTTTCTCCTCCATCCTCTCGAGATGTGAGATAATGTCTTCGTCATCGATTTCAATGGCGGCCTTTGTTTTATTTTCTTCCTCCCGTTTCTTATTTCTTTCGATTTCCCTTTCTCTTGACTTTTTTCTTTACTCTTCTCTTTTCTTATTCCTTTCCCTTTCTCGTGACTTTTTTCTTTCCTCTTCTCTTTTCTTATTCCTTTCCCTTTCTCGTGACTTTTTTCTTTCCTCTTCTCTTTTCTTATTCCTTTCCTCTTCTCGCTTCTTTTTTCTTTCCTCTCTTTCCCTCTCTTTCCTCTGCTGGGAGTGCCTTCTGGCTCTCTCAATCCTTCTTCTCTCCAGTTCGTGGTTTCTTCTCCTTTCCTCTTCACGCTGTTCCCTTTTCCTATTCCGATTTCTTTCATTTTCTCTTCGAGCCTCTTCCGCCCTTCCCCTTCGGACAGGGGACTCCGCATCGCGCCCCAAAAGAACATTTAAGTCCGAGAATATTTTTGACTAAAAGAAATTTAATATTAATTAACATTTATTTAAATTTGTTTTCCAAAACTTACCATATTCTCCGCGATGCGGAGTCTCCTCTCCCTCTCTTCTTTCGTAAAAGTGTTGGATTTAAAATAAGACATCTAAAATTGAAAAAAATGTTTAAAATTATTTAGATGACACACTCCGGCCTTAATAATAATAAATAATTATTCAGAAATTGGAAAAAACAAATAAAAAAACTAAATTAGCCCGTTGATGCATTCACTATGAAAACAACTTTAACATCGTATTATAAATGAAATTATTTATAGGGTGTAACGACGTATATTGCATAACCATTAAAAGAAATAGTTGTCTTAAAATTATTTAAAAAAATGTATTACTCGTTAAATTCAAAATTAAAGCTATTACGTTCATTTTGTTACACCCGTTATCGTCAGTGAACACCTGCGCATTAACAATACAAAGAAATAGTAAACAATTAAATTATAGTCCCTAAAATAAAATTATTCTACACCGGCACAATTAGGGTGGGCTCAAGATTTAAAAGAAATAAATAAGAGTAATTGTTATAAAAAACAAAATATTTAACCCACTTAATAATAGTGAGCTTCTGCGTATAATCTAAAAAACATGACTTACCTCAACCAACTCTGGACGCGAAAAGAACCTCGCTCCTCGATTTGCTCAGTTCCAGATTCCTGGAGTACAGCCGTAAAAAAAGTTTTCAAAATGAATTAACCGTTCCAATTTTACGCGCCAAATTTGAATTAATGTAATAAAAAATGAATAACTGTAAAAAAAAATTTTGGAGATATTTTTAAGGCTACGGGCTTGAAATTTTTCATGGAAATCGATTTTTATTGTTTTTCTCGAAAACTATGAAAGTTAGCGATTTCAAATATTTTCCAAAGGTAAACACCGTCGATAGACGCGTTTTAAAAAATATTTGGTTAAAATCGGTTAAAAAGTTTTTTTGGAAAAAATTCGCAAAGTTTTGGCAAAATTTTGGTACAAATGCGGGCCTGGACGACGCAATTTTAAACCGAAAATTAAAATTTTCACGGAATTTGGTGGGGGAGGTGACGGTGCGAATTTTAAGCTATTAAGCGTGCCGGTGGTTCCAATAGTTTTGAAGATATTAATTATTTTGTGAAAAGTGAAAAATTTCAGACCGCAATTTTGGCTCCAAACGGAGATTTTGCATATTTTTGCTACATTTTCGGCCATAACTCGATAACGAAAAGGGATAGCGAAGTAATTTACAATTTAAAAGTTAATAATTTATAAATGTAGTGTAAAGAAATTAGAAAAAAATAAAAAAAAAATTCAAGGCTCCACGACTTTTTGTTCAAAAGATATGAATTTTTATTTAAAATATGGCATTCTGATAAATGAGTAAATGTGTATTGTTAAAAAATCATATTTAGCTTAATAACTGAAATTAAGAAACAAAAATTAGTACAGATAAGTTTGTAAAAACTATCGATATTATTTTATTAATTTTTTTAAATTTAATAATTTTTTAAGGTACATTACCTAAAAAAAATTTAATTTTTTTGAGTTTTTGGGGTGTAAAATCTTTTTAGGGGGTGAAGAGGGCAAGTGACCCCCTACATTTGATACATTTTCTATTATCTTTCATTTGCGGGGTCGATTTTGAAAAAATTCGAAAAAAAATTTTTTGAAATATTTTTAAGGCTACGGGCTTGAAATTTTTCATGGAAATCGATTTTTATTGTTTTTCTCAAAAACTGTAAAAGTTAGCGATTTTAAATTTTTACCAAAAGTAAACACCATGGATAGACGCATTTTAAAAAACATTTGGTTAAAATCGGCTAAACAGTTTTTTTGGAAAAAATTCGCAAAGTTTTCGCAAAATTTTGGAACAAAGACGGCCCTGGACGACGCAATTTTAAACCGAAAATTAAAACTTTTACGGCATTTGGCGGGGGAGGTGTCGCTGCAAATTTTAAGCTATCAATCGTCTGGGTGGTGGTAATAGTTTCGAAGATATTAATTATTTTCTGAAAAGTGAAAAAAATCAGGCCGCAATTTTGGCTCCAAACGGAAATTTTGCATGTTTTAGCAATATTTTCGGCCATAACTCGATAACGAAAAGAGATAACGAAGTGATTCTTTTTTTGTCGTAAAATGAACATTGAAAGCTTTCAGAAAATGTACATTACGCTGGGGCAAAATTTGAGGGGTTGAATAGACCGAAACGCGTCAAAAATTACGACTTTTTTAAATGCGATCTTAAAAAAAATAATTTTTCGTTATTTTTTGGAAATTCAAAACACCCTGTGCGTGGGCAATTTTAGCTCGGGAAGTAGATTTAAATGAACCTTTAAAATCGAAAATCGGTTAAAAAATGGCCCGACGGGAGCCACTCGCCTCAAAATTCAAAATTTCCAGTTGATATAGTAAAAATTTAGTAAAAATTTAGTAAAAATTTAGTAAAAAATCAGTAAAAATTTAGTAAAAATTATAAAAATTTCGTCAATATTTTTTAAAATTTTGGAGAATTTTTTGAAAATGTTTTGAAAATTTTTTGTACATTTTTTGAAAATTTTTTGAAAATTTTTTGAAATTTTTTTGAAATTTTTTCGATTTTTTTTTTGAAAATTTTGTAAAGGTTATGAAAATTACGAAAATTTTCCAATTTTTTTGAGTTTTTGGGGTGTAAACATTTTTTTGGGGGTGTAGGGGGCAACTGACCCCCTATATTTCATGCATTTTCAATTGTCTATCATTTGAGGGATCAATCTTGAAATAATTGGAAAAAAAAATTTTCCGATATTTTTAAGGCTACGGGCTTGAAATTTTTCATGGAAATCGATTTTTATTGTTTTTCTCAAAAACTGTAAAAGTTAGCGATTTTAAATTTTTACCAAAAGTAAACACCATGGATAGACGCATTTTAAAAAACATTTGGTTAAAATCGGCTAAACAGTTTTTTTGGAAAAAATTCGCAAAGTTTTGGCAAAATTTTGGTACAAATGCGGGCCTGGACGACGCAATTTTAAACCGAAAATAAAAATTTTCACGGAATTTGGTGGGGGAGGTGAAGGTGCGAATTTTAAGCTATTAAGCGTGCCGGTGGTTCCAATAGTTTCGAAGATATTAATTATTTTCTGAAAAGTGAAAAAATTCAGGCCGCAATTTTGGCTCCAAACGGAAATTTTGCATGTTTTAGCAACATTTTCGGCCATAACTCGATAACGAAAAGAGATAACGAAGTGATTCTTTTTTTGTCGTAAAATGAACATTGAAAGCTTTCAGAAAATGTACATTACGCTGGGGCAAAATTAAATTTGAGGGGTTGAATAGACCGAAACGCGTCAAAAATTACGACTTTTTTAAATGCGATCTTAAAAATAATAATTTTTCGTTATTTTTTGGAAATTCAAAAAACCCTGTGCGTGGGCGATTTTAGCTCGGGAGGTAGATTTAAATGAACCTTTAAAATCGAAAATCGGTTAAAAAATGGCCCGACGGGAGCCACTCGCCTCAAAATTCAAAATTTCCAGTTGATTTAGGCATAACTTCCGAACCCCTTCGAAAATAAAAATTTCCTTCGCGCTACCCGTTGTAGAAATTATTCTTTTATAAGGCAGTGTAGAAAAATTTAATGATTTTTGGAAACTGTGGGCTACAGTGGTAGTACCAATCGGCCGCGTTTAGCGCAATTTTTTGAACATTTTACGTTCGATTTTTTTCTGAAACAAAGGGTTCAAATTTTGCGGAGTTGATTTTTCTGCTTATAAATATGAATGTAATAAGCAAAATAAAAAATATCGCACCGTAATATCCAACCCCTATCGAAAGTTACGAATTTTCAAAGTCCGCGTCGAAAAAGCAAGAAAAACGAAATGCAAATTTAAAGGCCCCAAATTAATACAAAAAATCAAGATATCAAAAAAAGGGCTCGGATCGCCATAATAACGTGTATCTAGTTTGTAAATCGAAAACCCGCTATTTTGTTGCACCTGCTGATTCTCAAATATAAGGGGTACAGTTTGAGCACATTTGCCGCCCGAAAAAACGTTAAATTTGTACTCTTGGCGTCTCGGCGCCGGGGCGCCACACGGTTACTCCTGGAGACTTAAAAATGGCCTGGGTTCATCCCAAGGATGTGAGAATAAAAGGGGCCAAATTTCGTCGCTCCCCTATAAAACCGGACGGGGGTGCGATTTCTCAAATTTGACGCCGACGAAAACCGGAAAAAAAGCGAGAAAAATCGACCGTTTTCGAGAACTTTTTTCAGAGTGTTAGCGTGCTCGGAAAAATTTTAGATTCTAACCCCGCTTAGAATCGGCATCCCTCTTCACGATGCAATCAGAATTTTTAAAATCTGACTAAAAAAACTGCCCTTTTAGCGGCTCGTCGCAAAAAACGTCCGAATTTGGGGTAAAAATACAAAAGGGGCTGTATCTCCGCCCCCTTAATAGATAGGTTCGGACGGGTCAAAACCATCCTGTATAGAATTTGGTCCTCTATAACATACTAAAATTTGATGCGATTCGGGGAGAATTTCAGACAGTGAGGGGATGAATTCGATTTTTCGTTCGGGGGGGGAATAACTTTTTTCGGGGCGGTCCGAACGAAAAGGGACATTTAAACTTTTTTCTTAAAATTTTCTCTTCTTTATACATGCAAAATTTCAACTCTATACGAAAAAAAAACATTTTACGTTTCTTACGGTTTTAGTATTATAGAAAATATTTAAGTCAAATTTGGGAATTTTTGAAAAATGTTGAATGCGTTTTATTCGGGAAGCCATTTCAAATCGATTGCGTCCTTTTTCTTTTTTGAAAACCAAAAAATAAGGAAAATATTCCGAAAAATGACAAAAAAAAACAGCAAAAAGACGGAAAATTTTGATTTGGCTCGTGTGACGTTAATTTTTAAGATATCTTCATCGTATATAGATACTCACCGTCTCCGAACACGGTCCCTCGTCGTCACGTGCAGCGATTTTTGAGGTTTAGAGCGCCTTCGGAGGAGTACTTTAAAATAGGAGTGCGTTTTTTCCCGTAAAAAATCGTGTTTTTTGTTTTGACCCTGAATCCGTCCCTGGTGGTATTTTTGAACGAAAAAAAATTCTATTCGGTGCGGCTCAACAGTCTCTTTGAGAATCCGAAGAGAAAATTGAAAAATTTTACTTAGTTTTTATTTTATCGTCGAAAAACGGGCAAAAAAAGTTGCGGGGGCGGACTCGGAGGCCCGTTTGACCCTTGAATCTAAAGGGTACGCTCTGGGCGCCGTATAGCTTCGAAAGAGATTTTTTCGCCGAAAACGCCGGTACGCGCCTTTCTGTCGGATTTCGAGGGAACATATGTTTAATTTTCCCTCAAAGTGGATTTTTTATAAAAAAAAATTTTTGTTTTGACCCTGAATCCGTCCCTGTTGGAACTTTTGAACGAAAAAAATTTTTTGTATATGCGGCTCCTCCTCCTCTTTAAGAATTTGAAGAGAAAATTGAAAAATTTTACTTAGTTTTTATTTTATCGTCGAAAAACGGGGAAATAAATTTTGCGGGGGCGGACTCGGGAGCCCGTTTGACCCTTAAATCTAAAGGGTACGCTCTGGGCGCCGTATAGCTTCGAAAGAGATTTTTTCGCCGAAAACGCCGGTATGCGCCTTTATGTCGGATTTCGAGGGAACATATGTTTAATTTTCCCTCAAAGTGGAGTTTTTATAAAAAAATCTTTAATCCGGTCCTGGAAAAAAACCGCGCCCCGTAGAAAAAAAAGTTTAATATAAAAAAGATGCGGACGGATGAGGAGAAGAAAATAAAAAAAAAATTTCGAAAATTGCCCCGGCCGTTTTCGAGAAATTTTAAAAAAACACTTTTTTCTTCAACGCCCTGTAGATCCGTCAAAATTTTTCCGATCGAAAAATGACATTTAACTTTTCGTCTTGCAATTTTTTCCCCCTTCCGCTTGCAAATTTTCAACTCTCCCCGAAAAAAAACAACTCCCCCTTTTCTTACCGTTTTAGTATTATAGACAAGTGTGGTGCGTTTCAAATTTACAATTTGAAAGTTAATAATTTTGGGTTGTAGTATAAAGAAATAAGAAAAAAATAAAAAAAAATTCAAGGCTCTACGACTTTTTGTTCAAAAGATATGAATTTTTATATAAAATATGGTATTCTGATAAATTAGTAAATATGTATTTTGAAAAATTCATATTTCGCTTAATAATTAAAATTAAGAAATAAAAATTCGTACAGATATGTTCGTAAAACTTATCGATATTATCTTATTAAATTTTTTAAAATTTAATTATTTTTTAAAGTACATTACCTAGAAAAGTTTTGATTTTTTTGAGTTTTTGGGGTGTAAATTTTTTTTGAGGGGTGTAGAGGGCAAGTGACCCCTACATTTCATCCATTTTCTATTATCTTTCATTTGCGGGGTCGATTTTGAAAATATTGTAAAAAAAAATTTTGGAGATATTTTTAAGGCTACGGGCTTGAAATTTTTCATGGAAATCGATTTTTATTGTTTTTCTCGAAAACTATGAAAGTTAGCGATTTCAAATATTTTCCAAAGGTAAACACCGTCGATAGACGCGTTTTAAAAAATATTTGGTTAAAATCGGTTAAAAAGTTTTTTTGGAAAAAATTCGCAAAGTTTTGGCAAAATTTTGGTACAAATGCGGGCCTGGACGACGCAATTTTAAACCGAAAATTAAAATTTTCACGGAATTTGGTGGGGGAGGTGACGGTGCGAATTTAAAGCTATTAAGCGTGCCGGTGGTTCCAATAGTTTTGAAGATATTAATTATTTTGTGAAAAGTGAAAAATTTCGGACCGCAATTTTGGCTCCAAACGGAGATTTTGCATATTTTTGCTACATTTTCGGCCATAACTCGATAACGAAAAGGGATAGCGAAGTAATTTACAATTTAAAAGTTAATAATTTATAAATGTAGTGTAAAGAAATTAGAAAAAAATAAAAAAAAAATTCAAGGCTCCACGACTTTTTGTTCAAAATATATGAATTTTTATTTAAAATATGGCATTCTGATAAATGAGTAAATGTGTATTGTTAAAATATCATATTTAGCTTAATAACTGAAATTAAGAAACCAAAATTAGTACAGATAAGTTTGTAAAAACTATCGATATTATTTTATTAATTTTTTTAAATTTAATAATTTTTTAAGGTACATTACCTAAAAAAAATTTAATTTTTTTGAGTTTTTGGGGTGTAAAATCTTTTTAGGGGGTGAAGAGGGCAAGTGACCCCCTACATTTGATACATTTTCTATTATCTTTCATTTGCGGGGTCGATTTTGGAAAAATTCGAAAAAAAATTTTTTGAAATATTTTTGAGGCTACGGGCTTGAAATTTTTCATGGAAATCGATTTTTATTGTTTTTCTCAAAAACTGTAAAAGTTAGCGATTTTAAATTTTTACCAAAGGTAAACACCATGGATAGACGCATTTTAAAAAATATTTGGTTAAAATCGGCTAAACAGTTTTTTTGGAAAAAATTCGCAAAGTTTTCGCAAAATTTTGGAACAAAGACGGCCCTGGACGACGCAATTTTAAACCGAAAATTAAAACTTTTACGGCATTTGGCGGGGGAGGTGTCGCTGCAAATTTTAAGCTATCAATCGTCTGGGTGGTGGTAATAGTTTCGAAGATATTAATTATTTTCTGAAAAGTGAAAAAATTCAGGCCGCAATTTTGGCTCCAAACGGAAATTTTGCATGTTTTAGCAACATTTTCGGCCATAACTCGATAACGAAGTGATTCTTTTTTTGTCGTAAAATGAACATTGAAAGCTTTCAGAAAATGTACATTACGCTGGGGCAAAATTAAATTTGAGGGGTTGAATAGACCGAAACGCGTCAAAAATTACGACTTTTTTAAATGCGATCTTAAAAAAAATAATTTTTCGTTATTTTTTGGAAATTCAAAACACCCTGTTCGTGGGCAATTTTAGCTCGGGAGGTAGATTTAAATGAACCTTTAAAATCGAAAATCGGTTACAAAATGGCCCGACGGGAGCCACTCGCCTCAAAATTCAAAATTTCCAGTTGATTTAGGCATAACTTCCGAACCCCTTCGAAAATAAAAATTTCCTACGCGCTACCCGTTGTAGAAATTATTCTTTTATAAGGCAGTGTAGAAAAATTTAATGATTTTTGGAAACTCTGGGCTACAGTGGTAGTACCAATCGGCCGCGTTTAGCGCAATTTTTTGAACATTTTACGTTCGATTTTTTTCTGAAACAAAGGGTTCAAATTTTGCGGAGTTGATTTTTCTGCTTATAAATATGAATGTAATAAGCAAAATAAAAAATATTAGTCCTTAATAGCCGACCCTATCAAAAGTTACGAATTTTCAAAGTCCGCGTCGAAAAAGCCTGAAAAAAGATGCGCGACTTGGAGTGCGCCAAAACTACATAAAAAAATAAGATATGAAAACGGACACCCGGCTATGCAACAATAAATGGAATACCGATCACTAATCAAAAAACCGCGATTTTTTCGCATCGGTGGAACTCGAGATGAGACTCGTATAGTTGTGGTACTTTCGCCGCCCGAAAAAACGCTAAATCTGTACACTCGGCGTGCGGGCGCCGCGACGCCACACGGTTGCGCCTGGAGACCTAAAAATGGCCACGAAATTCTTTTGAAATTCTTTCGATTTTTTTTTTGAAAATTTTGTAAAGGTTATGAAAATTACGAAAATTTTCCAATTTTTTTGAGTTTTTGGGGTGTAAACATTTTTTTGGGGGTGTAGGGGGCAACTGACCCCCTATATTTCATGCATTTTCAATTGTCTATCATTTGAGGGATCAATCTTGAAAAATCGGAAAAAAAAATTTTCCGATATTTTTAAGGCTGTGGGCTTGAAATTTTTCATGCGAATCGGTTTTTATTTTTTTTCTCGAAAACTATGAAAGTTGGCGATTTCAAATTTTGACCAAAGTTAAACGGCGTCGACAGACGCATTTTAAAAAATACTCGGTTAAAAGCGGTTAAATAGTTTTTTCGGAAAAAATTCCCAAAGATTTGGCAAAATTTTGATACAAATACGGTCCTGGACGGCGCAATTTTCAACCGAAAATCTACATTTTTACGGAAAGTGGTGGGAGAGGTTACGGTGAGAATTTTAAGCTATTAAACGTCGCGGTGATGTTAAAACTTTCTAAAATATTAATTATTTTGTGAAAAGTGAAAAATTTCAGGCAAAAACGGAGTACTCGATAGAAAATGGTCAAAAATCGACCAATTTCGCGTGGCTCGTGCAAAGTCAGTTTTTAACCGATCGTCGTAAAATAAAATTATTCAAAATCGTCAAATTAGGCCCTTTGTCGCCACGTGTGGCGATTTTTAAGATTTTGGACGGTTTCGCAGGAGTTCGTCAATTTACGGGTCGAGGTTTTGGAAGGCGCGAAATTTAAATCACGAATATTTAAGTCAAATTTGGGAGTTTTTGAAAAATTTTGAATGCGTTTTACTCGGCCAGCGTTTCCGAATCCATCGCGTCCTTTTACTTTTTTTGAAAGTCAAAAATGAGCGAAATATTTCGAAAAATGTCAAAAAATCAACAACAAAAACGGAAAATTTTGATTTTGCTCGTGCGACGTTAGTTTTTAAGATGCGGCCTTCGTATATACTTTATTAGCGTCACGGAACCCGAGGGCTCGTCGCCACGTGTGGCGATTTTTTGGATTTTGAGCGCCTTCGGAGGAGATGTTTGCAATATAAACGCGATTTTTCCGAAAAAAAGTCGTATTTTTTGTTTCGACCCTGAATCCGTCCCTGTTGGAATTTTCGAACGAAAAAAAATTTTTTTAAATGCGGCTCGTCCTCCTCTTTAAGAATCCGAAGAAAAAATTGAGAAATTTTTAATAGTTTCTTTTTTATCGTCGAAAAACGGAAAAAAAAATTGCGGGGGCGGACTCGGGGGCCCGTTTGACCCTTGAATCTAAAGGGTACGCTCTGGGCGCCGTATAGCTTCGAAAGAGATTTTTTCGCCGAAAACGCCGGTATGCGCCTTTATGTCGGATTTCGAGGGAACATATGTTTAATTTTCCCTCAAAGTGGAGTTTTTATGAAAAAATCTTTAATCCGGTCCCGCGAAAAAACGGCGCCCCGCAGAAAAAAAGTTTCGTATAAAAAAGATGCGGACGGATGAGGAAAAGAAAATAAAAAAAAAATTTCGAAAATCGCCCCGGCCGTTTTCGAGAAATTTCAAAAAAACACTTTTTTCTTCAACGCCCTGTAGATCCGTCAAAATTTTTCCCATCGAAAAATGACATTTAAACTTTTTTCTTAGAATTTTCTCCTCCGCAAGCACGCAAATTTTCAACCCTCCCCGAAAAAAAACACCTCCCCCTTTTCTTACCGTTTTAGTATTGGAAGGCGCGAAATTTAAATCTTGAATATTTAAGTCAAATTTGGGAGTTTTTGAAAAATTTTGAATGCGTTTTACTCGGCGAGCGTTTCCGAATCGATCGCGTCCTTTTACTTTTTTTGAAAAGTCAAAAATGAGCGAAATATTTCGAAAAATGTCAAAAAATCAACAACAAAAACGGAAAATTTTGATTTTGCTCGTGTGACGTTAGTTTTTAAGATGGGGCCTTCGTATATACTTTATTAGCGTCACGGAACCCGAGGGCTCGTCGCCACGTGTGGCGATTTTTCGGATTTTGAGCGCCTTCGGAGGAGATGTTTGCAATATAAACGCGATTTTTCCGAAAAAAAGTCGTATTTTTTGTTTCGACCCTGAATCCGTCCCTGTTGGAATTTTCGAACGAAAAAAAATTTTTTTAAATGCGGCTCGTCCTCCTCTTTAAGAATCCGAAGAGAAAATTGAAAAATTTTACTTAGTTTTTATTTTATCGTCGAAAAACGGGCAAAAAAAGTTGCGGGGGCGGACTCGGAGGCCCGTTTGACCCTTGAATCTAAAGGGTACGCTCTGGCCGCCGTATAGCTTCGAAAGAGATTTTTTCGCCGAAAACGCCGGTACGCGCCTTTCTGTCGGATTCCGATATAACATATGTTTAATTTTCCCTCAAAGTGGATTTTTTATAAAAAAAAATTTTTGTTTTGACCCTGAATCCGTCCCTGTTGGAACTTTTGAACGAAAAAAATTTTTTGTATATGCGGCTCGTCCTCCTCTTTAAGAATTTGAAGAGAAAATTGAAAAATTTTACTTAGTTTTTATTTTATCGTCGAAAAACGGGGAAATAAATTTTGCGGGGGCGGACTCGGGAGCCCGTTTGACCCTTTAATCTAAAGGGTACGCTCTGGGCGCCGTATAGCTTCGAAAGAGATTTTTTCGCCGAAAACGCCGGTATGCGCCTTTATGTCGGATTTCGAGGGAACATATGTTTAATTTTCCCTCAAAGTGGATTTTTTATAAAAAAAAAATTTTTGTTTTGACCCTGAATCCGTCCCTGTTGGAAGTTTTGAACGAAAAAAATTTTTTTTATATGCGGCTCGTCCTCCTCTTTCAGAATCCGAAGAGAAAATTGAAAAATTTTACTTAGTTTTTATTTTATCGTCGAAAAACGGGGAAATAAATTTTGCGGGGGCGGACTCGGGAGCCCGTTTGACCCTTTAATCTAAAGGGTACGCTCTGGGCGCCGTATAGCTTCGAAAGAGATTTTTTCGCCGAAAACGCCGGTACGCGCCTTTCTGTCGGATTCCGACATAACATATGTTTAATTTTCCCTCAAAGTGGAGTTTTTATAAAAAAAAATTTAATCCGGTCCCGCAAAAAAACGGCGCCCCGCAGAAAAAAAAGTTTCGTATAAAAAAGATGCGGACGGACGAGGAGAAGAAAATAAAAAACAAATTTCGAAAATCGCCCCGGCCGTTTTCGAGAAATTTCAAAAAAACACTTTTTTCTTCAACGCCCTGTAGATCGGCGGAATTTTTTCCGATCGAAAATTGTCATTTAAACTTTTTTCTTAGAATTTTCTCCCCCTTCCGCCTGCAAATTTTCAACACTCCCCGAAAAAAAACACCTCCCTCTTTTCTTACCGTTTTAGTATTATAGACAAGTGTGGTGCGTTTCAAATTTACAATTTGAAAGTTAATAATTTTGGGTTGTAGTATAAAGAAATAAGAAAAAAATAAAAAAAAAATTCAAGGCTCTACGACTTTTTGTTCAAAAGATATGAATTTTTATATAAAATATGGTATTCTGATAAATTAGTAAATATGTATTTTGAAAAATTCATATTTCGCTTAATAATTAAAATTAAGAAATAAAAATTCGTACAGATATGTTTGTAAAACTTATCGATATTATCTTATTAAATTTTTAAGAAAAAAAAAATCAGGTCTCTACGACACTAACTAACCTATATGGAACCACCTGAGCGCACAGAAATCGAAATGTATGAAAAATTTATTAAGTAGTGATTCTGGAATATTAGAATAAAATATTTCTATAAAAATTTAAACATTTATTTATAAATAAAAAAAAAAATAAAAAGTAACTTCTAATAAAAATGCCTATATGTATAAAATTATATATTATTTATTCTGTTTCTCCTCCATCCTCTCGAGATGTGAGATAATGTCTTCGTCATCGATTTCAATGGCGGCCTTTGTTTTATTTTCTTCCTCCCGTTTCTTATTTCTTTCGATTTCCCTTTCTCTTGACTTTTTTCTTTACTCTTCTCTTTTCTTATTCCTTTCCCTTTCTCGTGACTTTTTTCTTTCCTCTTCTCTTTTCTTATTCCTTTCCCTTTCTCGTGACTTTTTTCTTTCCTCTTCTCTTTTCTTATTCCTTTCCTCTTCTCGCTTCTTTTTTCTTTCCTCTCTTTCCCTCTCTTTCCTCTGCTGGGAGTGCCTTCTGGCTCTCTCAATCCTTCTTCTCTCCAGTTCGTGGTTTCTTCTCCTTTCCTCTTCACGCTGTTCCCTTTTCCTATTCCGATTTCTTTCATTTTCTCTTCGAGCCTCTTCCGCCCTTCCCCTTCGGACAGGGGACTCCGCATCGCGCCCCAAAAGAACATTTAAGTCCGAGAATATTTTTGACTAAAAGAAATTTAATATTAATTAACATTTATTTAAATTTGTTTTCCAAAACTTACCATATTCTCCGCGATGCGGAGTCTCCTCTCCCTCTCTTCTTTTAATAATTTTGAATTATAAGACATCTAAAATTGAAAAAAGTGTTTAAAGTTATTTAGATGACACACTCCGGCCTTAATAATAATAAATAATTAGTCAGAAATTGGAAAAAACAAATAAAAAAACTAAATTAGCCCGTTGATGCATTCACTATGAAAACAACTTTAACATCGTATTATAAATGAAATTATTTATAGGGTGTAACGACGTATATTGCATAACCATTAAAAGAAATAGTTGTCTTAAAATTATTTAAAAAAATGTATTACTCGTTAAATTCAAAATTAAAGCTATTACGTTCATTTTGTTACACCCGTTATCGTCAGTGAACACCTGCGCATTAACAATACAAAGAAATAGTAAACAATTAAATTATAGTCCCTAAAATAAAATTATTCTACACCGGCACAATTAGGGTGGGCTCAAGATTTAAAAGAAATAAATAAGAGTAATTGTTATAAAAAACAAAATATTTAACCCACTTAATAATAGTGAGCTTCTGCGTATAATCTAAAAAACATGACTTACCTCAACCAACTCTGGACGCGAAAAGAACCTCGCTCCTCGATTTGCTCGGTTCCCGATTCCTGGAGTGCAGCCGTAAAAAAAGTTTTCAAAGCGAATTAACCGTTCCAATTTTACGCGCCAAATTTGAATTAATGTAATAAAAAATGAATTATATTAAACACTAAAGGTACCTACCTAAATTAAATTTGATTTTTTAATTTATTAGTTATGTGCTTTCTAACTAAATAGATAAAATAATGTTTCTAAAAAAAATGTTTTATTCAAAAATATAATCTAATTTATTTGGACATAGTATATTTTTTTTTGATTTTTAAGTCACTTTTGTTGTTGTTGAAGTATGCTAAATACTGTGCTACAGGGTTAGCTATAACTCACTTTATATTTTTGAACCGAATTTTGGTATTTTTTAAACGCCTTAAAGTTATCCTACTTTACAGTAAAATAATTTAGAAACCAATTAAAGCATAAAGTTAAGTTTACCACATTAAGGACTTACATAAAATATGAATCGATTGGTACCATAACATGACAATCAAAAATTTCTTTGATCAGTTATTTTGGTACTACGAAACGTAATTTTTTCCACAAAACATTATTATTGAAATATCTCAAAAAATATTAATTCTTGTATAATGAATATTGTATGGTGAATATAATAATAAAATAGGTAGATAATTGTGCGAGAGTACTAAATGTTCAAAAACATCACAACTTCAAAATAAAAATTATTTTCATTTTAAAAATCCAAGATTTTTTATTGAAATCAAAGTTACAATTTAAAATTACAAATTTATCAAATTTATTATTTAAAATTACAAAACATCACAAAATTACTTATAAAAATAAGTGTAGAATTTTATATACAAATGGCTCCGGATGTATTCCAAAATGAAACTATACTGTATCATGGTATAAAACAATAAAAGGCTCCGGATGTATTCCAAAAGAAACTATCTTGTAATAATTTCCCACTTTCAATCAATGGAAATAGATGGAAACAACAACACAGGTAGCCTAAAACAAATTGCATGTAAAAAATTTCATATTTTTTTAATCATAATTGTCAGTTAACCACAAAATTTCAAAACAAAGTCTACTTTTAATAAATTGTAAAAATTTAAAATCTACAGAATTGAATAAAGTTTTATTATTATAAAAACTGTTAAAACAAAGATTAGCAAAAACGAACGCAGAATAAATCAGTAAATTTTTATTAACACATTCACCTACGTTTCGGTAAAAAATTACTGAATTATTCCTAGTTCATTAAAAAATAGAGTAACTATAACGATATCACACTATTATTCAAAAAAAACATGTCTATAATAAGTATGTAGAAAGTAATACTTCTATTATTTACTTTTATGTGGACCAAGCAACGGTACATGGCTCGAAATATTCCTCAAAGGGATCATCTTCTAATAATCTTCCCACTTTCGATTCAGTCCAATGAAGTACCACATGAAACATAAATAAACTCAGTTATCATTGGGAATGGTCAAACAATAAATAAACCTACCCAAAGAGAAAATATTCATTTAAAAGAGTGAACTTCCGCATCACCCAAGAGGTGTCACCTTGATGCGTTAGGTTTTTTTTATACATGGACCTAATCGCCATTAGCCCTATTATACCATGTTGATTTCATCCATCGTGGGTGACTCCATCCATCATGGGTGGGGGGGGGGGGGTATTTATATATTCCTACGATGAATTGATGACTCCATCCATCATGGTTGGGGGGGGGATTTATATATTCCTACGATGAATTGATGACTCCATCCATCAAGGGTGGGGGGGGATGTATATATTCCTACGATGAATTGATGACTACATCCATCATGGTTGGGGGAGGTTATATATTCCTACGATGAATTGATGACACCATCCATCATGGGTGGGGGGGGATGTATATATTCCTACAATGAATTGATGACTCCATCCATCTTGGGTGGGGGGGGGCTGTATATATTCCAACGATGAATTGATGACTCCATCCATCATGGGTGGGGGGGGGTGTATATATTCCAACGATGAATTGATGACTCCATCCATCATGGGTGGGGGGGTGTATATACTCCAACGATGAATTGATGACTCTAACCATCAAGGGATGGCGGGGGGGGGGGGGGGTTATATTTCCACGATGAAGTAAATTTTGTAAAATAGAAAAAATCTTACTCCTTAATCCTGGTTACCGTTCGGCCAGATGTACTTGAAGATCTCCTTGAACACCACGTTCCTCGTGTGGACATCCGCAGAAGTGGCCATCAAATTTCCCTGGGCTCTTCCGCTGACGATCTGCAGTTTGAGGTTGTGTTGGGATCGAACTCTCGAAAGGGCGACGTACAGCTGTCCGTGAGAAAACACCGGCTTGGGAAGATAAACGCCCACCTTCTCGAACGTCTGTCCTTGGGCCTTGTTGATGGTAAGGGCGAAGCAGACTTTCACCGGGAACTGGCGTCTCTTGATGGTGAACGGGAGAGAAGCTGGTTTCGCAGTCAGGTCGTGTCTAGAAATAAAAGCTTGATTACCCCTGAAGCGTCCGGTCAAAATTTCGCAAACTAAGACGTTGTTTTTGAGGTGTTTGACGATCATACGGGTTCCGTTCGTCAGCCCGTCTCGGACCGAGATGTTCCTCAGGAGCATAACAGGAACGCCGATCTTCAACTCCAGCTTGTGCAAGGGCAGGTTGGGCAGGTTAAAGCCGTTAAGCGTCTCCTCCTGATACATGGCCTGTTCTTCTTTGTCGTCTGAGTCGATGGTGTCCACGCTTAAAAAGTTGTGCGTCTCTCCGGGGAACCTGTCGAGCATCTGCCGGTTGATCCGATCACAGTTTTCGTTCAGAGGACACAGGACCGCACAATCGCTGAGGGCTTCGGAGAGCTGGGGCCTGTACACCGTCATGTCCAAAGATCCGTAAACCGAAGCAACTGCATCATCCGTCAAACATTCCTTTGGCACCACCATGCTGTCTTTGGGAATGAAAAGGGATCCCTCCTGATTGATTTTGCCGCTTCCAACCTTCAGAAGCCAATTGGAAAACTCCTTCTCGCCAGGATCGGTCCTCATGTTCTGCTTGAACTCGTAGATCTCGAAGCTACCCCAACATCTGCACTTGAAAAACACCTGAAACAAAGAAAACGGACTTTATAAATTTTATTAAAATTAAAATTGCAAAATTGAAATGCACACCCCACTTTATAATCACCTGTTCGATCTGATCCACTTTATCCGGTGCGACGCAGAGCAGCTGCCTTATGTCTCCTCCGAAAAGAGCACCAGCTACTTTTGAATTAAAATCATGCAAATGTGGTAATGGATAACGATCAGGTTGTGTTATAAAGTTTAAAGCCCGATAATCTCCACAAGGTCTCCAAGAAGAATCTTTCTTAGAGACCATATGAAGAGGAGATGACCAGTTACTATTTGATCGACGAATAACACCTTGTAAAAGTAAATCATCAAATTCAGCTTTGGCAGCTGATAAACGATCAGGAGCAAGTCTTCTACATTTAGAAAAGACTGGAGGGCCAGTAGTCTGAATGTGATGAGTAATATTATGTTTAACCGGAACTGAATTAGTTGAAGGAACAATTACGGATGGAAAACATTTAAGGATTTTTTCAATATTTGGATCAGATTCAGTAAAATGTGCCACATGTGACTTTTCATTAAGTAGTAAACGTTTGTTACGCAAATCAACTAATAGATTATAATGATGGAGAAAATCAGCACCAATAATTGAACATGATACGTTTGTTATTAAAAAAGTCCATTTAAAAGGCTTATGTTGGTCTAAATAAATTGTAAAGGAACGCTCACCTAAAACTTTGAGAGATGTGCCATTGATAGCGCGTAGATCAGTAGTGCACGATGCAGGTTGAAAGGTATTAACGAAACGACTTCCAATAATGCTCCTATCAGCACCGGTGTCGACCAAAAACTTCAAATTTGATTTCGAATCAGTAATATGGAAAGTGTGACTTTTTGAAAATTGACAGTCAGCGAAAGATGTCACAATTTTCCGCCGACAACTTAGTTTTCCGAAAATCTACACGGAGAAATGCATCGATGAGCCTTGTCACCAAACTTCTTATGAAACCAGCAAATACCATCTCGTAACCGACTTTGAGAAGAAGATCTGGAAGTTCTGGAGTTTCGATGAATCAAATTCGATGTACTATTTGTAGAAGGAGAACTGGAACGTGACCAGGCTTGTGAAGAACTATTCCTTGAAGTGGGAGAAACATTCCTCGAACGTGACGATGTCAAATTTATAAGTAAAGCTTTGATATCATCTAGTGTAGTACTTGGAGTTGATTTGATACCAGAAACAACATTACAAGATGTGTTTGAAACGGTCATAATATTATCTGCGAGTTTTGCTAAACCTTCTAAGGGTGTGTCAGGAGATGCAGCTAAAATGCGTTGAACATGGACAGGAAGTCGTTGAAGAAAGAGTTCTTTTAAAATAGTTTCGTCCATAACTTTGTCACCGAGTAAATTCTTCATAGCCCGCAATAATTCGGTAGGTTGACGATCACCAAGTTCTTCTGCTGACATGAGCCGATGAAGTTTCGCTTTTTCATTTATGGACGTGCGGGAAATCAATGCCTCTTTAAGAACGTCATAGGGATTGTTGACAGGAGGATTCAAAATTATATCCTTGACTAAAATAGCCGCTTCAGGAGCTATTGCCGAAACCAGATGGTGATATTTGAGTTGTTGATTAGTTATCCTTTGGACGGTGAAGGTTGAATCAACTTGAGACAACCAAAGTAACACATCTGTGGACCAATAGGTGGGCAATTTAACCGAAATAGCACCAATTTTTTCATCTACGTGCGGTTCTGCCATGATTCGTCGGGGTCACCAAATTGTAGCAATCAAATATTAAATGATTCTATTTATTACAATAAAATAACAAATACAACTGACACTTAATTAAAATAACCATAATAATAATTCTCCTTAGTTACCTAAGTGTACTTGATTTTTATTGACCCCCAATACAAACCCCTCCGAAAGGTCTCCTGTCGTTTCTCACGTCACGAAGCAACGTGTCCACGCAGTTGATGATGAACTGACTCACCATACTTATCTCGTCCCAAACAATCAGCTTTATCGATCTCAAGTAGTCCGCCTTTGGGCTGTGAGCCGCTATCCAAGATCTCATGTCCTTATCGACCTGAATGGGAATTCCGAAAGCCGAATGGGCGGTCTGACCTCCATGCAGCAACAAAGCAGCTATACCCGTAAACGCCACTGGAAGAGCCGGGATGTTCTGAGTGTCCAAATATTGCAGGATGGCGTTGTAGACGAAAGTTTTTCCTGTTCCTCCGCAGCCCTGCAAATAGAAGTACCTGTGTTGTAGCCCTTCGTCCTTGACGGCTCGAACGACCGCATCGTACAGCGCCTTCTGCTCGGGATTCAGTTGCATGTAGTTCCTGTCGACTTCCTCGGCCTTCTCCGTCGCCCTGATAATCTGCTCATCGTTTACGTCGACGTGGTATGGCGCCACTTCGTCATCAAACACCATGTCCTGGGGCTGGATGTCGACCTGAAAGTTAAAATCGGCCAAGTCTCGATGCAAATACCTGAGGTGGCCGGCTATTCGTAGAAGGGCGCGCCTCTCTGCTTCTTCCTGCTGCATGCCTCGATGAACGTAGTCCGCGCTGAGTGCCACCTTAAACTTCTCGAACAGCTCCGGCCCGTTTCTGACGTTGCAAAAGCAAAGCAGGTTCCCGAAGAGTTTTCGCATCTGTCCCGGCATCTGGAACACTTCCGCATCTCGCAGGGTTTTCTCCCAAACTTCGTCGTCCAAGATGAGATTTCTAAGGCGGGCCGATTCTTCAAACGTGGCGCATTTGTGTCCGTTGACTGTCAGAAGATCTTCGAAGGACGTGGGACCTGTTACGTGCAGGAGCAGGATGCGAAGATGGAACTTCTCCGTCTCCCTGGGTGAAATGGTGTAAATTCTGGATACTATTTTGGTGCATTTCATCCTCTTTATCCAATTTTTTCCCACGAATCTAATAAAAAGAAAATATTTAATTAAGTTACTCATGTTAATAATTACTACTACATTTTTTCATTATACAGAGTGATTTTAAAAACATATAACTTTCATTCATTCTACAGAGTGATCGAAATAAAACAGAATGTTAAAAAGTATGCAGGATGTTCAGTTGTATAATAATGAAAATTCCAAATTCTAATTAAATATTTCTTATCACCTGTAGTGCTCTGGAATCTGGTTGTAGGTGAACTGGCGGGCATGCTCGCTCTTCTTATTCAACTCGAAAAACGCCATCAACTTACTGTTCCTCGTTTCGGCCCTGACGGCTGCATTGGACTCGTCTCCCTCTTCAAACATTACGTACTGTTCGTTAGGAAGATGGACTGGTAACCTCTCCACGGTGTGGGACATTTTGACCAAAGGAAATTCCAAAAGTCGCCAAGCAGCGCATCCGGAAGTCACGTATCGCGTTTCTATGTATTCCTTCACCTCGTTGACATCAAAAGAACCGTCCTCGTTCTCCACCGTGATGGTGGCCATGTCCTGTCCCTTGGTGATGTATTTAAACAGGTATTTCGGGGCCGTGTATTCGGTAACCACTTGGACATTGAAATGGCAGTTGAACCGCATCAGCAAATAAGGGCAGTACTCCACCACGAATCTGTTGTCCAAAGGCGCGGTTTTGTTACCCCTTGAAGTTCTCACCTGGACGGTCCGGTCGTCCTTTCGTCTTCGGTACCTCACCTTTCCATCGTTGGATATGGTTGTCACGTTCGAATTATACCTATAAAAAAGTTTTATTTAAAAACGGTCAAAGTATTCTTAAAAATGCAGATAAAAAATACTAAAGGTTGATTTTGGGTGTAAATTAATTTCAGTAAGATAATTGTATTCTACAATAACAATCGATTAAAAACTTATGCATTTTATTATTAAACTGACCTGGGGAAGTTTTTGCTGCATTTACCATCTACCATGCAGACGCCGTCCGGGTAATCCTTCCCGCACGGATTATGCATCATCGTTCTGGCAACCAAAGCGTGAAGTTTCGGATTGGTGTCCGGGTCTGGAATTTCAGCAGAAATGATCCGGTCCACGTCGTCTCCGTTGTGAGGTCTGTCGAACTCAGTTGTGGTCAGGAGGATGTGGGCGTGTGGAAGTCCCCTCTTTTGAAACTCGTAGGCCAACACGTACGCTGTGACTTTTCCTAAGATGCTCTCGTTGCTCAGCAGATATCGCATCAGTTCCAGTGACTTGGCGTAAAAAACTCTGGCTGTTATGTCCGGCCTATCCTGGACGTTCTTGTGTCCGTTGTTCCTTATGAACTCTTGTATTTCTGGCCACTGCGGATTGGTGGTCAAGGTTAAAAAGTATGTAGGCTTACCGAACTTGCTGACGATGGTCATGGCGTCTTGAAACTTGGCCTGCATGTATCTGCGTCCTCCTACAAAAGTACTGGGCAACACGGTCATCTTTCCTACCTTGGGAACCGCTTCCCCTCTTGTCTGTGCCAAATCCTCGTTTTTGCGATGAACGTAGTCTATGAGGCCTGCGTAGTCAGAAACTCGTAGCTTACTCTGGTATCCCTTCAAATAGTTGCACCTGTCATCTTCGATCCTAATCCAAACCGATAAGAAAAACGCCTGGGTCAGCTTGCCAGCTTCCAGTAAATAGTTTCTCTTCTCGCGGACCTGCAATCGATGAGCCCAGTACTCCCTGAATGAGACTCTTTTTCTCGCTTTTTGATTGTAACGGATGATGTCCACTTCCCAGCCAAATTCGCCTTCTGGAAATAAAAATGGAAAAGCCAAGGGGTCGGTGATGGGTGCAGTCGCTGAGATGATTTTGCTCCGCATCCCTTGTCCTGCAGTTTTTTCATAAACTCTGAATTCCCCCGGTGGTGGCATCTCGTCACCCTGTTCGCTCACGTACACTGCTCCTACCTCGTTCAAGTTGGTTGGTTTGTTATGTGTGGATCGGTTGACATTGGACTTCAGATGAAACTTGATGTGGTAATTTTCTGTAAAAAATGTATAATTAATGTTTTTTTTTATTTTAATTTTTAAATTTCATATTAATAAAATGTGTGACAAAAACTGATAAATTAATTTATATAAGTGGCATTTGTATGATTATATCAATTACCAATGTTGGGATTCTGGCGCCTTAAATTTCCCATCTGCTCGTAGATCTGCACAAAAGGGTTGCCGATGTCCAAAAGTATCTGCCTCACATCTCGAATGATCACCTCGCTGACCGGAACTGCCCTGTTGGGATCCATGTGCTCCTTCATGTTTTCAAAATCCACGTAGTAGAAGGCGGCCGTGTTGGATCTCTGGATGTCCACTTCGTTGACCAAATGGTAGAGGGTGCCCTCGAGCGCCACACATGGGTTGAAAACACCTGCTACGTGACTAAAGTTAGCCTGGGTTGTGGCCATGGAGAGTTGATTGTTGTGTCCTCTGGCGTTTTTGAAGAATTCCTTTGAAAGAGGGTGCTCTCCGAGAAACAGTTTCTTCAGGTATTCCGGGAATCTCTGGTGAATCGCAGGCAATCGAACTGCTCCACTCTTGCAGCAGGACACGTAGGATTCCTCCTCGTACTTGTAGGCCAAACAGTGGTTGCATTTCCTCACCATGGGTTTCAAACGGTGTTCTTCCACATTCTCCAAATTGACAGCATCTTCAAGGACAAACTCGTCCAAAAGTGCTGGCAGATAGTCCAAAATTTCATCGATGGAATCCTGAGAAGCCCGGGCAAGTGCTGACTCGTTCTCTGCAAAACTCGTTCGTCGACTAACTCCTTTTCGGTTTTTCTGGATGCTGGGGGAAGGACTTCTAACGACTCTGTTCCTAAGAGTTCTGGTAACACCTGGTGTGTCGTTGACCGGTTGCAATCTCAGCCTGTTGTCCCACTGCAAAAAATCCCTCGTCGAGCTTACACTTACATGATGGATCTGAAAATCTCCGGATGCCGACTCGAAAATTCCTCTTAAGTTGTGGGAGAGTTCCTCGATGTTCCTGCACCTCATGAGAAATGCTGCTCCGTTGCCAATCGTTCTGCTGTGAGAATCAAACAAATAATACGAACCATCCAATTTCCACAGGGCCACTGTCTGAGCTGCTCCGATCAAAATTCCCACGTCGTGATGAGCAAAGAAGTGGGCAAGCTGCTGGTCCGCTGAATAGTTGTGGGCAGGTGGCTCGTTCATCAGCAAACCTCGATCTCCCTGTTGGTCCCTTTCAAAAGCGGTCAGCTGGGGATAATTAAAGATGACGCCGTAGTCCTCTCCTTGGTACCTAAAGATGAACCTGGGAGCAACCTCCATGACGTTTAAGAAAATGGCATGGACTCCTGGAGGCGGTGCTGGTCTTGTCTGCATCGAATATCTGTATAAAGCGTCACCTGAATCCAGAATAAAGTCCAAGACGGAGCTGTCCCACGGTGTAGATGAAACTGCCTCCAGAAAGCTCAAGGCGAAAGCTGCCATTGCGGTGCACTGGTTACCCCTGCTTAAGTCTGAATATCTGAAGTCGCCCTGATGTCTGTTCGCCCTAGTGATAACTCCGAAGTGATGCGGACCTCCCAGGGGGAGAATCTCTTTCCTCGTACGAAGTGCATTAGCCGGTGTAATCAGCAAATCCTGTAGAATCTGGATCCTTGGAGCCTTCTTTTCTGCAATTGTTAAGTTAGGTTAAGAAACCTCTTTCGGTCGTCATCACTAAAAAGATAATTTTCTCTTGGTACAAACCAAAATAAACCTTGTTGATTATAGTAAACCTTTTTGGGGAGTTTTTTCTCGAGGGTCCTGATGTTGCTCGGTTTTTAAAAGGAATTTCCAAAGAAATCCTTGTTGATTACATTAAAACCATAAATACCATTAACCAAAGTAAACCTTGTTGATTTTTTTCTGGAGGGGTGAAAAGGAAGGGAGAAGGGAGGGAGGTGTGGTTCTGCTGTTGGTCGGTCGGTTTTTAAAAGGAATTTTCAAAGGTCCAGTTACCAATCCCATTCTAGTTTGAAATGATACTTGAGCAAAAAAATGCCATTGTGTTTACAACATTTTTTAGTTCAAGTGTCACTTGAAGCTAAAGTGCAATCTGTGCAACCGGACCTTGACGCCACCGATTTATGCAGACACATTTAACGCTTTAGATGTAAGAAGTAATAAATAATTCTTAAACTAAATATTAAATTTGTCTGAATAAACGATTTTTACCGGCGACAGAGGGGAACAAATCTTCTTTCGCCCTGCTTCTTGGCGAACGTCGGCCTCTCTTCCTTTTGCTGGATGGTGACTTTTCATCGTCTTCTGTGGAAGAGCGAGAAGACAGCCACAATGATCTTCTCACGGGTGCTTGGATTTGAGGTTCACCTGAAAAGATACACGTTAGGAATTGATTGTAATTAGGGTGGAACCTTTTAAATAATTATAGTGAAAAAAAAATAATTTGTTTACTTACTTGATATACATATATTGAAAAATGTCAAGTTAACAATTGAAAATTCTTATTAAACAAATCTGGAAGCTTAAGATGGTTCAAACGATGCAAAAAGTATTAACTATAACTGTTACTCACCCGTTGGTGTTTTGCACGGTGATTGCAATGCTCTTTCCTTCCTCAATATTTCCTTTTTCCTATTCTCCATTTCCTTTTTCTTCTGTCGTTGTTCCTGCAGTTTTCTGGTCTTTGGTGAGTTCTTGTTCTTGGCCTGACTTGAAGAAGCATCAACGACGTGTGCTTGATCATCTGAATCAAAATCAGTTTGAATCGGTAAATTAACAGTAAATAACGGTGGCGATGGTGGTGATCCGCCCAGCGGTGTAAGAGGGGGAAAATCTGAAAATAAAAATTTTCAAATTAGGAGTGAATAAATAATTCTTAAACTAAATATTAAATGTGTCTGAATAAACGATTTTTACCGGCAACAGAGGGGAACAAATCTTCTTTCGCCCTGCTTCTTGGCGAACGTCGGCCTCTCTTCCTCTTGCTGGATGGTGCCTTTCCATCGTCTTCTGTGGAAGAGCGAGAAGACAGCCGCAATGATCTTCTCACGGGTGCTTGGATTTGAGGTTCACCTGAAAAGATACACGTTAGGAATTGATTGTAATTAGGGTGGAACCTTTTAAATAATTATAGTGAAAAAAAAATAATTTGTTTACTTACTTGATATACATATATTGAAAAATGTCAAGTTAATAATTGAAAATTCTTATTAAACAAATCTGGAAGCTTAAGATGGTTCAAACGATGCAAAAAGTATAAACTATAACTGTTACTCACCCGTTGGTGTTTTGCGCGGTCTTTCCTTCCACAATATTTCCTTTTTCCTATTCTCCATTTCCTTTTTCTTCTGTCGTTGTTCCTGCAGTTTTCTGGTCTTTGGTGAGTTCTTGTTCTTGGCCTGACTGGAAGAAGCATCAACGACAGGTGCTGGCCCAACTGAAACAAAATCAGTTTGAATAGGTAAATTCACCGTAAATAACGCCGGCGATGGTGGTGATCCGCCCAGCGGTGGAAGAGGGGGAAAATCTGAAAATAAAAATTTTCAAATTAGGATTGAATTATTATCATGTTAAGAAAATTTACCCTCTTTCTTCTTTTTCATTGGCGGGGCTTCCAAAGCGGTAGCATCTTAAATAAAGAAACAAATTGAAAACAACCTGTATTACTTCTCAGTATTTTTATGTTGTAAAAGTTGTTTATAAAAAAAATAATTACCTTTGGCTGATGGCTCAATTAAAACCGGAGCCGGTTCCGGCACGAAGGCTGCTACCTCCGGTGTGGCACCGGAATCGGAAAGTGGGATACGGGGGATCCTCTTCTTCGACCATCTGCTTCCTCCTCTAATCTTCTTAGGCATCTTCTAAATATTAAAAAAAAGTAACTTTTAAGGTAAAATGATTTATTTTTTTGTAAAATTATAAGAAATTGTGCACAATCGTAAGCAAAAACTTGATAAATATGTTGCAGTGGTAAGTAAAAATGTTAACAATCATAACCATAGAATTTAAATTGTTTTATGAAATCTGCGGGTTGTAAAGTAAATTTGAATTTATGTTTACCCGATTCAAAAAAAGCAAAAATTCAACAAAACGTATGAAATTAATAACTATAAAGGTATAAATTTATAATGTACGGTGTGCAATTGGTCAAAGTGAGCAACAAAAACATGTAAATTACATATCGTAAAGAAAAACATGAAGAAAGTTGACAATGTTCGCTCTAACAAAATTGATCGACAAATCAAAATCTTGATAAAAATGTTCCTCGTATAAATTCAAATTTAAATTAAAACTCAAATATCGATGCAATTTTGGTAATATCGAGCAACCGTACAGTTTGCAAAATAAATTTCAATTTCTGTACCCGATGATAAAAACAAAGTTAAACTTGACATAACCAATGATGAAATTAATGACACTAAACGTATAAATTTATGATTTTTAGTAATTTTATCAAGTAATTATCAAGTAAATACAAAAAATACACTTAAAAATTGTACTCACCCAGCTGACTTAACCTCTTTAAAGAAACTCACTAAAACAAACAGCAATATTAATAATAAAAATAAAAGGCAAAAGGCACAAACTAAGCAGAAAGGTGTCTTAATAAAGACACTGGGAGTAAAAAGACAATGGGAGTAAAAATTAGTGAAAAAACACTGAAAAGACTTGAAAATTGCAGTAGCTTCGAGAGATGCTAAAGCAACGAATGACAGTTGGACCGCCGGGAGTGGCCAGAGATAGTACATACTTTGTGGGAGTGGCTACGTAACTTCTTAACATTACACGGTATACAGGGTGTTAAATGATAAATGCAACGCTCACCTCTACAAACTCTAAAAATTGTTTTAAAATACCGATTTTTTGAAATAAATTTTGTAAAAATTATGAAAGTTATGTGAAAAATATTAAAAACGTAATTTTTTATGCAATACATGGTAGTAATTTACACGTCAGCTGATGACGTATTTATTGAAATAATGTCAAAAATTAACCATTTTCGCTTGGCCCGTGCAAAGTCAGTTTTTAACCGATCGTTTTGAAACAAAATTATTCAAAATCGAATTAAGACCTTTATCGTCACGTGTAGCGATTTTTAAGATTTTGGACGGTTTCGGGGGAGTTCGTTAATTTACGGGTCAAGGTTTTGGAAGGGGTGAAATTTAGATTTTAAATATTTAAGTCAAATTTGGGAATTTTTGAAAAATGTTGAATGCGTTTTATTCGGGAAGCCATTTCAAATCGATTGCGTCCTTTTTCTTTTTTGAAAACCAAAAAATAAGGAAAATATTCCGAAAAATGACAAAAAAAAACAGCAAAAAGACGGAAAATTTTGATTTGGCTCGTGTGACGTTAATTTTTAAGATATCTTCATCGTATATAGATACTCACCGTCTCCAAACATGGTCCCTCGTCGTCACGTGCAGCGATTTTTGAGGTTTAGAGCGCCTTCGGAGGAGTACTTTAAAATAGGAGTGCGTTTTTTCCCGTAAAAAATCGTGTTTTTTTGTTTTGACCCTGAATCCGTCCCTGGTGGTATTTTTTAACGAAAAAAAATTCTATTCGGTGCGGCTCGACCTTCTCTTTGAGAATCCGAAGAGAAAATTGAAAAATTTTACTTAGTTTTTATTTTATCGTCGAAAAACGGGGAAAAAAATTTTGCGGGGGCGGACTCGGGAGCCCGTCTGACCCATTAATCTAAAGGGTATGCTCTGGGCGCCTTATAGCTTCGAAAGAATTTTTTCCGCCGAAAACGCCGGTATGCGCCTTTATGTCGGATTTCGAGGGAACATATGTTTAATTTTCCCTCAAAGTCGAGTTTTTATGAAAAAATCTTTAATCCGGTCCTGCAAAAAAACGGCGCCCCGTAGAAAAAAAAGTTTAATATAAAAAAGATGCGGACGGATGAGGAGAAGAAAATAAATTTTTTTTTTCGAAAATCGCCCGAGCCGTTTTCGAGAAATTTTAAAAAACACTTTTTTCTTCAACACCCTGTAGATCGGTGGAATTTTTTCCGATCGAAAAATGTCATTTAAACTTTTTTCTTAGAATTTTCTCCTCCGCAAGCACGCAAATTTACAACCCTCCGCGAAAAAAAACACCTCCCCCGTTTCTTACCGTTTTAGTATTATAGATAGAAGATAGAAGATTACAATTTGAAAGTTAATAATTTTGGGTTATAGTATAAAGAAATAAGAAAAAAATAAAAAAAAAATCCAGGCTCTACGACTTTTTGTTCAAAAGATATGAATTTTTATATAAAATATGGTATTCTGATAAATTAGTAAATATGTATTTTGAAAAATTCATATTTCGCTTAATAATTAAAATTAAGAAATAAAAATTCGTACAGATATGTTTGTAAAACTTATCGATATTATCTTATTAAATTTTTTAAAATTTAATTATTTTTTAAAGTACATTACCTAGAAAAGTTTTGATTTTTTTGAGTTTTTGGGGTGTAAATTTTTTTTGAGGGGTGTAGAGGGCACATTTCATCCATTTTCTATTATCTTTCATTTGCGGGGTCGATTTTGAAAATATTGTAAAAAAAAATTTTGGAGATATTTTTAAGGCTACAGGCTTGAAATTTTTCATGGAAATCGATTTTTATTGTTTTTCTCGAAAACTATGAAAGTTAGCGATTTCAAATATTTTCCAAAGGTAAACACCGTCGATAGACGCGTTTTAAAAAATATTTGGTTAAAATCGGTTAAAAAGTTTTTTTGGAAAAAATTCGCAAAGTTTTGGCAAAATTTTGGTACAAATGCGGGCCTGGACGACGCAATTTTAAACCGAAAATAAAAATTTTCACGGAATTTGGTGGGGGAGGTGACGGTGCGAATTTTAAGCTATTAAGCGTGCCGGTGGTTCCAATAGTTTTGAAGATATTAATTATTTTGTGAAAAGTGAAAAATTTCAGACCGCAATTTTGGCTCCAAACGGAGATTTTGCATATTTTTGCTACATTTTCGGCCATAACTCGATAACGAAAAGGGATAGCGAAGTAATTTACAATTTAAAAGTTAATAATTTATAAATGTAGTGTAAAGAAATTAGAAAAAAATAAAAAAAAAATTCAAGGCTCCACGACTTTTTGTTCAAAAGATATGAATTTTTATTTAAAATATGGCATTCTGATAAATGAGTAAATGTGTATTGTTAAAAAATCATATTTAGCTTAATAACTGAAATTAAGAAACAAAAATTAGTACAGATAAGTTTGTAAAAACTATCGATATTATTTTATTAATTTTTTTAAATTTAATAATTTTTTAAGGTACATTACCTAAAAAAAATTTAATTTTTTTGAGTTTTTGGGGTGTAAAATCTTTTTAGGGGGTGAAGAGGGCAAGTGACCCCCTACATTTGATACATTTTCTATTATCTTTCATTTGCGGGGTCGATTTTGAAAAAATTCGAAAACAAATTTTTTGAAATATTTTTAAGGCTACGGGCTTGAAATTTTTCATGGAAATCGATTTTTATTGTTTTTCTCAAAAACTGTAAAAGTTAGCGATTTTAAATTTTTACCAACGGTAAACACCATGGATAGACGCATTTTAAAAAATATTTGGTTAAAATCGGCTAAACAGTTTTTTTGGAAAAAATTCGCAAAGTTTTCGCAAAATTTTGGAACAAAGACGGCCCTGGACGACGCAATTTTAAACCGAAAATTAAAACTTTTACGGCATTTGGCGGGGGAGGTGTCGCTGCAAATTTTAAGCTATCAATCGTCTGGGTGGTGGTAATAGTTTCGAAGATATTAATTATTTTCTGAAAAGTGAAAAAATTCAGGCCGCAATTTTGGCTCCAAACGGAAATTTTGCATGTTTTAGCAACATTTTCGGCCATAACTCGATAACGAAAAGAGATAACGAAGTGATTCTTTTTTTGTCGTAAAATGAACATTGAAAGCTTTCAGAAAATGTACATTACGCTGGGGCAAAATTAAATCTGAGGGGTTGAATAGACCGAAACGCGTCAAAAATTAAATTTTTTGAAAATTTTTTGAAATTTTTTTGAAATTTTTTCGATTTTTTTTTTGAAAATTTTGTAAAGGTTATGAAAATTACGAAAATTTTCCAATTTTTTTGAGTTTTTGGGGTGTAAACATTTTTTTGGGGGTGTAGGGGGCAACTGACCCCCTATATTTCATGCATTTTCAATTGTCTATCATTTGAGGGATCAATCTTGAAAAAAGGGGAAAAAAAAATTTTCCGATATTTTTAAGGCTGTGGGCTTGAAATTTTTCATGCGAATCGGTTTTTATTTTTTTTCTCGAAAACTATGAAAGTTGGCGATTTCAAATTTTGACCAAAGTTAAACGGCGTCGACAGACGCATTTTAAAAAATACTCGGTTAAAATCGGTTAAATAGTTTTTTCGGAAAAAATTCCCAAAGATTTGGCAAAATTTTGATACAAATACGGTCCTGGACGGCGCAATTTTCAACCGAAAATCTACATTTTTACGGAACGTGGTGGGAGAGGTGACGGTGAGAATTTTAAGCTATTAAACGTCGCGGTGATGTTAAAACTTTCTAAAATATTAATTATTTTGTGAAAAGTGAAAAATTTCAGGCAAAAACGGAGTACTCGATAGAAAATGGTCAAAAATCGACCAATTTCGCGTGGCTCGTGCAAAGTCAGTTTTTAACCGATCGTCATGAAATAAAATTATTCAAAATCGTCAAATTAGGCCCTTTGTCGCCACGTGTGGCGATTTTTAAGATTTTGGACGGTTTCGGAGGAGTGCGTCAATTTACGGGTCAAGGTTTTGGAAGGCGCGAAATTTAAATCTTGAATGTTTAAGTCAAATTTGGGAGTTTTTGAAAAATTTTGAATGCGTTTTACTCGGCAAGCGTTTCCGAATCGATCGTGTCCTTTTACTTTTTTTGAAAAGTCAAAAATGAGCGAAATATTTCGAAAAATGTCAAAAAATCAACAACAAAAACGGAAAATTTTGATTTTGCTCGTGCAACGTTAGTTTTTAAGATGCGGCCTTCGTATATACTTTATTAGCGTCACGGAACCCGAGGGCTCGTCGCCACGTGTGGCGATTTTTCGGATTTTGAGCGCCTTCGGAGGAGATGTTTGCAATATAAACGCGATTTTTCCGAAAAAAAGTCGTATTTTTTGTTTCGACCCTGAATCCGTCCCTGTCGGAATTTTCGAACGAAAAAAAATTTTTTTTAATGCGGCTCGTCCTCCTCTTTAAGAATCCGAAGAGAAAATTGAAAAATTTTACTTAGTTTTTATTTTATCGTCGAAAAACGGGCAAAAAAAGTTGCGGGGGCGGACTCGGAGGCCCGTTTGACCCTTGAATCTAAAGGGTACGCTCTGGGCGCCGTATAGCATCGAAAGAGATTTTTTCGCCGAAAACGCCGGTACGCGCCTTTCTGTCGGATTCCGATATAACATATGTTTAATTTTCCCTCAAAGTGGATTTTTTATAAAAAAAAATTTTTGTTTTGACCCTGAATCCGTCCCTGTGGGAACTTTTGAACAAAAAAAATTTTTTGTGTATGCGGCTCGTCCTCCTCTTTAAGAATTTGAAGAGAAAATTGAAAAATTTTACTTAGTTTTTATTTTATCGTCGAAAAACGGGGAAAAAAATTTTGCGGGGGCGGACTCGGGGGCCCGTTTGACCCGTTAATCTAAAGGGTACGCTCTGGGCGCCGTATAGCTTCGAAAGAGATTTTTTCGCCGAAAACGCCGGTATGCGCCTTTATGTCGGATTTCGAGGGAACATATGTTTAATTTTCCCTCAAAGTGGAGTTTTTATCAAAAAAAATTTAATCCGGTCCCGCAAAAAAACGGCGCCCCGCAGGAAAAAAAGTTTCGTATAAAAAAGATGCGGACGGATGAGGAGAAGAAAATCAAAAAAAATTTCGAAAATCGCCCCGGCCGTTTTCGAGAAATTTCAAAAAAATACTTTTTTCTTCAACGCCCTGTAGATCCGTCAAAATTTTTCCGATCGAAAAATGACATTTAAACTTTTTTCTTAGAATTTTCTCCTCCGCAAGCGCGCAAATTTTCAACACTCCCCGAAAAAAAACGCCTCCCCCATTTCTTACCGTTTTAGTATTATAGACAAGTGTGGTGCGTTTCAAATTTACAATTTGAAAGTTAATAATTTTGGGTTGTAGTATAAAGAAATAAGAAAAAAATAAAAAAAAATTCAAGGCTCTACGACTTTTCGTTCAAAAGATATGAATTTTTATATAAAATATGGTATTCTGATAAATTAGTAAATATGTATTTTGAAAAATTCATATTTCGCTTAATAATTAAAATTAAGAAATAAAAATTCGTACAGATATGTTTGTAAAACTTATCGATATTATCTTATTAAATTTTTTAAAATTTAATTATTTTTTAAAGTACATTACCTAGAAAAGTTTTGATTTTTTTGAGTTTTTGGGGTGGAAATTTTTTTTGAGGGGTGTAGAGGGCACATTTCATCCATTTTCTATTATCTTTCATTTGCGGGGTCGATTTTGAAAATATCGTAAAAAAAAATTTTGGAGATATTTTTAAGGCTACGGGCTTGAAATTTTTCATGGAAATCGATTTTTATTGTTTTTCTCGAAAACTATGAAAGTTAGCGATTTCAAATATTTTCCAAAGGTAAACACCGTCGATAGACGCGTTTTAAAAAATATTTGGTTAAAATCGGTTAAAAAGTTTTTTTGGAAAAAATTCGCAAAGTTTTGGCAAAATTTTGGTACAAATGCGGGCCTGGACGACGCAATTTTAAACCGAAAATTAAAATTTTCACGGAATTTGGTGGGGGAGGTGACGGTGCGAATTTTAAGCTATTAAGCGTGCCGGTGGTTCCAATAGTTTTGAAGATATTAATTATTTTGTGAAAAGTGAAAAATTTCAGACCGCAATTTTGGCTCCAAACTGAGATTTTGCATATTTTTGCTACATTTTCGGCCATAACTCGATAACGAAAAGGGATAGCGAAGTAATTTACAATTTAAAAGTTAATAATTTATAAATGTAGTGTAAAGAAATTAGAAAAAAATAAAAAAAAAATTCAAGGCTCCACGACTTTTTGTTCAAAAGATATGAATTTTTATATAAAATATGGTATTCTGATAAATTAGTAAATATGTATTTTGAAAAATTCATATTTCGCTTAATAATTAAAATTAAGAAATAAAAATTCGTACAGATATGTTTGTAAAACTTATCGATATTATCTTATTAAATTTTTAAGAAAAAAAAATCAGGTCTCTACGACACTAACTAACCTACATGGAACTACCTGAGCGCACAGAAATCGAAATGTATGAAAAATTTATTAAGTAGTCATTCTGGAATATTAGAATAAAATATTTCTATAAAAATTTAAACATTTATTTATAAATAAAAAAAAAATAAAAAGTAACTTCTAATAAAAATGCCTATATGTATAAAATTATATATTATTTATTCTGTTTCTCCTCCATCCTCTCGAGATGTGAGATAATGTCTTCGTCATCGATTTCAATGGCGGCCTTTGTTTTATTTTCTTCCTCCCGTTTCTTATTTCTTTCGATTTCCCTTTCTCTTGACTTTTTTCTTTACTCTTCTCTTTTCTTATTCCTTTCCCTTTCTCGTGACTTTTTTCTTTCCTCTTCTCTTTTCTTATTCCTTTCCCTTTCTCGTGACTTTTTTCTTTCCTCTTCTCTTTTCTTATTCCTTTCCTCTTCTCGCTTCTTTTTTCTTTCCTCTCTTTCCCTCTCTTTCCTCTGCTGGGAGTGCCTTCTGGCTCTCTCAATCCTTCTTCTCTCCAGTTCGTGGTTTCTTCTCCTTTCCTCTTCACGCTGTTCCCTTTTCCTATTCCGATTTCTTTCATTTTCTCTTCGAGCCTCTTCCGCCCTTCCCCTTCGGACAGGGGACTCCGCATCGCGCCCCAAAAGAACATTTAAGTCCGAGAATATTTTTGACTAAAAGAAATTTAATATTAATTAACATTTATTTAAATTTGTTTTCCAAAACTTACCATATTCTCCGCGATGCGGAGTCTCCTCTCCCTCTCTTCTTTCGTAAAAGTGTTGGATTTAAAATAAGACATCTAAAATTGAAAAAAATGTTTAAAATTATTTAGATGACACACTCCGGCCTTAATAATAATAAATAATTATTCAGAAATTGGAAAAAACAAATAAAAAAACTAAATTAGCCCGTTGATGCATTCACTATGAAAACAACTTTAACATCGTATTATAAATGAAATTATTTATAGGGTGTAACGACGTATATTGCATAACCATTAAAAGAAATAGTTGTCTTAAAATTATTTAAAAAAATGTATTACTCGTTAAATTCAAAATTAAAGCTATTACGTTCATTTTGTTACACCCGTTATCGTCAGTGAACACCTGCGCATTAACAATACAAAGAAATAGTAAACAATTAAATTATAGTCCCTAAAATAAAATTATTCTACACCGGCACAATTAGGGTGGGCTCAAGATTTAAAAGAAATAAATAAGAGTAATTGTTATAAAAAACAAAATATTTAACCCACTTAATAATAGTGAGCTTCTGCGTATAATCTAAAAAACATGACTTACCTCAACCAACTCTGGACGCGAAAAGAACCTCGCTCCTCGATTTGCTCAGTTCCAGATTCCTGGAGTACAGCCGTAAAAAAAGTTTTCAAAATGAATTAACCGTTCCAATTTTACGCGCCAAATTTGAATTAATGTAATAAAAAATGAATAACTGTAAAAAAAAATTTTGGAGATATTTTTAAGGCTACGGGCTTGAAATTTTTCATGGAAATCGATTTTTATTGTTTTTCTCGAAAACTATGAAAGTTAGCGATTTCAAATATTTTCCAAAGGTAAACACCGTCGATAGACGCGTTTTAAAAAATATTTGGTTAAAATCGGTTAAAAAGTTTTTTTGGAAAAAATTCGCAAAGTTTTGGCAAAATTTTGGTACAAATGCGGGCCTGGACGACGCAATTTTAAACCGAAAATTAAAATTTTCACGGAATTTGGTGGGGGAGGTGACGGTGCGAATTTTAAGCTATTAAGCGTGCCGGTGGTTCCAATAGTTTTGAAGATATTAATTATTTTGTGAAAAGTGAAAAATTTCAGACCGCAATTTTGGCTCCAAACGGAGATTTTGCATATTTTTGCTACATTTTCGGCCATAACTCGATAACGAAAAGGGATAGCGAAGTAATTTACAATTTAAAAGTTAATAATTTATAAATGTAGTGTAAAGAAATTAGAAAAAAATAAAAAAAAAATTCAAGGCTCCACGACTTTTTGTTCAAAAGATATGAATTTTTATTTAAAATATGGCATTCTGATAAATGAGTAAATGTGTATTGTTAAAAAATCATATTTAGCTTAATAACTGAAATTAAGAAACAAAAATTAGTACAGATAAGTTTGTAAAAACTATCGATATTATTTTATTAATTTTTTTAAATTTAATAATTTTTTAAGGTACATTACCTAAAAAAAATTTAATTTTTTTGAGTTTTTGGGGTGTAAAATCTTTTTAGGGGGTGAAGAGGGCAAGTGACCCCCTACATTTGATACATTTTCTATTATCTTTCATTTGCGGGGTCGATTTTGAAAAAATTCGAAAAAAAATTTTTTGAAATATTTTTAAGGCTACGGGCTTGAAATTTTTCATGGAAATCGATTTTTATTGTTTTTCTCAAAAACTGTAAAAGTTAGCGATTTTAAATTTTTACCAAAAGTAAACACCATGGATAGACGCATTTTAAAAAACATTTGGTTAAAATCGGCTAAACAGTTTTTTTGGAAAAAATTCGCAAAGTTTTCGCAAAATTTTGGAACAAAGACGGCCCTGGACGACGCAATTTTAAACCGAAAATTAAAACTTTTACGGCATTTGGCGGGGGAGGTGTCGCTGCAAATTTTAAGCTATCAATCGTCTGGGTGGTGGTAATAGTTTCGAAGATATTAATTATTTTCTGAAAAGTGAAAAAAATCAGGCCGCAATTTTGGCTCCAAACGGAAATTTTGCATGTTTTAGCAATATTTTCGGCCATAACTCGATAACGAAAAGAGATAACGAAGTGATTCTTTTTTTGTCGTAAAATGAACATTGAAAGCTTTCAGAAAATGTACATTACGCTGGGGCAAAATTTGAGGGGTTGAATAGACCGAAACGCGTCAAAAATTACGACTTTTTTAAATGCGATCTTAAAAAAAATAATTTTTCGTTATTTTTTGGAAATTCAAAACACCCTGTGCGTGGGCAATTTTAGCTCGGGAAGTAGATTTAAATGAACCTTTAAAATCGAAAATCGGTTAAAAAATGGCCCGACGGGAGCCACTCGCCTCAAAATTCAAAATTTCCAGTTGATATAGTAAAAATTTAGTAAAAATTTAGTAAAAATTTAGTAAAAAATCAGTAAAAATTTAGTAAAAATTATAAAAATTTCGTCAATATTTTTTAAAATTTTGGAGAATTTTTTGAAAATGTTTTGAAAATTTTTTGTACATTTTTTGAAAATTTTTTGAAAATTTTTTGAAATTTTTTTGAAATTTTTTCGATTTTTTTTTTGAAAATTTTGTAAAGGTTATGAAAATTACGAAAATTTTCCAATTTTTTTGAGTTTTTGGGGTGTAAACATTTTTTTGGGGGTGTAGGGGGCAACTGACCCCCTATATTTCATGCATTTTCAATTGTCTATCATTTGAGGGATCAATCTTGAAATAATTGGAAAAAAAAATTTTCCGATATTTTTAAGGCTACGGGCTTGAAATTTTTCATGGAAATCGATTTTTATTGTTTTTCTCAAAAACTGTAAAAGTTAGCGATTTTAAATTTTTACCAAAAGTAAACACCATGGATAGACGCATTTTAAAAAACATTTGGTTAAAATCGGCTAAACAGTTTTTTTGGAAAAAATTCGCAAAGTTTTGGCAAAATTTTGGTACAAATGCGGGCCTGGACGACGCAATTTTAAACCGAAAATAAAAATTTTCACGGAATTTGGTGGGGGAGGTGAAGGTGCGAATTTTAAGCTATTAAGCGTGCCGGTGGTTCCAATAGTTTCGAAGATATTAATTATTTTCTGAAAAGTGAAAAAATTCAGGCCGCAATTTTGGCTCCAAACGGAAATTTTGCATGTTTTAGCAACATTTTCGGCCATAACTCGATAACGAAAAGAGATAACGAAGTGATTCTTTTTTTGTCGTAAAATGAACATTGAAAGCTTTCAGAAAATGTACATTACGCTGGGGCAAAATTAAATTTGAGGGGTTGAATAGACCGAAACGCGTCAAAAATTACGACTTTTTTAAATGCGATCTTAAAAATAATAATTTTTCGTTATTTTTTGGAAATTCAAAAAACCCTGTGCGTGGGCGATTTTAGCTCGGGAGGTAGATTTAAATGAACCTTTAAAATCGAAAATCGGTTAAAAAATGGCCCGACGGGAGCCACTCGCCTCAAAATTCAAAATTTCCAGTTGATTTAGGCATAACTTCCGAACCCCTTCGAAAATAAAAATTTCCTTCGCGCTACCCGTTGTAGAAATTATTCTTTTATAAGGCAGTGTAGAAAAATTTAATGATTTTTGGAAACTGTGGGCTACAGTGGTAGTACCAATCGGCCGCGTTTAGCGCAATTTTTTGAACATTTTACGTTCGATTTTTTTCTGAAACAAAGGGTTCAAATTTTGCGGAGTTGATTTTTCTGCTTATAAATATGAATGTAATAAGCAAAATAAAAAATATCGCACCGTAATATCCAACCCCTATCGAAAGTTACGAATTTTCAAAGTCCGCGTCGAAAAAGCAAGAAAAACGAAATGCAAATTTAAAGGCCCCAAATTAATACAAAAAATCAAGATATCAAAAAAAGGGCTCGGATCGCCATAATAACGTGTATCTAGTTTGTAAATCGAAAACCCGCTATTTTGTTGCACCTGCTGATTCTCAAATATAAGGGGTACAGTTTGAGCACATTTGCCGCCCGAAAAAACGTTAAATTTGTACTCTTGGCGTCTCGGCGCCGGGGCGCCACACGGTTACTCCTGGAGACTTAAAAATGGCCTGGGTTCATCCCAAGGATGTGAGAATAAAAGGGGCCAAATTTCGTCGCTCCCCTATAAAACCGGACGGGGGTGCGATTTCTCAAATTTGACGCCGACGAAAACCGGAAAAAAAGCGAGAAAAATCGACCGTTTTCGAGAACTTTTTTCAGAGTGTTAGCGTGCTCGGAAAAATTTTAGATTCTAACCCCGCTTAGAATCGGCATCCCTCTTCACGATGCAATCAGAATTTTTAAAATCTGACTAAAAAAACTGCCCTTTTAGCGGCTCGTCGCAAAAAACGTCCGAATTTGGGGTAAAAATACAAAAGGGGCTGTATCTCCGCCCCCTTAATAGATAGGTTCGGACGGGTCAAAACCATCCTGTATAGAATTTGGTCCTCTATAACATACTAAAATTTGATGCGATTCGGGGAGAATTTCAGACAGTGAGGGGATGAATTCGATTTTTCGTTCGGGGGGGGAATAACTTTTTTCGGGGCGGTCCGAACGAAAAGGGACATTTAAACTTTTTTCTTAAAATTTTCTCTTCTTTATACATGCAAAATTTCAACTCTATACGAAAAAAAAACATTTTACGTTTCTTACGGTTTTAGTATTATAGAAAATATTTAAGTCAAATTTGGGAATTTTTGAAAAATGTTGAATGCGTTTTATTCGGGAAGCCATTTCAAATCGATTGCGTCCTTTTTCTTTTTTGAAAACCAAAAAATAAGGAAAATATTCCGAAAAATGACAAAAAAAAACAGCAAAAAGACGGAAAATTTTGATTTGGCTCGTGTGACGTTAATTTTTAAGATATCTTCATCGTATATAGATACTCACCGTCTCCGAACACGGTCCCTCGTCGTCACGTGCAGCGATTTTTGAGGTTTAGAGCGCCTTCGGAGGAGTACTTTAAAATAGGAGTGCGTTTTTTCCCGTAAAAAATCGTGTTTTTTGTTTTGACCCTGAATCCGTCCCTGGTGGTATTTTTGAACGAAAAAAAATTCTATTCGGTGCGGCTCAACAGTCTCTTTGAGAATCCGAAGAGAAAATTGAAAAATTTTACTTAGTTTTTATTTTATCGTCGAAAAACGGGCAAAAAAAGTTGCGGGGGCGGACTCGGAGGCCCGTTTGACCCTTGAATCTAAAGGGTACGCTCTGGGCGCCGTATAGCTTCGAAAGAGATTTTTTCGCCGAAAACGCCGGTACGCGCCTTTCTGTCGGATTTCGAGGGAACATATGTTTAATTTTCCCTCAAAGTGGATTTTTTATAAAAAAAAATTTTTGTTTTGACCCTGAATCCGTCCCTGTTGGAACTTTTGAACGAAAAAAATTTTTTGTATATGCGGCTCCTCCTCCTCTTTAAGAATTTGAAGAGAAAATTGAAAAATTTTACTTAGTTTTTATTTTATCGTCGAAAAACGGGGAAATAAATTTTGCGGGGGCGGACTCGGGAGCCCGTTTGACCCTTAAATCTAAAGGGTACGCTCTGGGCGCCGTATAGCTTCGAAAGAGATTTTTTCGCCGAAAACGCCGGTATGCGCCTTTATGTCGGATTTCGAGGGAACATATGTTTAATTTTCCCTCAAAGTGGAGTTTTTATAAAAAAATCTTTAATCCGGTCCTGGAAAAAAACCGCGCCCCGTAGAAAAAAAAGTTTAATATAAAAAAGATGCGGACGGATGAGGAGAAGAAAATAAAAAAAAAATTTCGAAAATTGCCCCGGCCGTTTTCGAGAAATTTTAAAAAAACACTTTTTTCTTCAACGCCCTGTAGATCCGTCAAAATTTTTCCGATCGAAAAATGACATTTAACTTTTCGTCTTGCAATTTTTTCCCCCTTCCGCTTGCAAATTTTCAACTCTCCCCGAAAAAAAACAACTCCCCCTTTTCTTACCGTTTTAGTATTATAGACAAGTGTGGTGCGTTTCAAATTTACAATTTGAAAGTTAATAATTTTGGGTTGTAGTATAAAGAAATAAGAAAAAAATAAAAAAAAATTCAAGGCTCTACGACTTTTTGTTCAAAAGATATGAATTTTTATATAAAATATGGTATTATGATAAATTAGTAAATATGTATTTTGAAAAATTCATATTTCGCTTAATAATTAAAATTAAGAAATAAAAATTCGTACAGATATGTTTGTAAAACTTATCGATATTATCTTATTAAATTTTTTAAAATTTAATTATTTTTTAAAGTACATTACCTAGAAAAGTTTTGATTTTTTTGAGTTTTTGGGGTGTAAATTTTTTTTGAGGGGTGTAGACGGCAAGTGACCCCTACATTCGATACATTTTCTATTATCTTTCATTTGCGGGGTCGATTTTGAAAAAATTCGAAAAAAATTTTTTTGAAATATATTTAAGGCTACGGGCTTGAAATTTTTCATGGAAATCGATTTTTATTGTTTTTCTCAAAAACTGTAAAAGTTAGCGATTTTAAATTTTTACCAAAGGTAAACACCATGGATAGACGCATTTTAAAAAATATTTGGTTAAAATCGGCTAAACAGTTTTTTTGGAAAAAATTCGCAAAGTTTTCGCAAAATTTTGGAACAAAGACGGCCCTGGACGACGCAATTTTAAACCGAAAATTAAAACTTTTACGGCATTTGGCGGGGGAGGTGTCGCTACAAATTTTAAGCTATCAATCGTCTGGGTGGTGGTAATAGTTTCGAAGATATTAATTATTTTCTGAAAAGTGAAAAAATTCAGGCCGCAATTTTGGCTCCAAACGGAAATTTTGCATGTTTTAGCAACATTTTCGGCCATAACTCGATAACGAAAAGAGATAACGAAGTGATTCTTTTTTTGTCGTAAAATGAACATTGAAAGCTTTCAGAAAATGTACATTACGCTGGGGCAATATTAAATCTGAGGGGTTGAATAGACCGAAACGCGTCAAAAATTAAATTTTTTGAAATTTTTTTGAAATTTTTTCGATTTTTTTTTTGAAAATTTTGTAAAGGTTATGAAAATTACGAAAATTTTCCAATTTTTTTGAGTTTTTGGGGTGTAAACATTTTTTTGGGGGTGTAGGGGGCAACTGACCCCCTATATTTCATGCATTTTCAATTGTCTATCATTTGAGGGATCAATCTTGAAAAAATCGGAAAAAAAAATTTTCCGATATTTTTAAGGCTGTGGGCTTGAAATTTTTCATGCGAATCGGTTTTTATTTTTTTTCTCGAAAACTATGAAAGTTGGCGATTTCAAATTTTGACCAAAGTTAAACGGCGTCGACAGACGCATTTTAAAAAATACTCGGTTAAAATCGGTTAAATAGTTTTTTCGGAAAAAATTCCCAAAGTTTTGGCAAAATTTTGGTACAAATGCGGGCCTGGACGACGCAATTTTAAACCGAAAATTAAAATTTGGTGGGGGAGGTGAAGGTGCGAATTTTAAGCTATTAAGCGTGCCGGTGGTTCCAATAGTTTTGAAGATATTAATTATTTTGTGAAAAGTGAAAAATTTCAGACCGCAATTTAGGCTCCAAACGGAGATTTTGCATATTTTTGCTACATTTTCGGCCATAACTCGATAACGAAAAGGGATAGCGAAGTAATTTACAATTTAAAAGTTAATAATTTATAAATGTAGTGTAAAGAAATTAGAAAAAAATAAAAAAAAAAATTCAAGGCTCCACGACTTTTTGTTCAAAATATATGAATTTTTATTTAAAATATGGCATTCTGATAAATGAGTAAATGTGTATTGTTAAAATATCATATTTAGCTTAATAACTGAAATTAAGAAACCAAAATTAGTACAGATAAGTTTGTAAAAACTATCGATATTATTTTATTAATTTTTTTAAATTTAATAATTTTTTAAGGTACATTACCTAAAAAAAATTTAATTTTTTTGAGTTTTTGGGGTGTAAAATCTTTTTAGGGGGTGAAGAGGGCAAGTGACCCCCTACATTTGATACATTTTCTATTATCTTTCATTTGCGGGGTCGATTTTGGAAAAATTCGAAAAAAAATTTTTTGAAATATTTTTAAGGCTACGGGCTTGAAATTTTTCATGGAAATCGATTTTTATTGTTTTTCTCAAAAACTGTAAAAGTTAGCGATTTTAAATTTTTACCAAAGGTAAACACCATGGATAGACGCATTTTAAAAAATATTTGGTTAAAATCGGCTAAACAGTTTTTTTGGAAAAAATTCGCAAAGTTTTCGCAAAATTTTGGAACAAAGACGGCCCTGGACGACGCAATTTTAAACCGAAAATTAAAACTTTTACGGCATTTGGCGGGGGAGGTGTCGCTGCAAATTTTAAGCTATCAATCGTCTGGGTGGTGGTAATAGTTTCGAAGATATTAATTATTTTCTGAAAAGTGAAAAAATTCAGGCCGCAATTTTGGCTCCAAACGGAAATTTTGCATGTTTTAGCAACATTTTCGGCCATAACTCGATAACGAAAAGAGATAACGAAGTGATTCTTTTTTTGTCGTAAAATGAACATTGAAAGCTTTCAGAAAATGTACATTACGCTGGGGCAAAATTAAATTTGAGGGGTTGAATAGACCGAAACGCGTCAAAAATTACGACTTTTTTAAATGCGATCTTAAAAAAAATAATTTTTCGTTATTTTTTGGAAATTCAAAAAACCCTGTGCGTGGGCGATTTTAGCTCGGGAGGTAGATTTAAATGAACCTTTAAAATCGAAAATCGGTTACAAAATGGCCCGACGGGAGCCACTCGCCTCAAAATTCAAAATTTCCAGTTGATTTAGGCATAACTTCCGAACCCCTTCGAAAATAAAAATTTCCTACGCGCTACCCGTTGTAGAAATTATTCTTTTATAAGGCAGTGTAGAAAAATTTAATGATTTTTGGAAACTGTGGGCTACAGTGGTAGTACCAATCGGCCGCGTTTAGCGCAATTTTTTGAACATTTTACGTTCGATTTTTTTCTGAAACAAAGGGTTCAAATTTTGCGGAGTTGATTTTTCTGCTTATAAATATGAATGTAATAAGCAAAATAAAAAATATCGCACCGTAATATCCAACCCCTATCGAAAGTTACGAATTTTCAAAGTCCGCGTCGAAAAAGCAAGAAAAACGAAAAGCAAATTTAAAGGCCCCAAATTAATACAAAAAATCAAGATATCAAAAAAAGGGCTCGGATCGCCCTAATAACGTGTATCTAGTTTGTAAATCGAAAACCCGCTATTTTTTTGCACCTGCTGATTCTCAAATATAAGGGGTACAGTTTGAGCACATTTGCCGCCCGAAAAAACGTTAAATTTGTACTCTTGGCGTCTCGGCGCCGGGGCGCCACACGGTTACTCCTGGAGACTTAAAAATGGCCTGGGTTCATCCCCAGGACGTGAGAATAAAAGGGGCCAAATTTCGTCGCTCCCCTATAAAACCGGACGGGGGTGCGATTTCTCAAATTTGACGCCGACGAAAACCGGAAAAAAAGCGAGAAAAATCGACCGTTTTCGAGAACTTTTTTCAGAGTGTTAGCGTGCTCGGAAAAATTTTAGATTCTAACCCCGCTTAGAATCGGCATCCCTCTTCACGATGCAATCAGAATTTTTAAAATCTGACTAAAAAAACTGCCCTTTTAGCGGCTCGTCGCAAAAAACGTCCGAATTTGGGGTAAAAATACAAAATGGGCTGTATCTCCGCCCCCTTAATAGATAGGTTCGGACGGGTCAAAACCATCCTGTATAGAATTTGGTCCTCTATAACATACTAAAATTTGATGCGATTCGGGGAGAATTTCAGACAGTGAGGGGATGAATTCGATTTTTCGTTCGGGGGGGGAATAACTTTTTTCGGGGCGGTCCGAACGAAAAGGGACATTTAAACTTTTTTCTTAAAATTTTCTCTTCTTTATACATGCAAAATTTCAACTCTATACGAAAAAAAAACATTTTACGTTTCTTACGGTTTTAGTATTATAGAAAATATTTAAGTCAAATTTGGGAGTTTTTGAAAAATTTTGAATGCGTTTTATTCGGGAAGCCATTTTAAATCGATTGCGTCCTTTTTCTTTTTTGAAAACCAAAAAATAAGGAAAATATTCCGAAAAATGACAAAAAAAAAACAGCAAAAAGACGGAAAATTTTGATTTGGCTCGTGTGACGTTAATTTTTAAGATATCTTCATCGTATATAGATACTCACCGTCTCCGAACATGGTCCCTCGTCGTCACGTGCAGCGATTTTTGAGGTTCAGAGCGCCTTCGGAGGAGTACTTTAAAATAGGAGTGCGTTTTTTCCCGTAAAAAATCGTGTTTTTTGTTTTGACCCTGAATCCGTCCCTGGTGGTATTTTTGAACGAAAAAAAATTCTATTCGGTGCGGCTCGACCTTCTCTTTGAGAATCCGAAGAGAAAATTGAAAAATTTTACTTAGTTTTTATTTTATCGTCGAAAAACGGGCAAAAAAAGTTGCGGGGCGGACTCGGAGGCCCGTTTGACCCTTGAATCTAAAGGGTACGCTCTGGGCGCCGTATAGCTTCGAAAGAGATTTTTTCGCCGAAAACGCCGGTATGCGCCTTTATGTCGGATTTCGAGGGAACATATGTTTAATTTTCCCTCAAAGTGGATTTTTTATAAAAAAAAATTTTTGTTTTGACCCTGAATCCGTCCCTGTTGGAAGTTTTGAACGAAAAAAAATTTTTTTATATGCGGCTCGTCCTCCTCTTTAAGAATCCGAAGAGAAAATTGAAAAATTTTACTTAGTTTTTATTTTATCGTCGAAAAACGGGGAAATAAATTTTGCGGGGGCGGACTCGGGAGCCTGTTTGACCCTTTAATCTAAAGGGTACGCTCTGGGCGCCGTATAGCTTCGAAAGAGATTTTTTCGCCGAAAACGCCGGTACGCGCCTTTATGTCGGATTTCGAGGGAACATATGTTTAATTTTCCCTCAAAGTGGAGTTTTTATAAAAAAATCTTTAATCCGGTCCTGCAAAAAAACGGCGCCCCGCAGAAAAAAAAGTTTCGCATAAAAAAGATGCGGACGGAGGAGGAGAAGAAAACAAAAAAAAATAACGAAAATTGCCCCGGCCGTTTTCGAGAAATGGCAAAAAAACACTTTTTTCTTCAACGCCCTGTAGATCCGTCAAAATTTTTCCGATCGAAAAATGTCATTTAAACTTTTTTCTTAGAATTTTCTCCTCCGCCGGCGCGCAAATTTTCAACACTCCCCGAAAAAAAACACCTCCCCCATTTCTTACCGTTTTAGTATTATAGACAAGTGTGGTGCGTTTCAAATTTACAATTTGAAAGTTAATAATTTTGGGTTGTAGTATAAAGAAATAAGAAAAAAATAAAAAAAAATTCAATGCTCTACGACTTTTTGTTCAAAAGATACGAATTTTTATATAAAATATGGTATTCTGATAAATTAGTAAATACGTATTTTGAAAAATTCATATTTCGCTTAATAATTAAAATTAAGAAATAAAAATTCGTACAGATATGTTTGTAAAACTTATCGATATTATCTTATTAAATTTTTTAAAATTTAATTATTTTTTAAAGTACATTACCTAGAAAAGTTTTGATTTTTTTGAGTTTTTGGGGTGTAAATTTTTTTTGAGGGGTGTAGAGGGCAAGTGACCCCTACATTTCATCCATTTTCTATTATCTTTCATTTGCGGGGTCGATTTTGAAAATATTGTAAAAAAAAATTTTGGAGATATTTTTAAGGCTTACGGGCTTGAAATTTTTCATGGAAATCGATTTTTATTGTTTTTCTCGAAAACTATGAAAGTTAGCGATTTCAAATATTTTCCAAAGGTAAACACCGTCGATAGACGTGTTTTAAAAAATATTTGGTTAAAATCGGTTAAAAAGTTTTTTTGGAAAAAATTCGCAAAGTTTTGGCAAAATTTTGGTACAAATGCGGGCCTGGATGACTCAATTTTAAACCGAAAATTAAAATTTTCACGGAATTTGGTGGGGGAGGTGAAGGTGCGAATTTTAAGCTATTAAGCGTGCCGGTGGTTCCAATAGTTTTGAAGATATTAATTATTTTGTGAAAAGTGAAAAATTTCAGACCGCAATTTTGGCTCCAAACGGAGATTTTGCATATTTTTGCTACATTTTCGGCCATAACTCGATAACGAAAAGAGATAACGAAGTGATTTTTTTTTGTCGTAAAATGAACATTGAAAGCTTTCAGAAAATGTACATTACGCTGGGGCAAAATTAAATTTGAGGGGTTGAATAGACCGAAACGCGTCAAAAATTAAATTTTTTGAAAATTTTTTGAAATTTTTTTGAAATTTTTTCGATTTTTTTTTTGAAAATTTTGTAAAGGTTATGAAAATTACGAAAATTTTCCAATTTTTTTGTGTTTTTGGGGTGTAAACATTTTTTTGGGGGTGTAGGGGGCAACTGACCCCCTATATTTCATGCATTTTCAATTGTCTATCATTTGAGGGATCAATCTTGAAAAAATCGGAAAAAAAATTTTTCCGATATTTTTAAGGCTGTGGGCTTGAAATTTTTCATGCGAATCGGTTTTTATTTTTTTTCTCGAAAACTACGAAAGTTGGCGATTTTAAATTTTGACCAAAGTTAAACGGCGTCGACAGACGCATTTTAAAAAATACTCGGTTAAAATCGGTTAAATAGTTTTTTCGGAAAAAATTCCCAAAGATTTGGCAAAATTTTGATACAACTACGGTCCTGGACGGCGCAATTTTCAACCGAAAATCTACATTTTTACGGAAAGTGGTGGGAGAGGTGACGGTGAGAATTTTAAGCTATTAAACGTCGCGGTGATGTTAAAACTTTCTAAAATATTAATTATTTTGTGAAAAGTGAAAAATTTCAGGCAAAAACGGAGTACTTGATGGAAAATGGTCAAAAATCGACCAATTTCGCGTGGCTCGTGCAAAGTCAGTTTTTAACCGATCGTCGTGAAATAAAATTATTCAAAATCGTCAAATTAGGCCCTTCGTCGCCACGTGTGGCGATTTTTAAGATTTCGGACGGTTTCGGAGGAGTTCGTCAATTTACGGGTCGAGGTTTTGGAAGGCGCGAAATTTCAATCTCGAATATTTAAGTCAAATTTGGGAGTTTTTGAAAAATTTTGAATGCGTTTTACTCGGCAAGCGTTTCCGAATCGATCGCGTTCTTTTACTTTTTTTGAAAGGTCAAAAATGAGCGAAATATTTCGAAAAATGACAAAAAATCAACAACAAAAACGGAAAATTTTGATTTTGCTCGTGTGACGTTAGTTTTTAAGATGCGGCCTTCGTATATACTTTATTAGCGTCACGGAACCCTAGGGCTCGTCGCCACGTGTGGCGATTTTTCGGATTTTGAGCGCGTTCGGAGGAGATGTTTGCAATATAAACGCGATTTTTCCGAAAAAAAGTCGTATTTTTTGTTTCGACCCTGAATCCGTCCCTGTTGGAATTTTCGAACGAAAAAAAATTTTTTTAAATGCGGCTCGTCCTCCTCTTTAAGAATCCGAAGAAAAAATTGAGAAATTTTTAATAGTTTCTTTTTTATCGTCGAAAAACGGAAAAAAAAATTGCGGGGGCGGACTCGGGGGCCCGTTTGACCCATTAATCTAAAGGGTACGCTCTGGGCGCCGTATAGCATCGAAAGAGATTTTTTCGCCGAAAACGCCGGTACGCGCCTTTCTGTCGGATTCCGATATAACATATGTTTAATTTTCCCTCAAAGTGGATTTTTTATAAAAAAAATTTTTGTTTTGACCCTGAATCCGTCCCTGTGGGAACTTTTGAACAAAAAAAATTTTTTGTGTATGCGGCTCGTCCTCCTCTTTAAGAATTTGAAGAGAAAATTGAAAAATTTTACTTAGTTTTTTTTTTATCGTCGAAAAACGGGGAAATAAATTTTGCGGGGGCGGACTCGGAGGCCCGTTTGACCCATTAATCTAAAGGGTACGCTCTGGGCGCCTTATAGCTTCGAAAGAGATTTTTTCGCCGAAAACGCCGGTATGCGCCTTTATGTCGGATTTCGAGGGAACATATGTTTAATTTTCCCTCAAAGTGGAGTTTTATCAAAAAAAATTTAATCCGGTCCCGCAAAAAAACGGCGCCCCGCAGAAAAAAAAGTTTCGTATAAAAAAGATGCGGACGGAGGAGGAGAAGAAAACAAAAAAAAAATTTCGAAAATCGCCCCGGCCGTTTTCGAGAAATTTCAAAAAAACACTTTTTTCTTCAACGCCCTGTAGATCCGTCAAAATTTTTCCGATCGAAAAATGACATTTAAACATTTTTCTTAGAATTTTCTCCTCCGCAAGCACGCAAATTTTCAACCCTCCCCGAAAAAAAACACCTCCCCCTTTTCTTACCGTTTTAGTATTGGAAGGCGCGAAATTTAAATCTTGAATATTTAAGTCAAATTTGGGAGTTTTTGAAAAATTTTGAATGCGTTTTACTCGGCGAGCGTTTCCGAATCGATCGCGTCCTTTTACTTTTTTTGAAAAGTCAAAAATGAGCGAAATATTTCGAAAAATGTCAAAAAATCAACAACAAAAACGGAAAATTTTGATTTTGCTCGTGTGACGTTAGTTTTTAAGATATCTTCATCGTATATAGATACTCACCGTCTCCGAACATGGTCCCTCGTCGTCACGTGCAGCGATTTTTAAGGTTCAGAGCGCCTTCGGAGGAGTACTTTAAAATAGGAGTGCGTTTTTTCCCGTAAAAAATCGTGTTTTTTGTTTTGACCCCGAATCCGTCCCTGGTGGTATTTTTGAACGAAAAAAAATTTTTTTAAATGCGGCTCGTCCTCCTCTTTAAGAATCCGAAGAGAAAATTGAAAAATTTTACTTAGTTTTTATTTTATCGTCGAAAAACGGGCAAAAAAAGTTGCGGGGGCGGACTCGGAGGCCCGTTTGACCCTTGAATCTAAAGGGTACGCTCTGGGCGCCGTATAGCTTCGAAAGAGATTTTTTCGCCGAAAACGCCGGTACGCGCCTTTCTGTCGGATTTCGAGGGAACATATGTTTAATTTTCCCTCAAAGTGGATTTTTTATAAAAAAAAATTTTTGTTTTGACCCTGAATCCGTCCCTGTTGGAACTTTTGAACGAAAAAATTTTTTTGTATATGCGGCTCGTCCTCCTCTTTAAAAATTTGAAGAGAAAATTGAAAAATTTTACTTAGTTTTTATTTTATCGTCGAAAAACGGGGAAATAAATTTTGCGGGGGCGGACTCGGGAGCCCGTTTGACCCTTTAATCTAAAGGGTACGCTCTGGGCGCCGTATAGCTTCGAAAGAGATTTTTTCGCCGAAAACGCCGGTAGGCGCCTTTATGTCGGATTTCGAGGGAACATATGTTTAATTTTCCCTTAAAGTCGAGTTTTTATGAAAAAATCTTTAATCCGGTCCTGCAAAAAAACGGCGCCCCGCAGAAAAAAAAGTTTCGTATAAAAAAGATGCGGACGGAGGAGGAGAAGAAAACGAAAAAAAAATTTCGAAAATCGCCCAGGCCGTTTTCGAGAAACGGCAAAAAAACACTTTTTTCTTTAACGCCCTGTAGATCCGTCAAAATTTTTCCGATCGAAAAATGACATTTAACTTTTCGTCTTGAAATTTTTTCCCCCTTCCGCTTGCAAATTTTCAACTCTCCCCGAAAAAAAACAACTCCCCCTTTTCTTACCGTTTTAGTATTATAGACAAGTGTGGTGCGTTTCAAATTAAAATTTGAAAGTTAATAATTTTAGGTTGTAGTATAAAGAAATAAGAAAAAAATAAAAAAAAATTCAAGGCTCTACGACTTTTTGTTCAAAAGATACTAATTTTTATATAAAATATGGTATTCTGATAAATTAGTAAATATGTATTTTGAAAAATTCATATTTCGCTTAATAATTAAAATTAAGAAATAAAAATTCGTACAGATATGTTTGTAAAACTTATCGATATTATCTTATTAAATTTTTTAAAATTTAATTATTTTTTAAAGTACATTACCTAGAAAAGTTTTGATTTTTTTGAGTTTTTGGGGTGTAAATTTTTTTTGAGGGGTGTAGAGGGCAAGTGACCCCTACATTTCATCCATTTTCTATTATCTTTCATTTGCGGGGTCGATTTTGAAAATATCGTAAAAAAAAATTTTGGAGATATTTTTAAGGCTACGGGCTTGAAATTTTTCATGGAAATCGATTTTTATTGTTTTTCTCGAAAACTATGAAAGTTAGCGATTTCAAATATTTTCCAAAGGTAAACACCGTCGATAGACGCGTTTTAAAAAATATTTGGTTAAAATCGGTTAAAAAGTTTTTTTGGAAAAAATTCGCAAAGTTTTGGCAAAATTTTGGTACAAATGCGGGCCTGGACGACGCAATTTTAAACCGAAAATTAAAATTTTCACGGAATTTGGTGGGGGAGGTGAAGGTGCGAATTTTAAGCTATTAAGCGTGCCGGTGGTTCCAATAGTTTTGAAGATATTAATTATTTTGTGAAAAGTGAAAAATTTCAGACCGCAATTTTGGCTCCAAACGGAGATTTTGCATATTTTTGCTACATTTTCGGCCATAACTCGATAACGAAAAGGGATAGCGAAGTAATTTACAATTTAAAAGTTAATAATTTATAAATGTAGTGTAAAGAAATTAGAAAAAAAAAGAATTCAAGGCTCCACGACTTTTTGTTCAAAAGATATGAATTTTTATTTAAAATATGGCATTCTGATAAATGAGTAAATGTGTATTGTTAAAAAATCATATTTAGCTTAATAACTGAAATTAAGAAACAAAAATTAGTACAGATAAGTTTGTAAAAACTATCGATATTATTTTATTAATTTTTTTAAATTTAATAATTTTTTAAGGTACATTACCTAAAAAAAAATTAATTTTTTTGAGTTTTTGGGGTGTAAAATCTTTTTAGGGGGTGAAGAGGGCAAGTGACCCCCTACATTTGATACATTTTCTATTATCTTTCATTTGCGGGGTCGATTTTGAAAAAATTCGAAAAAAATTTTTTTGAAATATTTTTAAGGCTACGGGCTTGAAATTTTTCATGGAAATCGATTTTTATTGTTTTTCTCAAAAACTGTAAAAGTTAGCGATTTTAAATTTTTACCAAAGGTAAACACTATGGATAGACGCATTTTAAAAAATATTTGGTTATAATCGGCTAAACAGTTTTTTTGGAAAAAATTCGCAAAGTTTTCGCAAAATTTTGGAACAAAGACGGCCCTGGACGACGCAATTTTAAACCGAAAATTAAAACTTTTACGGCATTTGGCGGGGGAGGTGTCGCTGCAAATTTTAAGCTATCAATCGTCTGGGTGGTGGTAATAGTTTCGAAGATATTAATTATTTTCTGAAAAGTGAAAAAATTCAGACCGCAATTTTGGCTCCAAACGGAAATTTTGCATGTTTTAGCAACATTTTCGGCCATAACTCGATAACGAAAAGAGATAACGAAGTGATTCTTTTTTTGTCGTAAAATGAACATTGAAAGCTTTCAGAAAATGTACATTACGCTGGGGCAAAATTAAATATTTTTTGGAAATTCAAAAAACCCTGTGCGTGGGCAATTTTAGCTCGGGAGGTAGATTTAAATGAACCTTTAAAATCGAAAATCGGTTTAAAAATGGCCCGACGGGAGCCACTCGCCTTAAAATTCAAAATTTCCAGTTGATTTAGGCATAACTTCCGAACCCCTTCGAAAATAAAAATTTCCTACGCGCTACCCGTTGTAGAAATTATTCTTTTATAAGGCAGTGTAGAAAAATTTAATGATTTTTGGAAACTGTGGGCTACAGTGGTAGTACCAATCGGCCGCGTTTAGCGCAATTTTTTGAACATTTTACGTTCGATTTTTTTCTGAAACAAAGGGTAAAAATTTAGTAAAAATTTAGTAAAAATTTAGTAAAAATTTAGTAAAAATTTAGTAAAAATTCAGTAAAAATTTAGTAAAAATTATAAAAATTTCAATATTTTTTAAAATTTTGGAGAATTTTCTGAAAATGTTTTGAAAATTTTTTGTACATTTTTTGAAAATTTTTTGAAAATTTTTTGAATATTTTTTGAAAATTTTTTGAAAATTTTTTGAAAATTTTTTGAAATTTTTTTGAAATTTTTTCGATTTTTTTTTTGAAAATTTTGTAAAGGTTATGAAAATTACGAAAATTTTCCAATTTTTTTGAGTTTTTGGGGTGTAAACATTTTTTTGGGGGTGTAGGGGGCAACTGACCCCCTATATTTCATGCATTTTCAATTGTCTATCATTTGAGGGATCAATCTTGAAAAAATGGGAAAAAAAAATTTTCCGATATTTTTAAGGCTGTGGGCTTGAAATTTTTCATGCGAATCGGTTTTTATTTTTTTTCTCGAAAACTATGAAAGTTGGCGATTTCAAATTTTGACCAAAGTTAAACGGCGTCGACAGACGCATTTTAAAAAATACTCGGTTAAAATCGGTTAAATAGTTTGTTCGGAAAAAATTCCCAAAGATTTGGCAAAAGTTTGATACAAATACGCTCCTGGACGCCGCAATTTTTAACCGAAAATCTACATTTTTACGGAACGTGGTGGGAGAGGTGACGGTGAGAATTTTAAGCTATTAAACGTCGCGGTGAAGTTAAAACTTTCTAAAATATTAATTATTTTGTGAAAAGTGAAAAATTTCAGGCAAAAACGGAGTACTTGATGGAAAATGGTCAAAAATCGACCAATTTCGCGTGGCTCGTGCAAAGTCAGTTTTTAACCGATCGTCATGAAATAAAATTATTCAAAATCGTCAAATTAGGCCCTTCGTCGCCACGTGTGGCGATTTTTAAGATTTCGGACGGTTTCGGAGGAGTTCGTCAATTTACGGGTCAAGGTTTTGGAAGGCGCGAAATTTAAATCTTGAATATTTAAGTCAAATTTGGGAGTTTTTGAAAAATTTTGAATGCGTTTTACTCGGCGAGCGTTTCCGAATCGATCGCGTCCTTTTACTTTTTTTGAAAGTCAAAAATGAGCGAAATATTTCGAAAAATGTCAAAAAATCAACAACAAAAACGGAAAATTTTGATTTTGCTCGTGCAACGTTAGTTTTTAAGATGCGGCCTTCGTATATACTTTATTAGCGTCACGGAACCCGAGGGCTCGTCGCCACGTGTGGCGATTTTTCGGATTTTGAGCGCCTTCGGAGGAGATGTTTGCAATATAAACGCGATTTTTCCGAAAAAAAGTCGTATTTTTTGTTTCGACCCTGAATCCGTCCCTGTTGGAATTTTCGAACGAAAAAAAATTTTTTTAAATGCGGCTCGTCCTCCTCTTTAAGAATCCGAAGAAAAAATTGAGAAATTTTTAATAGTTTCTTTTTTATCGTCGAAAAACGGAAAAAAAAATTGCGGGGGCGGACTCGGGGGCCCGTTTGACCCATTAATCTAAAGGGTACGCTCTGGGCGCCGTATAGCTTCGAAAGAGATTTTTTCGCCGAAAACGCCGGTATGCGCCTTTATGTCGGATTTCGAGGGAACATATGTTTAATTTTCCCTCAAAGTGGAGTTTTATCAAAAAAAATTTAATCCGGTCCCGCAAAAAAACGGCGCCCCGCAGAAAAAAAAGTTTCGTATAAAAAAGATGCGGACGGATGAGGAGAAGAAAATAAAAAAAAAATTTCGAAAATCGCCCCGGCCGTTTTCGAGAAATTTCAAAAAAACACTTTTTTCTTCAACGCCCTGTAGATCCGTCAAAATTTTTCCGATCGAAAAATGACATTTAAACTTTTTTCTTAGAATTTTCTCCTCCGCAAGCACGCAAATTTTCAACCCTCCCCGAAAAAAAACACCTCCCCCTTTTCTTACCGTTTTAGTATTGGAAGGCGCGAAATTTAAATCTTGAATATTTAAGTCAAATTTGGGAGTTTTTGAAAAATTTTGAATGCGTTTTACTCGGCGAGCGTTTCCGAATCGATCGCGTCCTTTTACTTTTTTTGAAAAGTCAAAAATGAGGGAAATATTTCGAAAAATGTCAAAAAATCAACAACAAAAACGGAAAATTTTGATTTGGCTCGTGTGACGTTAATTTTTAAGATATCTTCATCGTATATAGATACTCACCGTCTCCAAACATGGTCCCTCGTCGTCACGTGCAGCGATTTTTGAGGTTTAGAGCGCCTTCGGAGGAGTACTTTAAAATAGGAGTGCGTTTTTTCCCGTAAAAAATCGTGTTTTTTGTTTTGACCCCGAATCCGTCCCTGGTGGTATTTTTGAACGAAAAAAAATTCTATTCGGTGCGGCTCGACCTTCTCTTTGAGAATCCGAAGAGAAAATTGAAAAATTTTACTTAGTTTTTATTTTATCGTCGAAAAACGGGCAAAAAAAGTTGCGGGGGCGGATTCGGAGGCCCGTTTGACCCTTGAATCTAAAGGGTACGCTCTGGGCGCCGTATAGCTTCGAAAGAGATTTTTTCGCCGAAAACGCCGGTACGCGCCTTTCTGTCGGATTTCGAGGGAACATATGTTTAATTTTCCCTCAAAGTGGATTTTTTATAAAAAAAAATTTTTGTTTTGACCCTGAATCCGTCCCTGTTGGAACTTTTGAACGAAAAAATTTTTTTGTATATGCGGCTCGTCCTCCTCTTTAAAAATTTGAAGAGAAAATTGAAAAATTTTACTTAGTTTTTATTTTATCGTCGAAAAACGGGGAAATAAATTTTGCGGGGGCGGACTCGGGAGCCCGTTTGACCCTTTAATCTAAAGGGTACGCTCTGGGCGCCGTATAGCTTCGAAAGAGATTTTTTCGCCGAAAACGCCGGTATGCGCCTTTATGTCGGATTTCGAGGGAACATATGTTTAATTTTCCCTCAAAGTCGAGTTTTTATGAAAAAATCTTTAATCCGGTCCTGCAAAAAAACGGCGCCCCGCAGAAAAAAAAGTTTCGTATAAAAAAGATGCGGACGGAGGAGGAGAAGAAAACGAAAAAAAAATTTCGAAAATCGCCCAGGCCGTTTTCGAGAAACGGCAAAAAAACACTTTTTTCTTCAACGCCCTGTAGATCCGTCAAAATTTTTCCGATCGAAAAATGACATTTAAACTTTTTTCTTAGAATTTTCTCCTCCGCCGGCCCGCAAATTTTCAACTCTCCCCGAAAAAAAACGCCTCCCCCATTTCTTACCGTTTTAGTATTATAGACAAGCATGCGGGTTTCAAATTTACAATTTGAAAGTTAATAATTTTGGGTTGTAGTAGAAAGAAATAAGAAAAAAATAAAAAAAAATTCAAGGCTCTACGACTTTTCGTTCAAAAGATATGAATTTTTATATAAAATATGGTATTCTGATAAATTAGTAAATATGTATTTAGAAAAATTCATATTTCGCTTAATAATTAAAATTAAGAAATAAAAATTCGTACAGATATGTTTGTAAAACTTATCGATATTATCTTATTAAATTTTTTAAAATTTAATTATTTTTTAAAGTACATTACCTAGAAAAGTTTTGATTTTTTTGAGTTTTTGGGGTGTAAATTTTTTTTGAGGGGTGTAGAGGGCACATTTCATCCATTTTCTATTATCTTTCATTTGCGGGGTCGATTTTGAAAATATTGTAAAAAAAAATTTTGGAGATATTTTTAAGGCTACAGGCTTGAAATTTTTCATGGAAATCGATTTTTATTGTTTTTCTCGAAAACTATGAAAGTTAGCGATTTCAAATATTTTCCAAAGGTAAACACCGTCGATAGACGCGTTTTAAAAAATATTTGGTTAAAATCGGTTAAAAAGTTTTTTTGGAAAAAATTCGCAAAGTTTTGGCAAAATTTTGGTACAAATGCGGGCCTGGACGACGCAATTTTAAACCGAAAATAAAAATTTTCACGGAATTTGGTGGGGGAGGTGACGGTGCGAATTTTAAGCTATTAAGCGTGCCGGTGGTTCCAATAGTTTTGAAGATATTAATTATTTTGTGAAAAGTGAAAAATTTCAGACCGCAATTTTGGCTCCAAACGGAGATTTTGCATATTTTTGCTACATTTTCGGCCATAACTCGATAACGAAAAGGGATAGCGAAGTAATTTACAATTTAAAAGTTAATAATTTATAAATGTAGTGTAAAGAAATTAGAAAAAAATAAAAAAAAAATTCAAGGCTCCACGACTTTTTGTTCAAAAGATATGAATTTTTATTTAAAATATGGCATTCTGATAAATGAGTAAATGTGTATTGTTAAAAAATCATATTTAGCTTAATAACTGAAATTAAGAAACAAAAATTAGTACAGATAAGTTTGTAAAAACTATCGATATTATTTTATTAATTTTTTTAAATTTAATAATTTTTTAAGGTACATTACCTAAAAAAAATTTAATTTTTTTGAGTTTTTGGGGTGTAAAATCTTTTTAGGGGGTGAAGAGGGCAAGTGACCCCCTACATTTGATACATTTTCTATTATCTTTCATTTGCGGGGTCGATTTTGAAAAAATTCGAAAACAAATTTTTTGAAATATTTTTAAGGCTACGGGCTTGAAATTTTTCATGGAAATCGATTTTTATTGTTTTTCTCAAAAACTGTAAAAGTTAGCGATTTTAAATTTTTACCAACGGTAAACACCATGGATAGACGCATTTTAAAAAATATTTGGTTAAAATCGGCTAAACAGTTTTTTTGGAAAAAATTCGCAAAGTTTTCGCAAAATTTTGGAACAAAGACGGCCCTGGACGACGCAATTTTAAACCGAAAATTAAAACTTTTACGGCATTTGGCGGGGGAGGTGTCGCTGCAAATTTTAAGCTATCAATCGTCTGGGTGGTGGTAATAGTTTCGAAGATATTAATTATTTTCTGAAAAGTGAAAAAATTCAGGCCGCAATTTTGGCTCCAAACGGAAATTTTGCATGTTTTAGCAACATTTTCGGCCATAACTCGATAACGAAAAGAGATAACGAAGTGATTCTTTTTTTGTCGTAAAATGAACATTGAAAGCTTTCAGAAAATGTACATTACGCTGGGGCAAAATTAAATCTGAGGGGTTGAATAGACCGAAACGCGTCAAAAATTAAATTTTTTGAAAATTTTTTGAAATTTTTTTGAAATTTTTTCGATTTTTTTTTTGAAAATTTTGTAAAGGTTATGAAAATTACGAAAATTTTCCAATTTTTTTGAGTTTTTGGGGTGTAAACATTTTTTTGGGGGTGTAGGGGGCAACTGACCCCCTATATTTCATGCATTTTCAATTGTCTATCATTTGAGGGATCAATCTTGAAAAAAGGGGAAAAAAAAATTTTCCGATATTTTTAAGGCTGTGGGCTTGAAATTTTTCATGCGAATCGGTTTTTATTTTTTTTCTCGAAAACTATGAAAGTTGGCGATTTCAAATTTTGACCAAAGTTAAACGGCGTCGACAGACGCATTTTAAAAAATACTCGGTTAAAATCGGTTAAATAGTTTTTTCGGAAAAAATTCCCAAAGATTTGGCAAAATTTTGATACAAATACGGTCCTGGACGGCGCAATTTTCAACCGAAAATCTACATTTTTACGGAACGTGGTGGGAGAGGTGACGGTGAGAATTTTAAGCTATTAAACGTCGCGGTGATGTTAAAACTTTCTAAAATATTAATTATTTTGTGAAAAGTGAAAAATTTCAGGCAAAAACGGAGTACTCGATAGAAAATGGTCAAAAATCGACCAATTTCGCGTGGCTCGTGCAAAGTCAGTTTTTAACCGATCGTCATGAAATAAAATTATTCAAAATCGTCAAATTAGGCCCTTTGTCGCCACGTGTGGCGATTTTTAAGATTTTGGACGGTTTCGGAGGAGTGCGTCAATTTACGGGTCAAGGTTTTGGAAGGCGCGAAATTTAAATCTTGAATGTTTAAGTCAAATTTGGGAGTTTTTGAAAAATTTTGAATGCGTTTTACTCGGCAAGCGTTTCCGAATCGATTGCGTCCTTTTACTTTTTTTGAAAAGTCAAAAATGAGCGAAATATTTCGAAAAATGTCAAAAAATCAACAACAAAAACGGAAAATTTTGATTTTGCTCTTGTGACGTTAGTTTTTAAGATGTGGCCTTCGTATATACTTTATTAGCGTCACGGAACCCGAGGGCTCGTCGCCACGTGTGGCGATTTTTCGGATTTTGAGCGCCTTCGGAGGAGATGTTTGCAATATAAACGCGATTTTTCCGAAAAAAAGTCGTATTTTTTGTTTCGACCCTGAATCCGTCCCTGTTGGAATTTTCGAACGAAAAAAATTTTTTTTAAATGCGGCTCGTCCTCCTCTTTAAGAATCCGAAGAGAAAATTGAAAAATTTTACTTAGTTTTTATTTTATCGTCGAAAAACGGGCAAAAAAAGTTGCGGGGGCGGACTCGGAGGCCCGTTTGACCCTTGAATCTAAAGGGTACGCTCTGGGCGCCGTATAGCTTCGAAAGAGATTTTTTCGCCGAAAACGCCGGTACGCGCCTTTCTGTCGGATTTCGAGGGAACATATGTTTAATTTTCCCTCAAAGTGGAGTTTTATCAAAAAAAATTTAATCCGGTCCCGCAAAAAAACGGCGCCCCGCAGAAAAAAAAGTTTCGTATAAAAAAGATGCGGACGGATGAGAAGAAGAAAATAAAAAAAAAATTTCGAAAATCGCCCCGGCCGTTTTCGAGAAATTTCAAAAAAACACTTTTTTCTTCAACGCCCTGTAGATCCGTCAAAATTTTTCCGATCGAAAAATGACATTTAAACATTTTTCTTAGAATTTTCTCCTCCGCAAGCACGCAAATTTTCAACCCTCCCCGAAAAAAAACACCTCCCCCTTTTCTTACCGTTTTAGTATTGGAAGGCGCGAAATTTAAATCTTGAATATTTAAGTCAAATTTGGGAGTTTTTGAAAAATTTTGAATGCGTTTTACTTGGCGAGCGTTTCCGAATCGATCGCGTCCTTTTACTTTTTTTGAAAAGTCAAAAATGAGCGAAATATTTCGAAAAATGTCAAAAAATCAACAACAAAAACGGAAAATTTTGATTTTGCTCGTGTGACGTTAGTTTTTAAGATATCTTCATCGTATATAGATACTCACCGTCTCCGAACATGGTCCCTCGTCGTCACGTGCAGCGATTTTTAAGGTTCAGAGCGCCTTCGGAGGAGTACTTTAAAATAGGAGTGCGTTTTTTCCCGTAAAAAATCGTGTTTTTTGTTTTGACCCCGAATCCGTCCCTGGTGGTATTTTTGAACGAAAAAAATTTTTTTTAAATGCGGCTCGTCCTCCTCTTTAAGAATCCGAAGAGAAAATTGAAAAATTTTACTTAGTTTTTATTTTATCGTCGAAAAACGGGCAAAAAAAGTTGCGGGGGCGGACTCGGAGGCCCGTTTGACCCTTGAATCTAAAGGGTACGCTCTGGGCGCCGTATAGCTTCGAAAGAGATTTTTTCGCCGAAAACGCCGGTACGCGCCTTTCTGTCGGATTTCGAGGGAACATATGTTTAATTTTCCCTCAAAGTGGATTTTTTATAAAAAAAAATTTTTGTTTTGACCCTGAATCCGTCCCTGTTGGAACTTTTGAACGAAAAAAATTTTTTGTATATGCGGCTCGTCCTCCTCTTTAAGAATTTGAAGAGAAAATTGAAAAATTTTACTTAGTTTTTATTTTATCGTCGAAAAACGGGGAAATAAATTTTGCGGGGGCGGACTCGGGAGCCCGTTTGACCCTTTAATCTAAAGGGTACGCTCTGGGCGCCGTATAGCTTCGAAAGAGATTTTTTCGCCGAAAACGCCGGTATGCGCCTTTATGTCGGATTTCGAGGGAACATATGTTTAATTTTCCCTCAAAGTCGAGTTTTTATGAAAAAATCTTTAATCCGGTCCTGCAAAAAAACGGCGCCCCGTAGAAAAAAAAAGTTAAATATGAAAAAGATGCGGACGGACGAGGAGAAGAAAATAAAAAAAAAATTTCGAAAATCGCCCCGGCCGTTTTCGAGAAATTTCAAAAAAACACTTTTTTCTTCAACACCCTGTAGATAGGCGGAATTTTTTCCGATCGAAAAATGTCATTTAAACTTTTTTCTTAGAATTTTCTCCCCCTTCCACTGGCAAATTTTCAACTCTCCCCGAAAAAAAACACCTCCCCCATTTCTTACCGTTTTAGTATTATAGACAAGTGTGGTGCGTTTCAAATTAAAATTTGAAAGTTAATAATTTTAGGTTGTAGTATAAAGAAATAAGAAAAAAATAAAAAAAAATTCAAGGCTCTACGACTTTTTGTTCAAAAGATACTAATTTTTATATAAAATATGGTATTCTGATAAATTAGTAAATATGTATTTTGAAAAATTCATATTTCGCTTAATAATTAAAATTAAGAAATAAAAATTCGTACAGATATGTTTGTAAAACTTATCGATATTATCTTATTAAATTTTTTAAAATTTAATTATTTTTTAAAGTACATTACCTAGAAAAGTTTTGATTTTTTTGAGTTTTTGGGGTGTAAATTTTTTTTGAGGGGTGTAGAGGGCAAGTGACCCCTACATTTCATCCATTTTCTATTATCTTTCATTTGCGGGGTCGATTTTGAAAATATCGTAAAAAAAAATTTTGGAGATATTTTTAAGGCTACGGGCTTGAAATTTTTCATGGAAATCGATTTTTATTGTTTTTCTCGAAAACTATGAAAGTTAGCGATTTCAAATATTTTCCAAAGGTAAACACCGTCGATAGACGCGTTTTAAAAAATATTTGGTTAAAATCGGTTAAAAAGTTTTTTTGGAAAAAATTCGCAAAGTTTTGGCAAAATTTTGGTACAAATGCGGGCCTGGACGACGCAATTTTAAACCGAAAATTAAAATTTTCACGGAATTTGGTGGGGGAGGTGAAGGTGCGAATTTTAAGCTATTAAGCGTGCCGGTGGTTCCAATAGTTTTGAAGATATTAATTATTTTGTGAAAAGTGAAAAATTTCAGACCGCAATTTTGGCTCCAAACGGAGATTTTGCATATTTTTGCTACATTTTCGGCCATAACTCGATAACGAAAAGGGATAGCGAAGTAATTTACAATTTAAAAGTTAATAATTTATAAATGTAGTGTAAAGAAATTAGAAAAAAAAAGAATTCAAGGCTCCACGACTTTTTGTTCAAAAGATATGAATTTTTATTTAAAATATGGCATTCTGATAAATGAGTAAATGTGTATTGTTAAAAAATCATATTTAGCTTAATAACTGAAATTAAGAAACAAAAATTAGTACAGATAAGTTTGTAAAAACTATCGATATTATTTTATTAATTTTTTTAAATTTAATAATTTTTTAAGGTACATTACCTAAAAAAAAATTAATTTTTTTGAGTTTTTGGGGTGTAAAATCTTTTTAGGGGGTGAAGAGGGCAAGTGACCCCCTACATTTGATACATTTTCTATTATCTTTCATTTGCGGGGTCGATTTTGAAAAAATTCGAAAAAAATTTTTTTGAAATATTTTTAAGGCTACGGGCTTGAAATTTTTCATGGAAATCGATTTTTATTGTTTTTCTCAAAAACTGTAAAAGTTAGCGATTTTAAATTTTTACCAAAGGTAAACACTATGGATAGACGCATTTTAAAAAATATTTGGTTATAATCGGCTAAACAGTTTTTTTGGAAAAAATTCGCAAAGTTTTCGCAAAATTTTGGAACAAAGACGGCCCTGGACGACGCAATTTTAAACCGAAAATTAAAACTTTTACGGCATTTGGCGGGGGAGGTGTCGCTGCAAATTTTAAGCTATCAATCGTCTGGGTGGTGGTAATAGTTTCGAAGATATTAATTATTTTCTGAAAAGTGAAAAAATTCAGACCGCAATTTTGGCTCCAAACGGAAATTTTGCATGTTTTAGCAACATTTTCGGCCATAACTCGATAACGAAAAGAGATAACGAAGTGATTCTTTTTTTGTCGTAAAATGAACATTGAAAGCTTTCAGAAAATGTACATTACGCTGGGGCAAAATTAAATATTTTTTGGAAATTCAAAAAACCCTGTGCGTGGGCAATTTTAGCTCGGGAGGTAGATTTAAATGAACCTTTAAAATCGAAAATCGGTTTAAAAATGGCCCGACGGGAGCCACTCGCCTTAAAATTCAAAATTTCCAGTTGATTTAGGCATAACTTCCGAACCCCTTCGAAAATAAAAATTTCCTACGCGCTACCCGTTGTAGAAATTATTCTTTTATAAGGCAGTGTAGAAAAATTTAATGATTTTTGGAAACTGTGGGCTACAGTGGTAGTACCAATCGGCCGCGTTTAGCGCAATTTTTTGAACATTTTACGTTCGATTTTTTTCTGAAACAAAGGGTAAAAATTTAGTAAAAATTTAGTAAAAATTTAGTAAAAATTTAGTAAAAATTTAGTAAAAATTCAGTAAAAATTTAGTAAAAATTATAAAAATTTCAATATTTTTTAAAATTTTGGAGAATTTTCTGAAAATGTTTTGAAAATTTTTTGTACATTTTTTGAAAATTTTTTGAAAATTTTTTGAATATTTTTTGAAAATTTTTTGAAAATTTTTTGAAAATTTTTTGAAATTTTTTTGAAATTTTTTCGATTTTTTTTTTGAAAATTTTGTAAAGGTTATGAAAATTACGAAAATTTTCCAATTTTTTTGAGTTTTTGGGGTGTAAACATTTTTTTGGGGGTGTAGGGGGCAACTGACCCCCTATATTTCATGCATTTTCAATTGTCTATCATTTGAGGGATCAATCTTGAAAAAATGGGAAAAAAAAATTTTCCGATATTTTTAAGGCTGTGGGCTTGAAATTTTTCATGCGAATCGGTTTTTATTTTTTTTCTCGAAAACTATGAAAGTTGGCGATTTCAAATTTTGACCAAAGTTAAACGGCGTCGACAGACGCATTTTAAAAAATACTCGGTTAAAATCGGTTAAATAGTTTGTTCGGAAAAAATTCCCAAAGATTTGGCAAAAGTTTGATACAAATACGCTCCTGGACGCCGCAATTTTTAACCGAAAATCTACATTTTTACGGAACGTGGTGGGAGAGGTGACGGTGAGAATTTTAAGCTATTAAACGTCGCGGTGAAGTTAAAACTTTCTAAAATATTAATTATTTTGTGAAAAGTGAAAAATTTCAGGCAAAAACGGAGTACTTGATGGAAAATGGTCAAAAATCGACCAATTTCGCGTGGCTCGTGCAAAGTCAGTTTTTAACCGATCGTCATGAAATAAAATTATTCAAAATCGTCAAATTAGGCCCTTCGTCGCCACGTGTGGCGATTTTTAAGATTTCGGACGGTTTCGGAGGAGTTCGTCAATTTACGGGTCAAGGTTTTGGAAGGCGCGAAATTTAAATCTTGAATATTTAAGTCAAATTTGGGAGTTTTTGAAAAATTTTGAATGCGTTTTACTCGGCGAGCGTTTCCGAATCGATCGCGTCCTTTTACTTTTTTTGAAAGTCAAAAATGAGCGAAATATTTCGAAAAATGTCAAAAAATCAACAACAAAAACGGAAAATTTTGATTTTGCTCGTGCAACGTTAGTTTTTAAGATGCGGCCTTCGTATATACTTTATTAGCGTCACGGAACCCGAGGGCTCGTCGCCACGTGTGGCGATTTTTCGGATTTTGAGCGCCTTCGGAGGAGATGTTTGCAATATAAACGCGATTTTTCCGAAAAAAAGTCGTATTTTTTGTTTCGACCCTGAATCCGTCCCTGTTGGAATTTTCGAACGAAAAAAAATTTTTTTAAATGCGGCTCGTCCTCCTCTTTAAGAATCCGAAGAAAAAATTGAGAAATTTTTAATAGTTTCTTTTTTATCGTCGAAAAACGGAAAAAAAAATTGCGGGGGCGGACTCGGGGGCCCGTTTGACCCATTAATCTAAAGGGTACGCTCTGGGCGCCGTATAGCTTCGAAAGAGATTTTTTCGCCGAAAACGCCGGTATGCGCCTTTATGTCGGATTTCGAGGGAACATATGTTTAATTTTCCCTCAAAGTGGAGTTTTATCAAAAAAAATTTAATCCGGTCCCGCAAAAAAACGGCGCCCCGCAGAAAAAAAAGTTTCGTATAATAAAGATGCGGACGGATGAGGAGAAGAAAATAAAAAAAAAATTTCGAAAATCGCCCCGGCCGTTTTCGAGAAATTTCAAAAAAACACTTTTTTCTTCAACGCCCTGTAGATCCGTCAAAATTTTTCCGATCGAAAAATGACATTTAAACTTTTTTCTTAGAATTTTCTCCTCCGCAAGCACGCAAATTTTCAACCCTCCCCGAAAAAAAACACCTCCCCCTTTTCTTACCGTTTTAGTATTGGAAGGCGCGAAATTTAAATCTTGAATATTTAAGTCAAATTTGGGAGTTTTTGAAAAATTTTGAATGCGTTTTACTCGGCGAGCGTTTCCGAATCGATCGCGTCCTTTTACTTTTTTTGAAAAGTCAAAAATGAGGGAAATATTTCGAAAAATGTCAAAAAATCAACAACAAAAACGGAAAATTTTGATTTGGCTCGTGTGACGTTAATTTTTAAGATATCTTCATCGTATATAGATACTCACCGTCTCCAAACATGGTCCCTCGTCGTCACGTGCAGCGATTTTTGAGGTTTAGAGCGCCTTCGGAGGAGTACTTTAAAATAGGAGTGCGTTTTTTCCCGTAAAAAATCGTGTTTTTTGTTTTGACCCCGAATCCGTCCCTGGTGGTATTTTTGAACGAAAAAAAATTCTATTCGGTGCGGCTCGACCTTCTCTTTGAGAATCCGAAGAGAAAATTGAAAAATTTTACTTAGTTTTTATTTTATCGTCGAAAAACGGGCAAAAAAAGTTGCGGGGGCGGATTCGGAGGCCCGTTTGACCCTTGAATCTAAAGGGTACGCTCTGGGCGCCGTATAGCTTCGAAAGAGATTTTTTCGCCGAAAACGCCGGTACGCGCCTTTCTGTCGGATTTCGAGGGAACATATGTTTAATTTTCCCTCAAAGTGGATTTTTTATAAAAAAAAATTTTTGTTTTGACCCTGAATCCGTCCCTGTTGGAACTTTTGAACGAAAAAATTTTTTTGTATATGCGGCTCGTCCTCCTCTTTAAAAATTTGAAGAGAAAATTGAAAAATTTTACTTAGTTTTTATTTTATCGTCGAAAAACGGGGAAATAAATTTTGCGGGGGCGGACTCGGGAGCCCGTTTGACCCTTTAATCTAAAGGGTACGCTCTGGGCGCCGTATAGCTTCGAAAGAGATTTTTTCGCCGAAAACGCCGGTATGCGCCTTTATGTCGGATTTCGAGGGAACATATGTTTAATTTTCCCTCAAAGTCGAGTTTTTATGAAAAAATCTTTAATCCGGTCCTGCAAAAAAACGGCGCCCCGCAGAAAAAAAAGTTTCGTATAAAAAAGATGCGGACGGAGGAGGAGAAGAAAACGAAAAAAAAATTTCGAAAATCGCCCAGGCCGTTTTCGAGAAACGGCAAAAAAACACTTTTTTCTTCAACGCCCTGTAGATCCGTCAAAATTTTTCCGATCGAAAAATGACATTTAAACTTTTTTCTTAGAATTTTCTCCTCCGCCGGCCCGCAAATTTTCAACTCTCCCCGAAAAAAAACGCCTCCCCCATTTCTTACCGTTTTAGTATTATAGACAAGTGTGGTGCGTTTCAAATTAAAATTTGAAAGTTAATAATTTTAGGTTGTAGTATAAAGAAATAAGAAAAAAATAAAAAAAAAATCAAGGCTCTACGACTTTTTGTTCAAAAGATATGAATTTTTATATAAAATATGGCATTCTGATAAATGAGTAAATGTGTATTGTTAAAAAATCATATTTAGCTTAATAACTGAAATTAAGAAACAAAAATTAGTACAGATAAGTTTGTAAAAATTGTCGATATTATTTTATTAAATTTTTTAAAATTTAATTATTTTTTAAGGTACATTACCTAAGAAACATTTGATTTTTTTGAGTTTTTGGGGTGTAAAATTTTTTTTAGAGGGTGTAGGGGGTAACTAACTCCCTACATTTCATTCATTTTCTATTGTCCTTCATTTGCGTGGACGATTTTGAAAAAATTCGAAAAAGAATTTTTTGCGATATTTTTAAGGCTACTTTCTCGAAAACTATGAAAGTTAGCGATTTCAAATATTTTCCAAAGGTAAACACCGTCGATAGACGCGTTTTAAAAAATATTTGGTTAAAATCGGTTAAAAAGTTTTTTTGGAAAAAATTCGCAAAGTTTTGGCAAAATTTTGGTACAAATGCGGGCCTGGACGACGCAATTTTAAACCGAAAATTAAAATTTTCACGGAATTTGGTGGGGGAGGTGACGGTGCGAATTTTAAGCTATTAAGCGTGCCGTTGGTTCCAATAGTTTTGAAGATATTAATTATTTTGTGAAAAGTGAAAAATTTCAGACCGCAATTTTGGCTCCAAACGGAGATTTTGCATATTTTTGCTACATTTTCGACCATAACTCGATAACGAAAAGGGATAGCGAAGTAATTTACAATTTAAAAGTTAATAATTTATAAATGTAGTGTAAAGAAATTAGAAAAAAATAAAAAAAAAATTCAAGGCTCCACGACTTTTTGTTCAAAACATATGAATTTTTATTTAAAATATGGCATTCTGATAAATGAGTAAATGTGTATTGTTAAAAAATCATATTTAGCTTAATAACTGAAATTAAGAAACAAAAATTAGTACAGATAAGTTTGTAAAAACTATCGATATTATTTTATTAATTTTTTTAAATTTAATAATTTTTTAAGGTACATTACCTAAAAAAAATTTAATTTTTTTGAGTTTTTGGGGTGTAAAATCTTTTTGGGGGGGTGAAGAGGGCAAGTGACCCCCTACATTTGATACATTTTCTATTATCTTTCATTTGCGGGGTCGATTTTGAAAAAATTCGAAAAAAAATTTTTTGAAATATTTTTAAGGCTACGGGCTTGAAATTTTTCATGGAAATCGATTTTTATTGTTTTTCTCAAAAACTGTAAAAGTTAGCGATTTTAAATTTTTACCAAAGGTAAACACCATGGATAGACGCATTTTAAAAAATATTTGGTTAAAATCGGCTAAACAGTTTTTTTGGAAAAAATTCGCAAAGTTTTCGCAAAATTTTGGAACAAAGACGGCCCTGGACGACGCAATTTTAAACCGAAAATTAAAACTTTTACGGCATTTGGCGAGGGAGGTGTCGCTGCAAATTTTAAGCTATCAATCGTCTGGGTGGTGGTAATAGTTTCGAAGATATTAATTATTTTCTGAAAAGTGAAAAAATTCAGGCCGCAATTTTGGCTCCAAACGGAAATTTTGCATGTTTTAGCAACATTTTCGGCCATAACTCGATAACGAAAAGAGATAACGAAGTGATTCTTTTTTTGTCGTAAAATGAACATTGAAAGCTTTCAGAAAATGTACATTACGCTGGGGCAAAATTATGAAAATTACGAAAATTTTCCAATTTTTTTGAGTTTTTGGGGTGTAAACATTTTTTTGGGGGTGTAGGGGGCAACTGACCCCCTATATTTCATGCATTTTCAATTGTCTATCATTTGAGGGATCAATCTTGAAAAAATCGGAAAAAAAAATTTTCCGATATTTTTAAGGCTGTGGGCTTGAAATTTTTCATGCGAATCGGTTTTTATTTTTTTTCTCGAAAACTATGAAAGTTGGCGATTTCAAATTTTGACCAAAGTTAAACGGCGTCGACAGACGCATTTTAAAAAACACTCGGTTAAAATCGGTTAAATAGTTTTTTCGGAAAAAATTCCCAAAGATTTGGCAAAATTTTGATACAAATACGGTCCTGGACGGCGCAATTTTCAACCGAAAATCTACATTTTTACGGAACGGGGTGGGAGAGGTGACGGTGAGAATTTTAAGCTATTAAACGTCGCGGTGATGTTAAAACTTTCTAAAATATTAATTATTTTGTGAAAAGTGAAAAATTTCAGGCAAAAACGACGGAGTACTTGATAGAAAATGGTCAAAAATCGACCAATTTCGCGTGGCTCGTGCAAAGTCAGTTTTTAACCGATCGTCTTGAAATAAAATTATTCAAAATCGTCAAATTAGGCCCTTCGTCGCCACGTGTGGCGATTTTTAAGATTTTGGACGGTTTCGGAGGAGTTCGTCAATTTACGGGTCGGGGTTTTGGAAGGCGCGAAATTTAAATCTTGAATATTTAAGTCAAATTTGGGAGTTTTTGAAAAATTTTGAATGCGTTTTACTCGGCGAGCGTTTCCGAATCGATCGCGTCCTTTTACTTTTTTTGAAAAGTCAAAAATGAGCGAAATATTTCGAAAAATGTCAAAAAATCAACAACAAAAACGGAAAATTTTGATTTTGCTCGTGCAACGTTAGTTTTTAAGATGCGGCCTTCGTATATACTTTATTAGCGTCACGGAACCCGAGGGCTCGTCGCCACGTGTGGCGATTTTTCGGATTTTGAGCGCCTTCGGAGGAGATGTTTGCAATATAAACGCGATTTTTCCGAAAAAAAGTCGTATTTTTTGTTTCGACCCTGAATCCGTCCCTGTTGGAATTTTCGAACGAAAAAAATTTTTTTTAAATGCGGCTCGTCCTCCTCTTTAAGAATCCGAAGAGAAAATTGAAAAATTTTACTTAGTTTTTATTTTATCGTCGAAAAACGGGCAAAAAAAGTTGCGGGGGCGGACTCGGAGGCCCGTTTGACCCTTGAATCTAAAGGGTACGCTCTGGGCGCCGTATAGCTTCGAAAGAGATTTTTTCGCCGAAAACGCCGGTATGCGCCTTTATGTCGGATTTCGAGGGAACATATGTTTAATTTTCCCTCAAAGTGGAGTTTTATCAAAAAAAATTTAATCCGGTCCCGCAAAAAAACGGCGCCCCGCAGAAAAAAAAGTTTCGTATAAAAAAGATGCGGACGGATGAGAAGAAGAAAATAAAAAAAAAAATTCGAAAATCGCCCCGGCCGTTTTCGAGAAATTTCAAAAAAACACTTTTTTCTTCAACGCCCTGTAGATCCGTCAAAATTTTTCCGATCGAAAAATGACATTTAAACATTTTTCTTAGAATTTTCTCCTCCGCAAGCACGCAAATTTTCAACCCTCCCCGAAAAAAAACACCTCCCCCTTTTCTTACCGTTTTAGTATTGGAAGGCGCGAAATTTAAATCTTGAATATTTAAGTCAAATTTGGGAGTTTTTGAAAAATTTTGAATGCGTTTTACTCGGCGAGCGTTTCCGAATCGATCGCGTCCTTTTACTTTTTTTGAAAAGTCAAAAATGAGCGAAATATTTCGAAAAATGTCAAAAAATCAACAACAAAAACGGAAAATTTTGATTTTGCTCGTGTGACGTTAGTTTTTAAGATATCTTCATCGTATATAGATACTCACCGTCTCCGAACATGGTCCCTCGTCGTCACGTGCAGCGATTTTTGAGGTTTAGAGCGCCTTCGGAGGAGTACTTTAAAATAGGAGTGCGTTTTTTCCCGTAAAAAATCGTGTTTTTTGTTTTGACCCCGAATCCGTCCCTGGTGGTATTTTTGAACGAAAAAAATTTTTTTTAAATGCGGCTCGTCCTCCTCTTTAAGAATCCGAAGAGAAAATTGAAAAATTTTACTTAGTTTTTATTTTATCGTCGAAAAACGGGCAAAAAAAGTTGCGGGGGCGGACTCGGAGGCCCGTTTGACCCTTGAATCTAAAGGGTACGCTCTGGGCGCCGTATAGCTTCGAAAGAGATTTTTTCGCCGAAAACGCCGGTACGCGCCTTTCTGTCGGATTCCGATATAACATATGTTTAATTTTCCCTCAAAGTGGATTTTTTATAAAAAAAAATTTTTGTTTTGACCCTGAATCCGTCCCTGTGGGAACTTTTGAACAAAAAAAATTTTTTGTGTATGCGGCTCGTCCTCCTCTTTAAGAATTTGAAGAGAAAATTGAAAAATTTTACTTAGTTTTTTTTTTATCGTCGAAAAACGGGGAAATAAATTTTGCGGGGGCGGACTCGGAGGCCCGTTTGACCCATTAATCTAAAGGGTACGCTCTGGGCGCCGTATAGCTTCGAAAGAGATTTTTTCGCCGAAAACGCCGGTACGCGCCTTTCTGTCGGATTCCGATATAACATATGTTTAATTTTCCCTCAAAGTGGAGTTTTTATAAAAAAATCTTTAATCCGGTCCTGGAAAAAAACCGCGCCCCGTAGAAAAAAAAGTTTAATATAAAAAAGATGCGGACGGATGAGGAGAAGAAAATAAAAAAAAAATTTCGAAAATTGCCCCGGCCGTTTTCGAGAAATTTTAAAAAAACACTTTTTTCTTCAACGCCCTGTAGATCCGTCAAAATTTTTCCGATCGAAAAATGACATTTAACTTTTCGTCTTGCAATTTTTTCCCCCTTCCGCTTGCAAATTTTCAACTCTCCCCGAAAAAAAACAACTCCCCCTTTTCTTACCGTTTTAGTATTATAGACAAGTGTGTTTCGTTTCAAATTAAAAATTTGAAAGTTAATAATTTATATTTAAAGTATAAAGAAAGTAGAAAAAAATAAAACAAAATTCAAGTCTCTACGATGTTTTGTTCAAAAGTTATGAATTTTTATATAAAATATGGCATTCTGGTAAATAAGTAAAGGTGTATTTTGAAAAATTAATATTTCCCTAACTAAAATTAAGAAATAAAAATTCGTACAGATAAACTTCTAAAAATTACTGATATTAACATATTTAGTAAAAATATAGTAAAAATTTAGTAAAAATTTACTAAAAATTTAGTAAAAATTTAGTAAAAATTTAGTAAAAATTTAGTAAAAATTTAGTAAAAATTTAGTAGAAATTTAGTAAAAATTTAGTAAAAATTTAGTAAAAATTTAGTAAAAATTTAGTAAAAATTTAGTAAAAATTCAGTAAAAATTTAGTAAAAATTATAAAAATTTCGTCAATATTTTTTAAAATTTTGGAGAATTTTTTGAAAATGTTTTGAAAATTTTTTGTATGCGGGTTTCAAATTTACAATTTGAAAGTTAATAATTTTGGGTTGTAGTATAAAGAAATAAGAAAAAAATAAAAAAAAATTCAAGGGTCTACGACTTTTTGTTCAAAAGATATGAATTTTTATATAAAATATGGTATTCTGATAAATTAGTAAATATGTATTTTGAAAAATTCATATTTCGCTTAATAATTAAAATTAAGAAATAAAAATTCGTACAGATATGTTTGTAAAACTTATCGATATTATCTTATTAAATTTTTTAAAATTTAATTATTTTTTAAAGTACATTACCTAGAAAAGTTTTGATTTTTTTGAGTTTTTGGGGTGTAAATTTTTTTTGAGGGGTGTAGAGGGCAAGTGACCCCTACATTTCACCCATTTTCTATTATCTTTCATTTGCGGGGTCGATTTTGAAAATATTGTAAAAAAAAATTTTGGAGATATTTTTAAGGCTACGGGCTTGAAATTTTTCATGGAAATCGATTTTTATTGTTTTTCTCGAAAACTATGAAAGTTAGCGATTTCAAATATTTTCCAAAGGTAAACACCGTCGATAGACGCGTTTTAAAAAATATTTGGTTAAAATCGGTTAAAAAGTTTTTTTGGAAAAAATTCGCAAAGTTTTGGCAAAATTTTGGTACAAATGCGGGCCTGGACGACGCAATTTTAAACCGAAAATTAAAGCGAAGCGATGTAATTTACAATTTCAAAGTTAATAATTTATAAATGTAGTGTAAAGAAATTAGAAAAAAATAAAAAAAAAAATTCAAGGCTCCACGACTTTTTGTTCAAAAGATATGAATTTTTATTTAAAATATGGCATTCTGATAAATGAGTAAATGTGTATTGTTAAAAAATCATATTTAGCTTAATAACTGAAATTAAGAAACAAAAATTAGTACAGATAAGTTTGTAAAAACTATCGATATTATTTTATTAATTTTTTTAAATTTAATAATTTTTTAAGGTACATTACCTAAAAAAAATTTAATTTTTTTGAGTTTTTGGGGTGTAAAATCTTTTTAGGGGGTGAAGAGGGCAAGTGACCCCCTACATTTGATACATTTTCTATTATCTTTCATTTGCGGGGTCGATTTTGAAAAAATTCGAAAAAAAATTTTTTGAAATATTTTTAAGGCTACGGGCTTGAAATTTTTCATGGAAATCGATTTTTATTGTTTTTCTCAAAAACTGTAAAAGTTAGCGATTTTAAATTTTTACCAAAGGTAAACACCATGGATAGACGCTTTTTAAAAAATATTTGGTTAAAATCGGCTAAACAGTTTTTTTGGAAAAAATTCGCAAAGTTTTCGCAAAATTTTGGAACAAAGACGGCCCTGGACGACGCAATTTTAAACCGAAAATTAAAACTTTTACGGCATTTGGCGGGGGAGGTGTCGCTGCAAATTTTAAGCTATCAATCGTCTGGGTGGTGGTAATAGTTTCGAAGATATTAATTATTTTCTGAAAAGTGAAAAAATTCAGGCCGCAATTTTGGCTCCAAACGGAAATTTTGCATGTTTTAGCAACATTTTCGGCCATAACTCGATAACGAAAAGAGATAACGAAGTGATTCTTTTTTTGTCGTAAAATGAAGATTGAAAGCTTTCAGAAAATGTACATTACGCTGGGGCAAAATTAAATCTGAGGGGTTGAATAGACCGAAACGCGTCAAAAATTACGACTTTTTTAAATGCGATTATAAAAATTTCGTCAATATTTTTTAAAATTTTGGAGAATTTTTTGAAAATGTTTTGAAAATTTTTTGTACATTTTTTGAAAATTTTTTGAAAATTTTTTGAAAATTTTTTGAAAATTTTTTGAAAATTTTTTGAAATTTTTTTGAAATTTTTTCGATTTTTTTTTTGAAAATTTTGTAAAGGTTATGAAAATTACGAAAATTTTCCAATTTTTTTGAGTTTTTGGGGTGTAAACATTTTTTTGGGGGTGTAGGGGGCAACTGACCCCCTATATTTCATGCATTTTCAATTGTCTATCATTTGTGGGATCAATCTTGAAAAAATTTGAAAAAAAAATTTTCCGATATTTTTAAGGCTGTGGGCTTGAAATTTTTCATGCGAATCGGTTTTTATTTTTTTTCTCGAAAACTATGAAAGTTGGCGATTCCAAATTTTGACCAAAGTTAAACGGCGTCGACAGACGCATTTTAAAAAATACTCGGTTAAAATCGGTTAAATAGTTTTTTCGGAAAAAATTCCCAAAGATTTGGCAAAATTTTGATACAAATACGGTCCTGGACGGCGCAATTTTCAACCGAAAATCTACATTTTTACGGAACGTGGTGGGAGAGGTGACGGTGAGAATTTTAAGCTATTAAACGTCGCGGTGATGTTAAAACTTTCTAAAATATTAATTATTTCGTGAAAAGTGAAAAATTTCAGGCAAAAACGGAGTACTTGATAGAAAATGGTCAAAAATCGACCAATTTCGCGTGGCTCGTGCAAAGTCAGTTTTTAACCGATCGTCGTGAAATAAAATTATTCAAAATCGTCAAATTAGGCCCTTCGTCGCCACGTGTGGCGATTTTTAAGATTTTGGACGGTTTCGGAGGAGTTCGTCAATTTACGGGTCAAGGTTTTGGAAGGCGCGAAATTTAAATCTTGAATGTTTAAGTCAAATTTGGGAGTTTTTGAAAAATTTTGAATGCGTTTTACTCGGCAAGCGTTTCCGAATCGATTGCGTCCTCTTACTTTTTTTGAAAAGTCAAAAATGAGCGAAATATTTCGAAAAATGTCAAAAAATCAACAACAAAAACGGAAAATTTTGATTTGGCTCGTGTGACGTTAATTTTTAAGATATCTTCATCGTATATAGATACTCACCGTCTCCAAACATGGTCCCTCGTCGTCACGTGCAGCGATTTTTGAGGTTTAGAGCGCCTTCGGAGGAGTACTTTAAAATAGGAGTGCGTTTTTTCCCGTAAAAAATCGTGTTTTTTGTTTGGACCCCGAATCCGTCCCTGGTGGTATTTTTGAACGAAAAAAAATTCTTTTCGGTGCGGCTCGACCTTCTCTTTGAGAATCCGAAGAGAAAATTGAAAAATTTTACTTAGTTTTTATTTTATCGTCGAAAAACGGGCAAAAAAAGTTGCGGGGGCGGACTCGGAGGCCCGTTTGACCCTTTAATCTAAAGGGTACGCTCTGGGCGCCGTATAGCTTCGAAAGAGATTTTTTCGCCGAAAACGCCGGTATGCGCCTTTATGTCGGATTTCGAGGGAACATATGTTTAATTTTCCCTCAAAGTGGAGTTTTTATCAAAAAAAATTTAATCCGGTCCCGCAAAAAAACGGCGCCCCGCAGAAAAAAAAGTTTCGTATAAAAAAGATGCGGACGGAGGAGGAGAAGAAAACAAAAAAAAAATTTCGAAAATCGCCCCGGCCGTTTTCGAGAAATTTCAAAAAAACACTTTTTTCTTCAACGCCCTGTAGATCCGTCAAAATTTTTCCGATCGAAAAATGACATTTAAACTTTTTTCTTAGAATTTTCTCCTCCGCCGGCCCGCAAATTTTCAACTCTCCCCGAAAAAAAACGCCTCCCCCATTTCTTACCGTTTTAGTATTATAGACAAGCATGCGGGTTTCAAATTTACAATTTGAAAGTTAATAATTTTGGGTTGTAGTAGAAAGAAATAAGAAAAAAATAAAAAAAAATTCAAGGCTCTACGACTTTTCGTTCAAAAGATATGAATTTTTATATAAAATATGGTATTCTGATAAATTAGTAAATATGTATTTAGAAAAATTCATATTTCGCTTAATAATTAAAATTAAGAAATAAAAATTCGTACAGATATGTTTGTAAAACTTATCGATATTATCTTATTAAATTTTTTAAAATTTAATTATTTTTTAAAGTACATTACCTAGAAAAGTTTTGATTTTTTTGAGTTTTTGGGGTGTAAATTTTTTTTGAGGGGTGTAGAGGGCACATTTCATCCATTTTCTATTATCTTTCATTTGCGGGGTCGATTTTGAAAATATTGTAAAAAAAAATTTTGGAGATATTTTTAAGGCTACAGGCTTGAAATTTTTCATGGAAATCGATTTTTATTGTTTTTCTCGAAAACTATGAAAGTTAGCGATTTCAAATATTTTCCAAAGGTAAACACCGTCGATAGACGCGTTTTAAAAAATATTTGGTTAAAATCGGTTAAAAAGTTTTTTTGGAAAAAATTCGCAAAGTTTTGGCAAAATTTTGGTACAAATGCGGGCCTGGACGACGCAATTTTAAACCGAAAATAAAAATTTTCACGGAATTTGGTGGGGGAGGTGACGGTGCGAATTTTAAGCTATTAAGCGTGCCGGTGGTTCCAATAGTTTTGAAGATATTAATTATTTTGTGAAAAGTGAAAAATTTCAGACCGCAATTTTGGCTCCAAACGGAGATTTTGCATATTTTTGCTACATTTTCGGCCATAACTCGATAACGAAAAGGGATAGCGAAGTAATTTACAATTTAAAAGTTAATAATTTATAAATGTAGTGTAAAGAAATTAGAAAAAAATAAAAAAAAAATTCAAGGCTCCACGACTTTTTGTTCAAAAGATATGAATTTTTATTTAAAATATGGCATTCTGATAAATGAGTAAATGTGTATTGTTAAAAAATCATATTTAGCTTAATAACTGAAATTAAGAAACAAAAATTAGTACAGATAAGTTTGTAAAAACTATCGATATTATTTTATTAATTTTTTTAAATTTAATAATTTTTTAAGGTACATTACCTAAAAAAAATTTAATTTTTTTGAGTTTTTGGGGTGTAAAATCTTTTTAGGGGGTGAAGAGGGCAAGTGACCCCCTACATTTGATACATTTTCTATTATCTTTCATTTGCGGGGTCGATTTTGAAAAAATTCGAAAACAAATTTTTTGAAATATTTTTAAGGCTACGGGCTTGAAATTTTTCATGGAAATCGATTTTTATTGTTTTTCTCAAAAACTGTAAAAGTTAGCGATTTTAAATTTTTACCAACGGTAAACACCATGGATAGACGCATTTTAAAAAATATTTGGTTAAAATCGGCTAAACAGTTTTTTTGGAAAAAATTCGCAAAGTTTTCGCAAAATTTTGGAACAAAGACGGCCCTGGACGACGCAATTTTAAACCGAAAATTAAAACTTTTACGGCATTTGGCGGGGGAGGTGTCGCTGCAAATTTTAAGCTATCAATCGTCTGGGTGGTGGTAATAGTTTCGAAGATATTAATTATTTTCTGAAAAGTGAAAAAATTCAGGCCGCAATTTTGGCTCCAAACGGAAATTTTGCATGTTTTAGCAACATTTTCGGCCATAACTCGATAACGAAAAGAGATAACGAAGTGATTCTTTTTTTGTCGTAAAATGAACATTGAAAGCTTTCAGAAAATGTACATTACGCTGGGGCAAAATTAAATCTGAGGGGTTGAATAGACCGAAACGCGTCAAAAATTAAATTTTTTGAAAATTTTTTGAAATTTTTTTGAAATTTTTTCGATTTTTTTTTTGAAAATTTTGTAAAGGTTATGAAAATTACGAAAATTTTCCAATTTTTTTGAGTTTTTGGGGTGTAAACATTTTTTTGGGGGTGTAGGGGGCAACTGACCCCCTATATTTCATGCATTTTCAATTGTCTATCATTTGAGGGATCAATCTTGAAAAAAGGGGAAAAAAAAATTTTCCGATATTTTTAAGGCTGTGGGCTTGAAATTTTTCATGCGAATCGGTTTTTATTTTTTTTCTCGAAAACTATGAAAGTTGGCGATTTCAAATTTTGACCAAAGTTAAACGGCGTCGACAGACGCATTTTAAAAAATACTCGGTTAAAATCGGTTAAATAGTTTTTTCGGAAAAAATTCCCAAAGATTTGGCAAAATTTTGATACAAATACGGTCCTGGACGGCGCAATTTTCAACCGAAAATCTACATTTTTACGGAACGTGGTGGGAGAGGTGACGGTGAGAATTTTAAGCTATTAAACGTCGCGGTGATGTTAAAACTTTCTAAAATATTAATTATTTTGTGAAAAGTGAAAAATTTCAGGCAAAAACGGAGTACTCGATAGAAAATGGTCAAAAATCGACCAATTTCGCGTGGCTCGTGCAAAGTCAGTTTTTAACCGATCGTCATGAAATAAAATTATTCAAAATCGTCAAATTAGGCCCTTTGTCGCCACGTGTGGCGATTTTTAAGATTTTGGACGGTTTCGGAGGAGTGCGTCAATTTACGGGTCAAGGTTTTGGAAGGCGCGAAATTTAAATCTTGAATGTTTAAGTCAAATTTGGGAGTTTTTGAAAAATTTTGAATGCGTTTTACTCGGCAAGCGTTTCCGAATCGATTGCGTCCTTTTACTTTTTTTGAAAAGTCAAAAATGAGCGAAATATTTCGAAAAATGTCAAAAAATCAACAACAAAAACGGAAAATTTTGATTTTGCTCTTGTGACGTTAGTTTTTAAGATGTGGCCTTCGTATATACTTTATTAGCGTCACGGAACCCGAGGGCTCGTCGCCACGTGTGGCGATTTTTCGGATTTTGAGCGCCTTCGGAGGAGATGTTTGCAATATAAACGCGATTTTTCCGAAAAAAAGTCGTATTTTTTGTTTCGACCCTGAATCCGTCCCTGTTGGAATTTTCGAACGAAAAAAATTTTTTTTAAATGCGGCTCGTCCTCCTCTTTAAGAATCCGAAGAGAAAATTGAAAAATTTTACTTAGTTTTTATTTTATCGTCGAAAAACGGGCAAAAAAAGTTGCGGGGGCGGACTCGGAGGCCCGTTTGACCCTTGAATCTAAAGGGTACGCTCTGGGCGCCGTATAGCTTCGAAAGAGATTTTTTCGCCGAAAACGCCGGTACGCGCCTTTCTGTCGGATTTCGAGGGAACATATGTTTAATTTTCCCTCAAAGTGGAGTTTTATCAAAAAAAATTTAATCCGGTCCCGCAAAAAAACGGCGCCCCGCAGAAAAAAAAGTTTCGTATAAAAAAGATGCGGACGGATGAGAAGAAGAAAATAAAAAAAAAATTTCGAAAATCGCCCCGGCCGTTTTCGAGAAATTTCAAAAAAACACTTTTTTCTTCAACGCCCTGTAGATCCGTCAAAATTTTTCCGATCGAAAAATGACATTTAAACATTTTTCTTAGAATTTTCTCCTCCGCAAGCACGCAAATTTTCAACCCTCCCCGAAAAAAAACACCTCCCCCTTTTCTTACCGTTTTAGTATTGGAAGGCGCGAAATTTAAATCTTGAATATTTAAGTCAAATTTGGGAGTTTTTGAAAAATTTTGAATGCGTTTTACTTGGCGAGCGTTTCCGAATCGATCGCGTCCTTTTACTTTTTTTGAAAAGTCAAAAATGAGCGAAATATTTCGAAAAATGTCAAAAAATCAACAACAAAAACGGAAAATTTTGATTTTGCTCGTGTGACGTTAGTTTTTAAGATATCTTCATCGTATATAGATACTCACCGTCTCCGAACATGGTCCCTCGTCGTCACGTGCAGCGATTTTTAAGGTTCAGAGCGCCTTCGGAGGAGTACTTTAAAATAGGAGTGCGTTTTTTCCCGTAAAAAATCGTGTTTTTTGTTTTGACCCCGAATCCGTCCCTGGTGGTATTTTTGAACGAAAAAAATTTTTTTTAAATGCGGCTCGTCCTCCTCTTTAAGAATCCGAAGAGAAAATTGAAAAATTTTACTTAGTTTTTATTTTATCGTCGAAAAACGGGCAAAAAAAGTTGCGGGGGCGGACTCGGAGGCCCGTTTGACCCTTGAATCTAAAGGGTACGCTCTGGGCGCCGTATAGCTTCGAAAGAGATTTTTTCGCCGAAAACGCCGGTACGCGCCTTTCTGTCGGATTTCGAGGGAACATATGTTTAATTTTCCCTCAAAGTGGATTTTTTATAAAAAAAAATTTTTGTTTTGACCCTGAATCCGTCCCTGTTGGAACTTTTGAACGAAAAAAATTTTTTGTATATGCGGCTCGTCCTCCTCTTTAAGAATTTGAAGAGAAAATTGAAAAATTTTACTTAGTTTTTATTTTATCGTCGAAAAACGGGGAAATAAATTTTGCGGGGGCGGACTCGGGAGCCCGTTTGACCCTTTAATCTAAAGGGTACGCTCTGGGCGCCGTATAGCTTCGAAAGAGATTTTTTCGCCGAAAACGCCGGTATGCGCCTTTATGTCGGATTTCGAGGGAACATATGTTTAATTTTCCCTCAAAGTCGAGTTTTTATGAAAAAATCTTTAATCCGGTCCTGCAAAAAAACGGCGCCCCGTAGAAAAAAAAAGTTAAATATGAAAAAGATGCGGACGGACGAGGAGAAGAAAATAAAAAAAAAATTTCGAAAATCGCCCCGGCCGTTTTCGAGAAATTTCAAAAAAACACTTTTTTCTTCAACACCCTGTAGATAGGCGGAATTTTTTCCGATCGAAAAATGTCATTTAAACTTTTTTCTTAGAATTTTCTCCCCCTTCCACTGGCAAATTTTCAACTCTCCCCGAAAAAAAACACCTCCCCCATTTCTTACCGTTTTAGTATTATAGACAAGCATGCGGGTTTCAAATTTACAATTTGAAAGTTAATAATTTTAGGTTGTAGTATAAAGAAATAAGAAAAAAATAAAAAAAAAATCAAGGCTCTACGACTTTTTGTTCAAAAGATATGAATTTTTATATAAAATATGGTATTCTGATAAATTAGTAAATATGTATTTTGAAAAATTCATATTTCGCTTAATAATTAAAATTAAGAAATAAAAATTCGTACAGATATGTTCGTAAAACTTATCGATATTATCTTATTAAATTTTTTAAAATTTAATTATTTTTTAAAGTACATTACCTAGAAAAGTTTTGATTTTTTTGAGTTTTTGGGGTGTAAATTTTTTTTGAGGGGTGTAGAGGGCAAGTGACCCCTACATTTCATCCATTTTCTATTATCTTTCATTTGCGGGGTCGATTTTGAAAATATTGTAAAAAAAAATTTTGGAGATATTTTTAAGGCTACGGGCTTGAAATTTTTCATGGAAATCGATTTTTATTGTTTTTCTCGAAAACTATGAAAGTTAGCGATTTCAAATATTTTCCAAAGGTAAACACCGTCGATAGACGCGTTTTAAAAAATATTTGGTTAAAATCGGTTAAAAAGTTTTTTTGGAAAAAATTCGCAAAGTTTTGGCAAAATTTTGGTACAAATGCGGGCCTGGACGACGCAATTTTAAACCGAAAATTAAAATTTTCACGGAATTTGGTGGGGGAGGTGACGGTGCGAATTTAAAGCTATTAAGCGTGCCGGTGGTTCCAATAGTTTTGAAGATATTAATTATTTTGTGAAAAGTGAAAAATTTCGGACCGCAATTTTGGCTCCAAACGGAGATTTTGCATATTTTTGCTACATTTTCGGCCATAACTCGATAACGAAAAGGGATAGCGAAGTAATTTACAATTTAAAAGTTAATAATTTATAAATGTAGTGTAAAGAAATTAGAAAAAAATAAAAAAAAAATTCAAGGCTCCACGACTTTTTGTTCAAAATATATGAATTTTTATTTAAAATATGGCATTCTGATAAATGAGTAAATGTGTATTGTTAAAATATCATATTTAGCTTAATAACTGAAATTAAGAAACCAAAATTAGTACAGATAAGTTTGTAAAAACTATCGATATTATTTTATTAATTTTTTTAAATTTAATAATTTTTTAAGGTACATTACCTAAAAAAAATTTAATTTTTTTGAGTTTTTGGGGTGTAAAATCTTTTTAGGGGGTGAAGAGGGCAAGTGACCCCCTACATTTGATACATTTTCTATTATCTTTCATTTGCGGGGTCGATTTTGGAAAAATTCGAAAAAAAATTTTTTGAAATATTTTTGAGGCTACGGGCTTGAAATTTTTCATGGAAATCGATTTTTATTGTTTTTCTCAAAAACTGTAAAAGTTAGCGATTTTAAATTTTTACCAAAGGTAAACACCATGGATAGACGCATTTTAAAAAATATTTGGTTAAAATCGGCTAAACAGTTTTTTTGGAAAAAATTCGCAAAGTTTTCGCAAAATTTTGGAACAAAGACGGCCCTGGACGACGCAATTTTAAACCGAAAATTAAAACTTTTACGGCATTTGGCGGGGGAGGTGTCGCTGCAAATTTTAAGCTATCAATCGTCTGGGTGGTGGTAATAGTTTCGAAGATATTAATTATTTTCTGAAAAGTGAAAAAATTCAGGCCGCAATTTTGGCTCCAAACGGAAATTTTGCATGTTTTAGCAACATTTTCGGCCATAACTCGATAACGAAGTGATTCTTTTTTTGTCGTAAAATGAACATTGAAAGCTTTCAGAAAATGTACATTACGCTGGGGCAAAATTAAATTTGAGGGGTTGAATAGACCGAAACGCGTCAAAAATTACGACTTTTTTAAATGCGATCTTAAAAAAAATAATTTTTCGTTATTTTTTGGAAATTCAAAACACCCTGTTCGTGGGCAATTTTAGCTCGGGAGGTAGATTTAAATGAACCTTTAAAATCGAAAATCGGTTACAAAATGGCCCGACGGGAGCCACTCGCCTCAAAATTCAAAATTTCCAGTTGATTTAGGCATAACTTCCGAACCCCTTCGAAAATAAAAATTTCCTACGCGCTACCCGTTGTAGAAATTATTCTTTTATAAGGCAGTGTAGAAAAATTTAATGATTTTTGGAAACTCTGGGCTACAGTGGTAGTACCAATCGGCCGCGTTTAGCGCAATTTTTTGAACATTTTACGTTCGATTTTTTTCTGAAACAAAGGGTTCAAATTTTGCGGAGTTGATTTTTCTGCTTATAAATATGAATGTAATAAGCAAAATAAAAAATATTAGTCCTTAATAGCCGACCCTATCAAAAGTTACGAATTTTCAAAGTCCGCGTCGAAAAAGCCTGAAAAAAGATGCGCGACTTGGAGTGCGCCAAAACTACATAAAAAAATAAGATATGAAAACGGACACCCGGCTATGCAACAATAAATGGAATACCGATCACTAATCAAAAAACCGCGATTTTTTCGCATCGGTGGAACTCGAGATGAGACTCGTATAGTTGTGGTACTTTCGCCGCCCGAAAAAACGCTAAATCTGTACACTCGGCGTGCGGGCGCCGCGACGCCACACGGTTGCGCCTGGAGACCTAAAAATGGCCACGAAATTCTTTTGAAATTCTTTCGATTTTTTTTTTGAAAATTTTGTAAAGGTTATGAAAATTACGAAAATTTTCCAATTTTTTTGAGTTTTTGGGGTGTAAACATTTTTTTGGGGGTGTAGGGGGCAACTGACCCCCTATATTTCATGCATTTTCAATTGTCTATCATTTGAGGGATCAATCTTGAAAAATCGGAAAAAAAAATTTTCCGATATTTTTAAGGCTGTGGGCTTGAAATTTTTCATGCGAATCGGTTTTTATTTTTTTTCTCGAAAACTATGAAAGTTGGCGATTTCAAATTTTGACCAAAGTTAAACGGCGTCGACAGACGCATTTTAAAAAATACTCGGTTAAAAGCGGTTAAATAGTTTTTTCGGAAAAAATTCCCAAAGATTTGGCAAAATTTTGATACAAATACGGTCCTGGACGGCGCAATTTTCAACCGAAAATCTACATTTTTACGGAAAGTGGTGGGAGAGGTTACGGTGAGAATTTTAAGCTATTAAACGTCGCGGTGATGTTAAAACTTTCTAAAATATTAATTATTTTGTGAAAAGTGAAAAATTTCAGGCAAAAACGGAGTACTCGATAGAAAATGGTCAAAAATCGACCAATTTCGCGTGGCTCGTGCAAAGTCAGTTTTTAACCGATCGTCGTAAAATAAAATTATTCAAAATCGTCAAATTAGGCCCTTTGTCGCCACGTGTGGCGATTTTTAAGATTTTGGACGGTTTCGCAGGAGTTCGTCAATTTACGGGTCGAGGTTTTGGAAGGCGCGAAATTTAAATCACGAATATTTAAGTCAAATTTGGGAGTTTTTGAAAAATTTTGAATGCGTTTTACTCGGCCAGCGTTTCCGAATCCATCGCGTCCTTTTACTTTTTTTGAAAGTCAAAAATGAGCGAAATATTTCGAAAAATGTCAAAAAATCAACAACAAAAACGGAAAATTTTGATTTTGCTCGTGCGACGTTAGTTTTTAAGATGCGGCCTTCGTATATACTTTATTAGCGTCACGGAACCCGAGGGCTCGTCGCCACGTGTGGCGATTTTTTGGATTTTGAGCGCCTTCGGAGGAGATGTTTGCAATATAAACGCGATTTTTCCGAAAAAAAGTCGTATTTTTTGTTTCGACCCTGAATCCGTCCCTGTTGGAATTTTCGAACGAAAAAAAATTTTTTTAAATGCGGCTCGTCCTCCTCTTTAAGAATCCGAAGAAAAAATTGAGAAATTTTTAATAGTTTCTTTTTTATCGTCGAAAAACGGAAAAAAAAATTGCGGGGGCGGACTCGGGGGCCCGTTTGACCCTTGAATCTAAAGGGTACGCTCTGGGCGCCGTATAGCTTCGAAAGAGATTTTTTCGCCGAAAACGCCGGTATGCGCCTTTATGTCGGATTTCGAGGGAACATATGTTTAATTTTCCCTCAAAGTGGAGTTTTTATGAAAAAATCTTTAATCCGGTCCCGCGAAAAAACGGCGCCCCGCAGAAAAAAAGTTTCGTATAAAAAAGATGCGGACGGATGAGGAAAAGAAAATAAAAAAAAAATTTCGAAAATCGCCCCGGCCGTTTTCGAGAAATTTCAAAAAAACACTTTTTTCTTCAACGCCCTGTAGATCCGTCAAAATTTTTCCCATCGAAAAATGACATTTAAACTTTTTTCTTAGAATTTTCTCCTCCGCAAGCACGCAAATTTTCAACCCTCCCCGAAAAAAAACACCTCCCCCTTTTCTTACCGTTTTAGTATTGGAAGGCGCGAAATTTAAATCTTGAATATTTAAGTCAAATTTGGGAGTTTTTGAAAAATTTTGAATGCGTTTTACTCGGCGAGCGTTTCCGAATCGATCGCGTCCTTTTACTTTTTTTGAAAAGTCAAAAATGAGCGAAATATTTCGAAAAATGTCAAAAAATCAACAACAAAAACGGAAAATTTTGATTTTGCTCGTGTGACGTTAGTTTTTAAGATGGGGCCTTCGTATATACTTTATTAGCGTCACGGAACCCGAGGGCTCGTCGCCACGTGTGGCGATTTTTCGGATTTTGAGCGCCTTCGGAGGAGATGTTTGCAATATAAACGCGATTTTTCCGAAAAAAAGTCGTATTTTTTGTTTCGACCCTGAATCCGTCCCTGTTGGAATTTTCGAACGAAAAAAAATTTTTTTAAATGCGGCTCGTCCTCCTCTTTAAGAATCCGAAGAGAAAATTGAAAAATTTTACTTAGTTTTTATTTTATCGTCGAAAAACGGGCAAAAAAAGTTGCGGGGGCGGACTCGGAGGCCCGTTTGACCCTTGAATCTAAAGGGTACGCTCTGGCCGCCGTATAGCTTCGAAAGAGATTTTTTCGCCGAAAACGCCGGTACGCGCCTTTCTGTCGGATTCCGATATAACATATGTTTAATTTTCCCTCAAAGTGGATTTTTTATAAAAAAAAATTTTTGTTTTGACCCTGAATCCGTCCCTGTTGGAACTTTTGAACGAAAAAAATTTTTTGTATATGCGGCTCGTCCTCCTCTTTAAGAATTTGAAGAGAAAATTGAAAAATTTTACTTAGTTTTTATTTTATCGTCGAAAAACGGGGAAATAAATTTTGCGGGGGCGGACTCGGGAGCCCGTTTGACCCTTTAATCTAAAGGGTACGCTCTGGGCGCCGTATAGCTTCGAAAGAGATTTTTTCGCCGAAAACGCCGGTATGCGCCTTTATGTCGGATTTCGAGGGAACATATGTTTAATTTTCCCTCAAAGTGGATTTTTTATAAAAAAAAAATTTTTGTTTTGACCCTGAATCCGTCCCTGTTGGAAGTTTTGAACGAAAAAAATTTTTTTTATATGCGGCTCGTCCTCCTCTTTCAGAATCCGAAGAGAAAATTGAAAAATTTTACTTAGTTTTTATTTTATCGTCGAAAAACGGGGAAATAAATTTTGCGGGGGCGGACTCGGGAGCCCGTTTGACCCTTTAATCTAAAGGGTACGCTCTGGGCGCCGTATAGCTTCGAAAGAGATTTTTTCGCCGAAAACGCCGGTACGCGCCTTTCTGTCGGATTCCGACATAACATATGTTTAATTTTCCCTCAAAGTGGAGTTTTTATAAAAAAAAATTTAATCCGGTCCCGCAAAAAAACGGCGCCCCGCAGAAAAAAAAGTTTCGTATAAAAAAGATGCGGACGGACGAGGAGAAGAAAATAAAAAACAAATTTCGAAAATCGCCCCGGCCGTTTTCGAGAAATTTCAAAAAAACACTTTTTTCTTCAACGCCCTGTAGATCGGCGGAATTTTTTCCGATCGAAAATTGTCATTTAAACTTTTTTCTTAGAATTTTCTCCCCCTTCCGCCTGCAAATTTTCAACACTCCCCGAAAAAAAACACCTCCCTCTTTTCTTACCGTTTTAGTATTATAGATTAGACTATTATTTATTTGCCAACGTTTAATATTTTATATTTTAGCGAGACATGTCAGGCACGTCCGTACGTATCGACTGTTCGACTATATTATAAAATAAAACGTAAAAGTGCATACGGAATAAAATTATAATTAAAAAAAACTATTGTATAATTTTCGTAATCTAATTAATTCGCACAATAATTTAATAGAATATTGTTTTAATAGGAGTAAAAGAAGTACTTTTTGTGGCGAGCATGTAGGTTTGCGGGACGAGCTTTGCGAGTCCCGCGGATACATGCAAGCCACAAATAGTTCTTTTACTCTTTGAAAAATTCAAGTACAGATTCGGACCTGTAGGCTTCATTTTTCATATTATCAGAAACGTTTCTTATTGTTTGACAGAGAATTTTGACTGAAAATTTTAAGGTATTATAGGTTTCGATACGTCCAGTACTTCTTCCAAACTTAATTATTTTCCGATACATCGAAAATTTCTCAACAGTTTTTTTGTCAGAATTTGACTTTTCTAAATTTCAGCGGTTTTTGAGTTGTAACTTCAGAATGGAAAGAAATGATAAGACCTCTAAAATAAGCAATTGCTGGTTGAAATCAGTGTCAGCAAAGAAGGGTAAAAAAATGTCGAAATCGTAACTTTTTACAACTATTGCGTCGGGTTGAAATATTGATTTTTTTTTTCGAAATTCATAAAAAATTTTACGTATGTCGACAAAGTACATAAAAAGTTCTTTTCAGAGCATATTTTCGATGGGCGATCCCATATTTCTTTTCCGTTAATTTTGGTCAGGTGGGGTCGAAAAAACACAATTTTGACTTTGAAGGATCGGAGCGAGGCCAAATAAAAAGATGTACATTTTAAAATGAGACCTTTAGTTGGTTTATACAATCTTCCTGGACGTTAGGTGTAACGACTTTTAATTTTCGAACAAATACAAAAGCCTTTGCCTTCTTGCGCCCTTTTTTTTCACTACCTTGGAAAGAAAATCTATACATCACTGAAGTAATTAAGGGGGGACCATATAATTAGGGTACCCTACTGGGGCACAACCTGAGCCACTCACGATCATCATCGGTCATGTCTTGTAGATGCTGCGAATTTTCATTTTTTTTTTGAGTCCTAAAATGGTTCCCCAAATTAAAACTACTAAAATAAGTCAGAAAGCAAATTTTTAGGAATAAAAATAGCTTATTCCATATGCGGATGCTTTCGCTTTAAAATAAACCCGCGCGCAATTTTTTTATGCCAGTGTAAATCTCACGTCGACCCTCAGCTTATTAACCCTTGTTGGTCTAAATTATTTTATTGATGTTATTTAAAATAATATTTAAGACTAAACAAAAACAGAAAGATGTCCGATCGCACAATAATTAACTTAATAATTATTATTGGGTTCTTTTTATAGGGTTAAGCCGACGTTTACATGAAACGTAATAGTGACCAACTTGAACTTAAAACAAAACAAGCTGAGATATTATTTTCTTCTTTGTTGGTTTAACTTACCGAAGCTACTAAATTCAAAATTAATAAAAATTACTTACTTGTTCTTAACTATAAAAGTTTCCAAATCCTGATCGAGCCAAAATTTACTTTTATTTATATTTTATTTGCTTACTTATTTGTGTTACTAATGCTGTTATTTTAGTATACAAATTATTAATAATTTGCATGGACAATACTTATCAGAATACAAACGTTATAAAGTTCGTCCATTTACAATCTAAAGAAATATGATTGCAACTGGACTAAAAATAATGCCAATTATGCATTATTTACACCAGCCAAAATCTTAAAATATGTAAAGTTACCTTTTCTGTTTCATCAGGGGCAAATAAACAAAATGTTGAGCTTTTTTCGGAGATTGTTGCTTTTAAACGAAAGCTTTGTTGTCCCGATAAAGACTAGAGAATCAAAGTCATGAAAATTTCTATGTATTTTGATTCGATAGTTATTACCAAAGGGACAACCAAAGTTGAGTTGATTAAAAGCAACAATATCCAAGAAAAAACGCTCAATCTCGAGTTTATTTTAGGAAGATAATAAACAACTCAAAATTTTTGTATGAAAAACCAAAATGAAAGCAGCTAGGAGAAGGAGGGGAATACAAGTTACATGTTAGTTAGAACCAATCATTACATTCTGTGAGCAAAAAATACGCATATGCAAATGGACATTTTTCACTGATAAAATGGAGGTAGCTTTTTGTCGCTGTAATATGTCATCTCTGACATTTTTCAGTATAAACGTCATAATATTGGACAAGACAAATCGAATCTCGTATTTTGATTGGTTCTAAAATGAGGTGTTTATTAATCACTAAAAAATGCGTAATTTTTTTGTTTCCGAAAAGTCTACCTTAGAGACTCAGAACTCCTCCTACATATAAATAAGGATGTGTGAAAATAGGAGCGTAATTTGGTGTCTTCGATTCAAAACCCGGCAGCGATTTTTCAAAATTGACGCGGCAAAAAAATTGCGCGAAAAAATCAACTTAGTCGGAGACGTTTTTGAAAGTGTTCCGGAAGTCTGAAAAATTTAAAACTTAGTCCACTTTTCTAAAAAACATTCCTCTTTAAGATTAGATCAGAACTTCGAAGCTGGGTCAATGATTTGACGTTTAAAAACGTATTTTGGGGATAAAATGCCCGTTTTAAGAGATCGATTTGGATAGGGGGGTTATTGTTGAACGACCGTATTTTTGTATTTGACTGACAAGGATAGAATCATATACGACATCGTGTCAAGTGGTTCGCGAATATGCTCCCTATTTTATTAAATATCTTTTAAGCAGAGTGATTCATAAACAGTGCTGGGAATTTGGCTTTTTTGGACAAGGGAGCAATAATTAAATCACAATATGCTGACCGGTTTCTACTTTATTTATGAAAATTTTCATCAGAGCTAAAAAGGAATTAAGAAACAATATATCCATCTATCAACGGTGGTATAACAATAAAATATTTAAAAAACAAAAAATAATTAACAACGCAACGTGGTTAAGTAGGGTTATAATTACCTATTGTGTATTAAAAATTATCTTAAGTCTCATCAAAAAACAAGCGAAATCAACTGCATTACAAGCAGAGTAATCCATCCAATATAAGACGAATAATTAGCGTTGTAATCTTGTAAAATTAACAAAACGAAAATATCCACAAACTTGCGTAACAAGCGATTCAGGACAGAATGAAGGTATCTTGTCATTAAGCCTACATCATACATTAATCAATCATACCAATCATATAAATAAAGTCAAATTTACACTTGACAAAAATTAACAGAACGAAGAAAAAAATTTTTAAATAATTAAAATTAACAAAAAGCAAGAGACAATTTTTTTTTTTTATAATTTTGGATAAATAATGTTATTATAAACCCACCAAAACAACAGTTAACATAGGGTATAACGCATAAACGTGTTGGAAGGCGTCAACCAACTTGGGGTAAAGCCTAAACCTATTGGAACGCGTCACCAACTTAGGGTGTAACGCAAACCGGCTTGTTTCTTAAATCTTGAACATCATATTTATATCCCTCGTCTTAATTTTAGGGGGTAACGCATACGAACTTTGCGTAAAAAATAATTGCCTTCTGCTGTATATAAATTGAACCAATACTGAAATTAAATTTTGATAACGAAACGTGAAAGATAACGAGGAAAAATATGCTTACTTTAGGTTAAGTAGCCTCGACGCTATCCGATACGTCTTTGCGTTACACCCTAAGTTGGTCAAATACAAGTTTACGTTTAATAGCAGGAATAAAAATGGTTTTTGATGGTTATATAGTCAAGAGAGCCTTATAAAATAATAATAATTTAATGCGTCCAATGTGTGAACCTCCACTTAACTGAAAATTAGTTACTTGTACATCTAATAGGTTCTGTAAGTATTTCCTTACACCTTATATGTGTTCTTTAATATTAGTTTTTTCTATTATTTTATAGATGTTTAATAACTTAATGTATCTCTGAAGATGAGGAATCATATCCTCGAAATGCATTAGATAAGATATTATTAAATATTAGTAACTGAGGTTGGTTTTAAGACGTTGTTTTATTACCCTATTATGGAACACCAACCGTTCAAGGATTTTCGCTTAGAAAAGATTAGAGAGTACTTTGGGGAATGTCAAGCGAAAAAAATCGACTATTGATAATGGGATAAGCTTCGCAAAATATTTTAAAATCACCCTCCTGGTACAAGAGAGCATAACTATATCACTGTGGGTGTTTCATTAAAACACCAAAATATTTTCAAGCAATTTATTAATAAGTTATTAAATTAATCCAGATCAGCAGTGTCACTTATTACCCAATTCTAATAAGTTATTACTTTTTTCTAATATAAACACTATAAATAAATGAATCAAATACACAAAACTTCCTAATCATATTATACTGAGTAAACAGTAAACATAAATTGGGTATTATTAAAAAGATCATTAGAATCATATTCAAACATCTGACACTTGGCTCTAAGAGAAATCCCGTGTCTATCCTCGGTTTTATCGTGAATAGCAATTCGGCAATCATGAGTATTTTTAAATTCAGGATCGCGTAAAGTAAAAACGCACCACTTCATAAACCCTCTGTTACATAATTAACTTCCAAGGCAAGAACAAATTGTTCACTACGCTTATCAAAAAGAACCAAATAATCACTCAAGTGTGTATCAAATGTTCCTGTAAAATTCGGGCATGTAAGCTTCTGTTTCGTTGAACGATAAATGTTGTGAGGATGCGATAATTTGAATTGTGTTGAAATTTCGTATAAATGGCCTACCGATTCGCAGTTGCCTAGAGTAGATTTCATCTGAAGTGAACCTTTTAGCGATTATTATTAAAACTAAATACTGTCGATTCATACATTATAGGAATTCAGACTAATTGAGAAACCTTAATTCTAGATGACCAATACATCATTACGTACATCAATCATAAACTAAGTTAATCTAAATATTCTTAAACATTGATTTCTGAGCAGGGTTCTCTTCAGATGAAAACCACTCAAATAACCTCAAGGGAATCTTGTCAAAATTGCAGCGATATTCATGTTTTGTGGCCGTGATTGCCTTGCAGCCTTTTTCTTTATACTTGCACGGAAAGTTGAGTTTTCCATGAATCTTTTCCAACCCGTACTTTCTTGACGCTTCCTTGACATCTTTTCGGCATACAGCACACTTATCCAGTTTTTCAAAACAACTTCCGCAGCAACTATGTCCTACTTTACACTGCTTAATTGGAGGGTGCATATAATTCAGACAAACTGGACACTTCATTGCCACGAGAAGATTTTCATCAATCTTTGGATTATTTTCTTTAGAACTAAAAATGCAAAATTTACTTTATAAATAAAAAATAACTATAAAAGTCTTCAACATGTTTAAAGCAACTTATAAATATTGAAACGGTTCGAATTAAATTTAAGAAAAAAAATATAAGTTAGGCAACCAAATCGGCAAGAGAGCGTTGGGTTGGTGGACGATGCACTAATTGGATTTTCTACCTTTTTGAATATTTTTTTTTGGACACCGTTGGTGGAGTTTTCCGTCGTCTTACCCGGAATGGAAAAAAAAAAGCTGGATTGTCAAGCGAACGTGATTTTCTGGCCATTTGATTCCAATTACAGCTTGTTTACACTCAACGCGATCAGCTGTTAAAATTAAGCAGGGATTTTGGAAATTTTGAAGCAGAGTTACCAACTACTTGGATCGGTGCTGCCCTCATGCATTTTCTAGAACATTCGTGTCGGATTGAAAATTGGTCTCTTGATTGAAGTGCGATCGTGCGAGATAGTTGTGCCGCTGGTGTTCCTGTCGTTCAACGTGATTTTGCTAAAATTAAGTTTTTGTGCCTCTTGTTGGTTCTGAGTTGGAGGAAACAATACAGCATTGCTGGATCTGCTTTGGCAAAATTTTGATACTGCGTTTGTTGGTGCAGACGGTTTTTTTGGCCGGATTCGGAAAAAGGTTGTGCGGCGTGGTTCGCCATTTTGTTCTTTGGACGGCGTTCTTTTGATTCACAAGATCGACTTCTTCAATTATTTTATTTACATCAAGGCCACTTACACCTTGGGTAAGTTCTGGAAATTCCTAATCTTCTGGTTGGTAATCTGGTTTGTCTCTCACGCTTTAGGCCTTGTAATTCTGGGTTTCGTTCTTCCATTTTGGAACGTGTTCCTGTTTTTTTTTGACGGTGCAACTGGATTTGTTCCTGCTCGCAACTGGATTTGTTCCTGCTCGTAACTGGGTTTGTTCCTGCTCGTAACTGTGAACGTGATTGGATCCCAGACGTCCTCACGAGTTTTTTTTACATCCGTCGCTGGAATATAAAAGGTCAGGTGTTCCTACCATCATTTGTCTCATCTTGGGGACCTACGCTCAAGTGCGCTGGCGACGTTGCGGAGTGCAAACTTCAGTAATTCACTCCAGTTGATTGCGGTTTTTTTGTTTTGGATAACTTCAATATTAATTATTTAGTAGATTTAATTATTGATTACCTTAGTAAGTTTTCTTACTAATTATTTTAGTAAATTTCATTATCGATTATTTTAGTAGTTGCCTTACCAGTTATTTAGTAAATTCATTTTTGATTATTGTAGTAAGTTCATTAATTTAGTAAGTTGCTTTACTAGTTATTCTAGTAGGTTTTTGGGTTTGCTCATTATAGTAAATTTAATGACAAAACCTTTTAGTAAATTTAGCAAGTTAACATTAACGATCAGTATTTGGAAGATTGACCATCTGTTGGGTCATTTGATAAGTAACAGGCGACAAGTAGTCGACCTTCCAACTATATTTTTGTCACTTAGTAGATTAATTTAAATTTCATATCTCACAATTCATAAGAGAACCAGTTAATATTTGTAGGTCAATTTTAAGACTGAGTGCGGTTGCATTAAGCGGAATTAGAATAATTATATACTGTCTAAAATACCGTAATTCGGGGAAGTTATTATCAATCAAAGATAAGTCGAACTGTGAAGGGGCGCATAAGCTTATACCCTCTACCCGACCTTTTACTATATTTGTTCCTTCCCTCGAAAACGATTTTGGTCATTTACCTAAGGTTTCACGATCATTACATATTTTATATTACGTTGATGCAAGCGAAAGTTTATATCATCAATATTAATTGGTACCTTAATATAATCTTGTTTTTTTTTTCTTGTTATATATTTTGTACAGCATTGACAATTTTTACTCTTGTTTTATTTTTTTTTTTGTACAGCACTTACAATTTTCTTGACTTATATTTTGTATAGCACTTACACTGTTTTTTTTTTTATTTGCTTAATATATCGAATAGTGGACTGGCTCCACGTTTACAAAAAAACCTTGTTTTACTTGAAGTTGCCTTCGCGCCGTCAACGTTCCTAGGTTTGGACGACGAGAGTCGGAGAGTTCTACTGGATTTCAGTTGGATGGTCTGGAGTCAAGGGATTTCGTGCTCGGTCCTTTGCTCGATTTTTATTAGCTTTTCAGATTTGCAAGTTAGTCATACCTATTACAGGCACGTGGCGCCCATTTACGGAATTTGAATTATTTAATTACCCCGCCCATCTTCACTGGACTAGTCATTAGGGGTTGGTGGACTAACTGGAAGTGCCTGGCATTTTGGGAGCGTTACATTTTGGCGCCCAACGTGGGGCCTTCGACTGAAACTCAGGGAACATTACTGGAAAGGATTAGCGGTTTTTTTTTCCAGAACTCGTCGGAGAAGTAATTGTCGTTTTTTTTGTACGGAAGTTGATAGAAGAACCAAGTGAAGGATTTTCCCTTTAGGTTGCAGTCAGGATGGAGAGAAAAATGGATATTGGCCGCTTATGTCAGGATGAGCTGGCATACGAGTTGGGTGTGCGAGGACTTGAGGCAGGCACTGTTGAGATGATGAGGAAGACTCTCAGGCAGCTGATTAAGCTCGAGAACGAAGGGTCCAGTATCTCTATCCCAGACTACCCTTATTCTTTCGACGTAGATTCTAAGGCTGTTGCAGAGAAAATTGAGGAAATTAAGAAATTGGCTCAGGACTTCAGGAAGGATACCAAGTCGAACGCATACAAGAAGTTGCAGACTAAACTTAGCTATGTGCTAGGTAGAGCGGATGCCATGCAAGCAACCGACGCAAAGACTAAAGCGGAGAGGTCCGCGTTCGTAGGGACGATCGTTTGTTTAATGGGCGAGGTGAATGACAAGGTGGAAGCGTTTTTATCGGAACAAGGGACTGAGTTGCCCCTTCTGGATAGTCTTCTGCTAGGAGAGGAAGAGCTACCTGGACCGTCAGTCGAGAGGGAGAATCCAATAGCAGCATCCACTTTTACTAACCCCGCTGATGGGGCGGGAGCGGTTAAACCTGTGCCTGTTATGAATTGGGGAATTAAATTTAGCGGTCATTCGTCCAAGGTATCATTAAATTCCTTCCTGCAGCACGTCGACGAGTTATGTATTGCCCGTAATATATCAAAAGCTTGCTTATTTTCGTCGGCAAGAGACCTTTTTGAGGGTCAAGCCCTGTTATGGTATCGTTCGAGACACGCACAGGCCACAGACTGGGAATCGCTGGTTAAGTTATTGCGGGATGAGTACTTGCCTATGGATTACGACGAAAGGCTTTTTGAGGAAATTAAGCGAAGGACACAGGATCCAAAGGAAATGATGGGTTCATACTTGGTGATTATGGACAACTTATTTTCGAGATTGAGTAGGAAGTTAGCGGAGTCTGTTAAGTTGAGGATCCTATTGAGGAACATCGCGCCGTTTTATCAACTTCAACTGGGGTTCAAAGAGATAAATACCACGGAGGAGCTATTACAATTTGGCCGTCAAGTAGAAGCAAAACGGACTATGGTGGATAATTTTGTTCCCCCATCATCGAGACGAACGGATTTAGAACCTGATCTGGCTTTTATACAGGAAGTGACGTGTCAAACAGTTGGGACCTCTGGGTCAGGGGTCAATGTAGGAGTTTGTTTTAATTGCAGGAAACCAGGGCATCGAATGATAAGCTGTCCTGACCCGAGGGTTAAGAGGTGTTTTCGTTGTGGAAAAGAAGGCTTCACCAAATTTAATTGTCCTAAGTGTAGGTCGTCGGGAAATGGGTCGGCCAGACGCTAATCGGTTGCGTAGCGTCTAGCTCGTCTTTCGTAGCAACCACGTCGATTCTCGAGTTCATCATGTCTCACGCTGCTCAGGATGAACGACCGTATCTTCCAGTTAAAATCCTTGGATTCGAACTACTAGGGTTGCTGGATTCTGGTGCCACCAGGACCATTTTGGGTGGTTTGGGTTGGTCGTTATTAAAAGGTTGCGGTGTGGTGTTGGATAAATCGAAATCCGTTTCATGCACGGTAGCTAATGGACAAAGTTGCCAGAGCATTGGGGAACTATCCCTCCCCGTACAATTAGAGGAGAGGATACGAGTTATAGATATTTTGGTCGTACCAGAGTTACCACACTCTCTTATTCTTGGAATCGATTTTTGGAAAGCGATGGAGATAGTCCCGAATATGAAGACGGGACGGTGGAGATTCTTGTCAGATATAGACTCTTCGCGGGAGCTGATGAATATTACCTGCAGTAAGGAAGGAGCGTCCTTGGAGTCTAGCTTGACGGAGGCACAACAGGAAGAGTTAAGGTGTCTCGTTAAAAGTAATTTCAAGAACGAGGGCATTGGACTGGGGTGTACGAATAAAGTTAGCCATGTAATTCGAACATCATCAGAGCCTATCAAACAGAGATACTATCCAGTTTCGCCCTATTTACAACGGCACATCGACGAGGAACTCCAAAAGATGTTGGACTTGGGGGTCGTCGAGCCCTCCAGCAGCGCATGGTCTTCGCCAATTCTGATGGTGAAAAAGAAAGATGAGACGTATCGATTTTGCGTAGACTTTCGACGTCTTAATAAAGTGACCGATCGTGACGCCTACCCGCTGCCATATGTGTCGAATACCCTGGATAAATTGCGGAACGCTAAGTTCCTGTCCGCCCTAGATGTCAAATCAGCCTATTGGCAGATACCTCTTTCTTCAGAATCAAAGCAGTACACGGCATTCACTATTCCAAATCGTGGGCTATTCCAGTTTACCAGGATGCCGTTTGGACTTCACAACGCTCCTGCGACTTGGCAAAGATTTATAGATGGTGTCCTAGGTCCATCATTAGAGCCTCATGTTTTCGTCTACCTTGACGATGTAGTTGTAGTTACTTCCACCTTTGAAGAGCATATGCTGGTCCTGAGGGAGGTATTCACACGACTTCGGGAGGCTGGAATAACTCTGAGTGAGGACAAGTGCAAGTTCTGCGTTTCAGAACTTAAATATTTAGGTTATGTAGTCAACGCCCATGGACTCAGCGTAGACCCTGATAAGATACAGGCGCTTATCAACATTAAACCACCTGCAAATGTTACCGAGGTTAGGAGTTTGGTTGGTCTTGCCTCGTGGTACCGTCGATTTGTACCAAATTTTTCATCCTTAGTAGGACCCCTCACCAACCTGCTGCGTAAGAAGGTTAAGTTCGTCTGGGATGCGGATTGTGTTATGGCTTTTAGGAAATTGAAGGAGGCTTTAGTATCCGCACCCATTTTGGCATGTCCAGATTTCGACGCCCCTTTCGTTTTACAAACAGATGCCTCTGGGTTTGGTCTAGGGGCTGTTTTGACGCAAACTATAGCTGGCGAAGAGAAGGTTATTTGCTACCTTAGTAGGTCACTCAGTAAGGGAGAGCGGAATTTTTCTACAACTGAGCGCGAGTGTTTGGCTGTCTTATGGGCCATCGAGAAATTAAGGCCCTACCTAGAGGGTGTGCAATTCGAAGTAATCACGGATCATTACTCGCTGGTTTGGCTACATAATCTTAAGGATCCATCTGGTCGTTTGGCCCGGTGGGCCGTCAGGTTGCAGCAATATGATTACAAGATCACGCATAGGAAAGGGAAAGAACACGTAGTGCCCGACGCCCTCTCCAGATCGGTTCCGATGGCTGACGTGGTACAGATAGAGGTAGTCAGTAAGGATAAGTGGTACCAGGAGTTAATTGTTAAGGTTCTCAAAAACCCGAAGAAATATCCGGAGTGGCGCGTTGAGGGTGAGAAGGTGTTCAAACATCTGAAGGGAAACCATTTAGACGATCAAGGGAGATATTGGAAGGAGGTTGTGCCCAAGGAGAATAGACGAGCAGTGATGCGTAGGCTCCATGATGCCCCAACTGCAGGGCATATGGGTGTTTTTAAGACGTACAATAGAGTAGCTGCTAAATATTATTGGCCACGCATGAGAGCTGATATTGCCGCATATATTCGGAAATGTGACGTATGCCAGAAGTGTAAGCCTCAACAAATTAAACCCGCAGGACAAATGCTATCTCAACCCCCTGTAGATCAACCTTGGCAACTAGTGAGTGCCGATTTAGTCGGTCCATTGCCTAGGACTTCTGCCGGGTATACCTACGTTTTAGTGGTGGCTGATTATTTCAGCAAATTTGCGCGATTTTTTCCTTTACGTAGCGCTACCGCTTCAGCAGTTGTCTCCAGGGTGGAAGAGGAGGTGTTCTTGTTATTTGGGGCTCCACAGATTATGATCGTGGACAATGGTAAACAATTTTCTGGCAATGCATTCCGTGCGCTGTGTAACAAGTATGGGGTCAGGATCAGGTACAACGCCTACTATCACCCGCAAGCCAATCCCACCGAAAGGATCAATAGAGTTCTGAAAACTATGTTAAAGTCATATGTTGGGGAGGATCAAAGGTCTTGGGCTAAATACCTTCCAGAGGTAGCGTGTGCAGTACGTACAGCACGTCATGAAGTTACTGGGTACACTCCGTATTACTTAAATTTTGGACGAGAGCAAGTACTGAATGGCATGGAATTTGGTGTTAGTGTTACAGACAACCACAGTTTTGATCGCACTAAGATTGAGGCTCAAGCTAGGGAATGGCCAGAGATTTTCCACAAGGTACGTGCGAATTTAAGGAAGTCCTACGAGAAAAATAGGGTTCATTATAACTTACGGCGCCGTGACACTGAGTACGTCGTGGGTGATTTGGTGTTGCACAAGAACTTTGCGCTCTCCAACGCAGCCAATTACTTCAGTTCAAAGTTAGCCCCCAGTTACGTTGGTCCGTTTGTGGTTACGAAGAAACTGTCATTGTGGACTTATGAGTTGGCGTTTGAAGGGGGAGGTTTTGCAGGTGTTTATCATGCTAAGGATCTTAAGCCCTACCATCGAACCACTGAACCGGAAGTAACGATTGTACCAGGTGGTTTCCCCAGTATTAGTAAAGTATGATTGTCGAGTTTAGGGGGAGTTAGTTTGGATAATGCGACATTTGGTTGGACTCCACTGTTATCAGCGTGGCGGAGCTGATGACTACCATACTTCAAGTGTGGGATTGTGTTTGTTGTTTTGGACGTTCTTGTAGTGTTGTTGTGGGGGTATACAGACGAGTGTTGGCGTGACTTCTCTTCTTTTCTCTTCTATTTTCTTCTTTTCTGTCCCTTACCTCGGCCGTGGGTACCTTAGGGTCCGCTGTTTAACTCAGTATGCGGTCGAGCGTCTTTTGGCCCTTGCGTCCTATTGTTGTCTAGTCTCATTTCGTCTAGTGCCTCCTGGATTCGTGATGTCCTTATGTTTTTTTTTTCCAACTTAACTTCTTTTTTTTTATATTGAGATACGCGCTAATTTTAGTTAGTGGCAACTATATGCCACAGGCTGGTTCATTCCCCTTCTTTTGGATTTCCCGGAAGTTTCTGTAGGTTGATGAAGTATGACCGAGTAGTTTCAGCTGCAATCAGTTCCCTGGATGGCGAATATAAACTTTGTACATAGGAAGAGCACCCGACGTTGGTGGGGCCGACAGGTTTCCAGACTGTTGATGCAGTGACTGCAAGGATCGGTACTTTGTGGGTTTGGATTGGACGGACCGGAGATGTCAATGCTAGACCCGCTGAAATTAACCAATGAATTTCAGCGTGTGGAAGAAAGGGGGGAATGAAACGGTTCGAATTAAATTTAAGAAAAAAAATATAAGTTAGGCAACCAAATCGGCAAGAGAGCGTTGGGTTGGTGGACGATGCACTAATTGGATTTTCTACCTTTTTGAATATTTTTTTTTGGACACCGTTGGTGGAGTTTTCCGTCGTCTTACCCGGAATGGAAAAAAAAAAGCTGGATTGTCAAGCGAACGTGATTTTCTGGCCATTTGATTCCAATTACAGCTTGTTTACACTCAACGCGATCAGCTGTTAAAATTAAGCAGGGATTTTGGAAATTTTGAAGCAGAGTTACCAACTACTTGGATCGGTGCTGCCCTCATGCATTTTCTAGAACATTCGTGTCGGATTGAAAATTGGTCTCTTGATTGAAGTGCGATCGTGCGAGATAGTTGTGCCGCTGGTGTTCCTGTCGTTCAACGTGATTTTGCTAAAATTAAGTTTTTGTGCCTCTTGTTGGTTCTGAGTTGGAGGAAACAATACAGCATTGCTGGATCTGCTTTGGCAAAATTTTGATACTGCGTTTGTTGGTGCAGACGGTTTTTTTGGCCGGATTCGGAAAAAGGTTGTGCGGCGTGGTTCGCCATTTTGTTCTTTGGACGGCGTTCTTTTGATTCACAAGATCGACTTCTTCAATTATTTTATTTACATCAAGGCCACTTACACCTTGGGTAAGTTCTGGAAATTCCTAATCTTCTGGTTGGTAATCTGGTTTGTCTCTCACGCTTTAGGCCTTGTAATTCTGGGTTTCGTTCTTCCATTTTGGAACGTGTTCCTGTTTTTTTTTGACGGTGCAACTGGATTTGTTCCTGCTCGCAACTGGATTTGTTCCTGCTCGTAACTGGGTTTGTTCCTGCTCGTAACTGTGAACGTGATTGGATCCCAGACGTCCTCACGAGTTTTTTTTACATCCGTCGCTGGAATATAAAAGGTCAGGTGTTCCTACCATCATTTGTCTCATCTTGGGGACCTACGCTCAAGTGCGCTGGCGACGTTGCGGAGTGCAAACTTCAGTAATTCACTCCAGTTGATTGCGGTTTTTTTGTTTTGGATAACTTCAATATTAATTATTTAGTAGATTTAATTATTGATTACCTTAGTAAGTTTTCTTACTAATTATTTTAGTAAATTTCATTATCGATTATTTTAGTAGTTGCCTTACCAGTTATTTAGTAAATTCATTTTTGATTATTGTAGTAAGTTCATTAATTTAGTAAGTTGCTTTACTAGTTATTCTAGTAGGTTTTTGGGTTTGCTCATTATAGTAAATTTAATGACAAAACCTTTTAGTAAATTTAGCAAGTTAACATTAACGATCAGTATTTGGAAGATTGACCATCTGTTGGGTCATTTGATAAGTAACAGGCGACAAGTAGTCGACCTTTCAACTATATTTTTGTCACTTAGTAGATTAATTTAAATTTCATATCTCACAATTCATAAGAGAACCAGTTAATATTTGTAGGTCAATTTTAAGACTGAGTGCGGTTGCATTAAGCGGAATTAGAATAATTATATACTGTCTAAAATACCGTAATTCGGGGAAGTTATTATCAATCAAAGATAAGTCGAACTGTGAAGGGGCGCATAAGCTTATACCCTCTACCCGACCTTTTACTATATTTGTTCCTTCCCTCGAAAACGATTTTGGTCATTTACCTAAGGTTTCACGATCATTACATATTTTATATTACGTTGATGCAAGCGAAAGTTTATATCATCAATATTAATTGGTACCTTAATATAATCTTGTTTTTTTTTCTTGTTATATATTTTGTACAGCATTGACAATTTTTACTCTTGTTTTATTTTTTTTTTTGTACAGCACTTACAATTTTCTTGACTTATATTTTGTATAGCACTTACACTGTTTTTTTTTTTATTTGCTTAATATATCGAATAGTGGACTGGCTCCACGTTTACAAAAAAACCTTGTTTTACTTGAAGTTGCCTTCGCGCCGTCAACGTTCCTAGGTTTGGACGACGAGAGTCGGAGAGTTCTACTGGATTTCAGTTGGATGGTCTGGAGTCAAGGGATTTCGTGCTCGGTCCTTTGCTCGATTTTTATTAGCTTTTCAGATTTGCAAGTTAGTCATACCTATTACAGGCACGTGGCGCCCATTTACGGAATTTGAATTATTTAATTACCCCGCCCATCTTCACTGGACTAGTCATTAGGGGTTGGTGGACTAACTGGAAGTGCCTGGCATTTTGGGAGCGTTACAATATAAAAAGAATATTAATTGGTGATCACTAAAACTTCTTAGGCACTTGTTACTTTCTTGAGAAGTCAGATAAGACTGAGGTTAGTAAAAGTTCCTGCCTGGGTTTAAATATAATGGAGGACAATGAGCACACTACCCTCATTAATACCTCATTACGCTTAAAGTAGTTTTAGGAATAATTTTTAAGTTATTAGATTTTCAAAGAAAAAACTTGGTATTAAAATTATTGATAGGTAATAAAGTATTATCTGTATTTTTTTTTTAATTTTAAGATTTTTTTTTTAATTATGGACAGCACAGAAAAAAGTTCTGAATTTTTAAAAATAGTTTTACAAATTTATACTCCTAATCTTGAATTTCATACTCAGTGAATATTTAATGATGGTGTCGCTAATACTTTTTGAGAAATTTGATTAAAACGAAATTTAAGAAAAAAAGTTCAAGGGCAACGCTTTCGAAAATTATGAAAAAAATATCATTATCATAGCGACTTCAGAAAGGAAAGATAATTAAAAAGTTATTAAAATTGGGATTCAATTCGATTCCAGGGGCCTTATTCTTGAACCACTCGACACTCTGTCGTATAATCCAGTAAACACAAAAGGATCAGTTACACAACTGTTTTATCACAACTACAGAACTTTGTTATATAACAAAAGTTTTGTAACTGTTACGTAACGTTTGTGATGCATCTGTTATTGAACAATGTTATGTAAATGTTACATAAATATTGGGGAACTACCAAGTGTCAACCGGAGTAGTTCCAAAATGAACAAAGTTCTCATGTTGCCACTTGAAAATAAAAGTTGCTTATCATTTCTGGGATATAAGATATTTTGGAAAAACTGAATCAGATTATAGTTTTCGTTTCTTGTTATCTTTTATAAAGTTTTTAACTCCAGTAACTTTCATAATAATTTTGAAAAACCAAAGGCTTAAAATTGCATGGCGCCTAAATTTTATGAATAATTGAAATTATTACCCCCTCATCCAAAAAGTCTTTGGGTTCTTAAAAATATTTCTGGAAACTGGATGAACTCCTTTATCAAGTTATTGGAGAGAAGGATTGCATATTTTTTTCGGGTGTCTAAGGGGGGGGGGGGGGGTTCGCCCCCACAAAACCAATAATATTTTTAGTGGAATTGGAACGCCACTAAAAGCTATTTTTATTTGATATTGATATTACCTGTAAGATGAGTTTTGGTTTGGTTAGTTTGGTTTTTAATTTTCTTTCCTTTTAGAAGACGCTTTTGCAAAATTAGAAAAACTTTTTTCATAATTTTCGAAAGCATTGGCCTTGAGTTTATTTCTTGAATTTCATTGTTATCAAATTTCTCAAAAAGTATTAACGTCACCACCATGAAATATTTACTGACTATAAAATTCCAAATTCAGAGTAATTTTAATCAAGTTTTATGTAAATCGGTTGATTGACAAGGACATACTTTTTTTTTATTTGAATGAAAAGAATGATGTAAGACGTCCCAGTAAACACAAAACTCTAAACGTTACATAACATTTACGAAACTTTGATCCTCGGGAAGGAACAGTTATATTACATGTACTACACCAGGACTATAAAATGTCCTGTTCAAGAGTTCAAGTGACTGTAACTGTTGCATAACATTTACAGAACATGTTCTTTTTATGGTTAGTAACTGTTATGTAACATTTACGGAACGCGTCTTCTCTATATTCATAACTCATAACAATTAACAAATAATAACATTAATGCAATATTTTATTTTTATGATATGTAAATTATAACTATAATATAACAGATGCATCACAAACGTTACGTAACAGTTACAAAACTTTTGTTATATAACAAAGTTCTTTACTAGTGATAAAACACTTATGTGACATCAGTTATATGTATAACAGATGCATCACAATCGAAGTATATTGTTTGTAACAGTTACAAAACTTTTGTTTTGTAACAAAGTTCTTTAGTTGTGATAAAACAGTTATGTAACTGATCCTATTATGTTTACTGGAGTATACGACATACTGTCGAGTAGTTCAAGAATAAGGTCCCTGGAATCGAAATTTCTAAAACTAATTTAAGCGTAATGAGGTATTAATGAGGGTAGTATGGTCATTGTCCTCCATTATATTTAAACCCAGGCAGGAACTTTTACTAACCTCAGTCTTATCTGACTTCCCAAGAAAGTAACAAGTGCCTAAGAAGTTTTAGTGATCTCCAGTTAATATGAGGTGAGATTTGTTTAGTGTATTTACAATTTAAACATTTACACATATAAAATTTATATAATCCAGTAAACACAAAAGGATCAGTTACACAACTGTTTTATCACAACTACAGAACTTTGTTATATAACAAAAGTTTTGTAACTGTTACGTAACGTTTGTGATGCATCTGTTATTGAACAATGTTATGTAAATGTTACATAAATATTGGGGAACTACCAAGTGTCAACCGGAGTAGTTCCAAAATGAACAAAGTTCTCATGTTGCCACTTGAAAATAAAAGTTGCTTATCATTTCTGGGATATAAGATATTTTGGAAAAACTGAATCAGATTATAGTTTTCGTTTCTTGTTATCTTTTATAAAGTTTTTAACTCCAGTAACTTTCATAATAATTTTGAAAAACCAAAGGCTTAAAATTGCATGGCGCCTAAATTTTATGAATAATTGAAATTATTACCCCCTCATCCAAAAAGTCTTTGGGTTCTTAAAAATATTTCTGGAAACTGGATGAACTCTTTTATCAAGTTATTGGAGAGAAGGATTGCATATTTTTTTCGGGTGTCTAAGGGGGGGGGGGGGTTTCGCCCCCACAAAATCAATAATATTTTTAGTGGAATTGGAACGCCACTAAAAGCTATTTTTATTTGATATTGATATTACCTGTAAGATGAGTTTTGGTTTGGTTAGTTTGGTTTTTAATTTTCTTTCCTTTTAGAAGACGCTTTTGCAAAATTAGAAAAACTTTTTCATAATTTTCGAAAGCATTGGCCTTAAGTTTATTTCTTGAATTTCATTGTTATCAAATTTCTCAAAAAGTATTAACGTCACCACCATGAAATATTTACTGACTATAAAATTCCAAATTCAGAGTAATTTTAATCAAGTTTTATGTAAATCGGTTGATTGACAAGGACATACTTTTTTTTTATTTAAATGAAAAGAATGATGTAAGACGTCCCAGTAAACACAAAACTCTAAACGTTACATAACATTTACGAAACTTTTATCCTCGGGAAGGAACAGTTATATTACATGTACTATACACGTACTACACCAGGACTATAAAATGTCCTGTTCAAGAGTTCAAGTGACTGTAACTGTTGCATATTATTTACAGAACATGTTCTTTTTATGGTTAGTAACTGTTATGTAACATTTACGGAACGCGTCTTCTCTATATTCATAACTCATAACAATTAACAAATAATAACATTAATGCAATATTTTATTTTTATGATATGTAAATTATAACTATAATATAACAGATGCATCACAAACGTTACGTAACAGTTACAAAACTTTTGTTATATAACAAAGTTCTTTACTAGTGATAAAACACTTATGTGACATCAGTTATATGTATAACAGATGCAACACAATCGAAGTATATTGTTTGTAACAGTTACAAAACTTTTGTTTTGTAACAAAGTTCTTTAGTTGTGATAAAACAGTTATGTAACTGATCCTATTATGTTTACTGGAGTATACGACATACTGTCGAGTAGTTCAAGAATAAGGTCCCTGGAATCGAAATTTCTAAAACTAATTTAAGCGTAATGAGGTATTAATGAGGGTAGTATGGTCATTGTCCTCCATTATATTTAAACCCAGGCAGGAACTTTTACTAACCTCAGTCTTATCTGACTTCCCAAGAAAGTAACAAGTGCCTAAGAAGTTTTAGTGATCTCCAGTTAATATGAGGTGAGATTTGTTTAGTGTATTTACAATTTAAACTTTTACACATATAAAATTTCTTGTTCCTTTTATATTTATAAGTTGCTTTAAACATGTTGAAGACTTTCATAGTAATTTTTTTATTTATAAAGTAAATTTTGCATTTTTAGTTCTGAAGAAAATACTCCAAAGATTGATGAATATCTTCTCGTGGCAATGGAGTGTCCAGTTTGTCTGAATTATATGCACCCCCCAATTAAGCAGTGTAAAGTAGGACATAGTTGCTGCGGAAGTTGTTTTGAAAAACTGGATAAGTGTGCTGTATGCCGAAAAGATCTCAAGGAAGCGTCAAGGAACTACGGGTTGGAAAAGATTCATGGAAAACTCAACTTCCCGTGCAAGTATAAAGAAAAAGGCTGCAAGGCAATTACGGCCGGGTGTGATATCACAAAACATGAAAATCTCTGCAATTTTGGCAAGATTACATGTCCCTTGAGGTCATTAGACAACTGCGAATGGGTAGGTCATTTATACGAAATTTCAACACACTTCAAATTATCGCATCCTCACAACATTTATCGATCAACGAAACAGAAGCTCACATGCCCGAATTTTACAGGAACATTTGATACACACTTAAGTAATTATTTGGTTCTTTTTGATAAGCGTAGTGAACAATTTGTTCTTGCCTTGGATGTTAATTACGTAACAGGGGCTATGAGGTGGTGCGTTTTTACTTTACGCGAACCTGAATTTAAAAATACTTATGATTACCGAATTGTTATTCACGATAAAACCGAGGATAGACACGGGATTTCTTTTAGAGCTAAGTGTCAGATGTTTGATTATGATTCTAATGATCTTTTTAATAATACCCAATTTATGTTTACTCAGTACAATATGATTAGGAAATTTTGTGTAAATGATTCATTTATTTATAGTGTTTATATTAGTAAAAATTAACAACTTATTAATAAATTGCTTGAAACTATTTTGATGTTTTAATGAAACACCCACAGTGATATAGTTATGCTCTCTTGTACCAGGAGGGTAATTTTAAAACATTTTGCGAAGCTTATCCCATTATCAATAGTCGAATTTTTCCGCTTGACATTCCCCAAAGTACTCTCTAATCGTTGAAATTCAGCGGCGATACCCAATCGCGTTTAGCACATTTTAAACAGAAATAAAAAGGCAACGACATGCTGATGTGGACCGATGATTGATGGAGTCACAAAAAATGCTCTAGTCTAATAGAGTCAATCTAAATAGTAAATCACATATAGCATAAACAGCAGACATTGATGATTTTTTAAACGTCAAATCATTGACACAGTTTCAAAGTTCTGGTCTAATCTTAAAGAGGAATGTTTTTTAGAAAAGTGCACTAAGTTTTAAATGTTTCATACCTCCGGAACACTTTCAAAAACGTTTCCGACTAAGTTTATTTTTTGCGCAATTTTTTTGCCGCGTCAATTTTGAAAAATCGCTGCCGGGTTTTGAATCGAAGAGACCAAATTGGGCTCCTATTTTCACACATCCTTATTTATATGTAGGAGGAGTGTTGAGTCTCTAAGATGGACTCTTCGGAAACAAAAAAATTACGCATTTTTTAGTGATTAATTAACACCTCATTTTAGAACCAATGAAAATACGAGATTCTATTTGTCTTGTCCAATAATATGACGTTTATACAGAAAAATGTCAGAGATGACATATTATAGCGACAAACAGCTACCTCCATTTTATCAACGAAAAATGATGTGCATATGCGTATTTTTCGGTCATAGAATGTAATGATTGGTTCTAACTAACATGTAACTTGTATTCCTCTCCTTCACCTAGCGGCTTTCATTTTCGTGTTTCATGTAAAAATTTTGAGATGATTATTCTTTCTAAAATATACTCGAGATTGAGCTTTTTTCTTGGATATTGTTGCTTTTAATCAACTCAACTTTGGTTGTCTCTTTGGTAATAGCTATCGAATCAAAATACAAAGAAATTTTCATGACTTTGATTCTCTAGTCATTATTGGGACAACCAAACATTCGTTTAAAAGCAACAATCTCCGAAAAAAGCTCAACATCTTGTTTATTTGCCCCTGATAAAAAAGAAAAGGTAACTTTACATATTTTAAGATTTTGGCTGGCATAAAAAAATCGCTCGCGAGTTTATTTTAAAGCGAAAGCATCAGCATATGGAATAAGCTATTTTTATTCCTAAAATTTTGATTTCCGACTTTTTTAGTAGTCTAAATTTGGGGTACAGTTTTTGGACTTAAAAAAAATGAAAATTCGCAGCATCTACAAGACTTGACCGATGATGATCGTGAGTGGCTCAGGTTGTGCCCCAGCAGGGTACCCTAAATATATGGTCCCCCTTAATTACTTCAGTGATGTAGAGACTTTTTTTCCAAGGTAGTGAAAAAAAAGGGCGCAAGAAAACGGGACCTAGAGCAAAACGGTGTAGGCAAACCAACTAACGGTCTCATTTTAAAATGTACATCTTTTTATTTGGCCTTGCTCCGATCCTTCAAAGTCAAAATTGTGTTTTTTTGACCCCACCCGACCAAAATTAACGGAAAAGAAATATGGGATCGCCCATCTAAAATATGCTCTGAAAAGAACTTTTTATGCACTTTGTCGACATACGTAAAATTTTTTATGAATTTCGAAAAAAAAAATCAATATTTCAACCCGACGCAATAGTTGTAAAAAGTTACGATTTCGACATTTTTTTAGCCTTCTTTGCTGACACTGATTTCAACCAGCAATTGGTTATTTTAAAGGTCTTATCGTGTGCTCTAATCTTAAAAAATATTCGTCTTGACATTTCTTTCCACTCTGAAGTTACGACTCAAAAGTCGCTGAAATTTAGAAAAGTCAAATTTTGACAAAAAAACTGTCGGAACCTATTATGCCTTAAAATATTCAGGATTGTTTTCTCTGTCAAACAATAAGAAACGTTTATGATAATATGAAAAATGGGGTCCGAATCTGTACTTGAATTTTACAAAGAGTAAAAGAACTATTTGTGGCTCGCATGTATCCGCGGGACTCGCAAAGCTCGCCCCGCAAACCTACATGCTCGCCACGAAAACTTCTTTTACTCCTAATAAAGCAATATTCTATTAAATTGTGCGAATTAATTAGATAACAAAAATTATACAATAGTTTTTTTTTAATTATAATTTTATTCCGTACGCACTTTTACGTGTTATTATTGTATTTTGCTTTCAATCTTTTAATTTTCAAAGGAACTTCTAGTATATTAAATACATATTGTACTCTATGTAGAAAAATTTATTATAAATGTTTTACATTTCTCGGCTTATGACATGTGTTAAAGATTGTAAATCTCACAACATTAATAAAATTTATTCTATTCTAAAAAAAAAAAAAAAATCTAATAGGCCAAATGAATACAGCTCTTTTAAGATAACAATCAACGATGTTTACGCTTCAGCATTTACAAATCCGAACATCTGGCCGGAGAATGTAAGAATAAACCGTTTTTTTCAACACCTAATGGAACGCAAAAATGTGACTTAATGCGAATAAATTTATATTATACAAACATTCAATCAATAAGAAATAAAATAATTGATTTTGAAGCATTCATGCAAAATTGTAATAATGTTTTTAATGTAATCTGCTTCACAGAGCACTGGCTTAATGACTATGAATGTAAAATATTAAAGATAAATAATCTAAAAACATCCTCATATTTTTCCCGTAAAATGGGGATGTACGGAGGTTCCATAATCTTATTAAAAAACATTTTTAAACACGTGCCCGTTCAAAAAGTTAATAAGCTATCTAATGAAAAATATTGCGAAATAGCGTGCAGTGAGCTGACTGATCTAAATTGTTATATTCTTTGTATATACAGATCACCCACAAGTGATTTTGAAAAATTTGCAGAGATAATTTGTAAAGCTATTAATAGTGTTGACTTCCTAAATAAAAAAATTATATTATGTGGCGATTTCAATGTCAATTTCAACGACAACGATCGTAAGGCACAACAAATTTGTGATATTCTAATCAGCTTTAATCTTAAGAAACTCATTAATTTTTCAACTCGTAAAATAAATTGTATTGATAATGTTTTTGTAAATTTTAATAATTTTAATGTTTTTAAATTAGATTCAAATCTATCTGATCACTCTGGTATCAATATAGTTACAGAAGTAGATCAACCAAAGAATCATCAGCAAACAATTAATAGACCAATTACAGTAGCTGGAAAGTTATCTCTATTCAATATGCTATCGAATGTAGATTGGAACAAGCTAAATCAGTATAATGTAAATGAAAGTTTTGACATGTTCAATAACACTCTTCTAAATTTTTTTAATCTGTCATTTCCTATAAATTATAAAAGAAAAAATAATGCCTCATCAACAAATAAGAATTCAAACTGGTTTAATAAAGAACTGAAAAATATGAGAGACCATTTACATTTACTAGAGGACATATACAAAAAGCACAAAACACAAGAATCAAAAAATTCACTTAACAATTTCAGATCCTTCTATAGGTTGTCACTCAAAAACGCCAAAGTTGCAGCTAATAATGAATTAATTAAAAAAAGTGATAATGTATCCAAAACTGTATGGGGAATAATAAATTCTGTCCGAAAAAATAACAGTGATGATAGAGATAGTGATATTAATAGCTGTGATATTTCCTGTAATGATTTTAATCAATATTTTATTGAAACTGCTGAAAAAATTATTAAAGATATACCTATAAGTAATACTGATCCCATCAGACTATTGTCTGCCAATATAAATAATAAAAACATAAATAATTATTATTTCTCTTTTGCGGAAGTCTCTACCAGCACAGTTAGAGATATTATTACTAGTCTTAAAAACAGTAAATCCAAAGATTGCTATGACCTTACTACTGAAATAATTAAGTCTTGCAAAGAAGCAATAGTCACTCCAATAACAAAGTTAATCAATCTCAGCATTAGGAGTGGGATCTTCCCGGACTCTTTAAAAGTTGCTTTGGTCAAACCGGTTTATAAAAAAGAAGATAAAAATGATCCAAATAATTACAGACCGATTTCTTTGTTACCGATAATTTCCAAGATTTTCGAAAAGATATTGAAAACACAACTGATTGCATACTTTGAAGAAAATAACATCTTCAATAAAGAACAATTCGGTTTTAGAGAGGGAAGATCGACTGTTGACGCTGTGATTGAATTTACTGAAACAATCCTAGGCTGTTTCGAGAAGGGATATTTCTCATATTGTACTTTTGTTGATCTGTCTAAGGCTTTCGACTGTGTCTCACACACATTGCTTCTAAGGAAGCTTTATGCTTATAATCTTCATCCAAAGAGCTGTCGCCTTCTGTGTTCTTATCTTTCGAATAGAACACAAGCAGTAAAAATTGGCCACTGCCAATCAAATTTTCTTCCTATAAAATATGGTGTGCCACAAGGGTCGATTCTCGGCCCTTTACTCTTTTTGATCTACATTAATGATTTTCCAGATGCGGTTAATACTGCTAAAGTCACTCTTTATGCAGATGATACATCATGGTGTCATACAAATAAGGATATAAACGCAGCAATTGAATGTAATGTTGAGACACAGTCGAAAGCGGAAGACTGGTTTAATAGCAATAAGCTTAAAATAAATCCTGATAAAACAGTTAACATCTTTTTCACATTAAATAAACATCAATATAATAGTGATTTGTCGGTAAAATTTTTAGGTTTCCATATCGACAAAAATCTTCTTTGGAATGCTCACACTGATCACAAATAAAATAGCATCAAGTATATTCCTGATTAGAAATCTGAAACACTCACTATCACAGACACATCTTGTTTCAGCATATTACGCGGTCTTGCATTCACATTTAAAATATGGGGTAATCATTTGGGGTCATGCATCAGGAAGACATCGTATTTTCGGATTGCAAAGGAAAGCAATTAGAATTATTGCGGATTTAAAATATCAAGAAGACTGCAGAGCAGCTTTTAAAAACCTAAAAATACCTACCTTTGCTTCACAATACATACTAGAAAGCCTTCTATACTTTAAAATGAACTCAAGTGATTATATCAAACATAGTGAAACACACAATTACTATACTCGCAACAGAGACGATTACTGTCCCATTTTCAACCGGCTCACTAGATGTCAAAATGCAATACGTTTTTACGCGGTACACTTTTATAATGTATTACCTGAACATGTCAAGAAATTAACTTTGACTAAATTCAGAATTGTAATGAAGTCATACTTAATAGAGAAAGCTTTCTATGATACTGATGAATTCTTATTAAATAATTTTGGCGATCTGCAGATATAGTTACCTACCTCATTATTTTTAATAAATGTATTTTGCTTTCAATCTTTTAATTTTCAAAGGAACTTCTAGTATATTAAATACATATTGTACTCTATGTAGAAAAATTTATTATAAATGTTTTACATTTCTCGGCTTATGACATGTGTTAAAGATTGTAAATCTCACAACATTAATAAAATTTATTCTATTCTATTCTATTCTATTATATTTACATAAAAAGGGTATAAGAAATGCAAGTCGTTCTATTCTTATTTTAGTCAAATCCTAAAATCGTCCTAAAAATTATAATTAAAGGATGGCAATCACCCTAAAAAAATATAATTAATACTGCAAAATTATAATTGGCAAAGAAAGTGAACGTTTATTTAAATTTTAATAACGAGCTGTTATTAAAATTAAAATAATCCTATCTACAGTAAAATAAAATTAAAGGCGTTCAACACCAAACCACTAAAATAATCAACTCCATGGGTTCCAATCCACTTCCAGCGCTACTTTTACCTCCAGCTTATTCTAACTATTGTACTTTATGCCAGTTCTACACTCTCGCCGAGACAAGTCGAGCCAAAGCGAGCGCGATAGTGTGGACAGTATGCTTGCCTTGACTTGCTTCGGCTCGTCTGTGCTCTAAATTTTGTCGGTTTTTGAGCCCAAGTATTAACTGGTTAAAATGGAAGAGGAACGTGCAGAGGATATTGTGAGTGTAGTGTTGAAAACCAAAAGTAATGTTAATTGTTGTATTTATGGGTGTAAATCTGCACACAAAGACAACAGAAATATATCTTACCACTTCTTTCCCAAAAAAAAAACCAAAAGATAAATGTGGATAATGGATTTGGAGAATTGTATTTACAAGATCGTAGAAAACTGTGGGAAGTTAATTTAAAAATGGGGAAAAAGGTGTCTACAAGCATGAGAGTCTGTTCGCTTCACTTTAAAAAGGAAGATTTTTATTCATTAGGTAAGTAATAAGTTATGATTAAATATAAGCTTTATTTGATTTAATAAAATAAAAATAATTTGATGTAACTTCAATAGTTATCTCACATATGAAAAAAATTGATTGCAGGTTGTTTTAGTAGGAAAACATTATTACCGAATGCTATTCCCACCCAAAATTTACCTTCAACAAATTTAACTAAATTTCTTGAAAAAGAAAAATCAAAGAGAAGTGTTCGATACCAAGAAAGAAGCCATATTACACTTACTGCAACAACAAATGCCCAAGTAGATGACATTGATTATAATGAACTGGCAGCTCCAAATGAACTCAATAATTTCTGAAAACAACTTAATTTCAAAATAATTTGTTGATGTTGGTACACAAACTATTAATTCTTTTAGTAATGAGAAAATAATAGAAACTCAAACAAATTTTAACATAAGGGATGCTGAAATTCAAGTTAACAGTCATTTTACCAATTTTCCGAAACTATTTCTAGTGATAAGAATTAAATAGTCTAACGGGATTACATTCATTTATACTATTGCATACTTTGGTTTGCATATTTAATATGGTAAAACTGATAGTAGATTTCATACATTAACAAGCAAAAGCCGGATAATTTTAACTTTTATGAAGCTTAAACTTAACTTGCCTTATGCTGTATTAGGAGTTTTATTTAAAGTTTCATCACAAACCTGCAAACAAATATTCTTTGAAACTGTAACACTTTTATCAGGACCTCTTCGAGAAGCCATAATGTTCCTTTCATATGAACACATACAAAGAAATCTACCTAAATGTTTCAAAGATTTCTCAAATACAAGAAATGTATTCGATAGAACTGAAATTATGGTGCAAAAGCCAAAAAAACTTAGCACTTGAATAAAACTGTATTCCAATTATAAAGGTACTACCACTGTAAAATTTATGACAGGAGTAGCTCCCTCTGGTTTATCAGCAAAGCATTTGGTGGAAGATCATCTGATAAGCATATTTTTGAGCAATATTTTATCAAAATTACGATCAAATCGTGATGCAGTAATGGTGGATAATGGGTTTCACATTGAGAAAATTTGTGATGGTTTTTTTTATTAAAGTAATTCAACCTCCCTTTTTAAGAAAATAGTCACAATTTTCTGCTAGAGTCAATATAGAGCGTTCAAATCAACGAATTAAATTATTTAAAATTTTAATGATGATAAATTTTTATGAGTTTTATTTAATTCAGTTTTTTTGTACATTTAAAAATCGAACATTCATAATTTTTTCTTAAAAAACTTTTTAATTGTTTGAGATTAATTAATCCAACACATTTTAATGTTAAAAGCAAACTTTAAGGAAATAATTGCTAAAAATACATTTGTCATCGTAAAAGTATCTGCTCATTATTAATATTTTATTAGAAAGATAATTAATATTTTTAAATTAGACATTAATGTTCTTATAAATATTTTAAATTAATAATTTTTCCTTTAGATTTTTTGAAATGTATGTTGTCGATTATAGAAATAATGTATAATAATAATTACTTTTATTTCAATTAGTTTAATATGTATATACATACCTAATATTTATGAACATGTTTTGAAATTCTTACAAGCAAAATCTAACATTTTATCAAAATAAATATGTTGCAATTTATTTAAAAATTCTTTTAAAAAAACCTCATCCATATTGACTTCCACATCCAAAAAGGTATTATCCTTGCTACAAAAAACAAAAAAATTAGCAGCGTTCACATTGATAATAGCCATCCCCAATTGGATTTGAACATAATAAGGATGTTTTTTTAAGTTGGTTTGCCATCTACCAACGCAAGGAACCTACAATATGGTATAATATTATTTGCTCCTTCTTCTTGTCCTAAAATTAAAAATATTATATTTTTTATATAAATTCCAAAACTATTACAGACCCTTCACAATGCATTTAATCTCTAATAGTCGTCTGGGTATTCCATCCTCGACTATAATCCCATCAGGGGAATATACCAACCACGGATGCATTTTGCTAATATTAATTAGGCCTGCTTCTTCTATTATGCAATTGTTTTGCTTTTTGTAAGCTTCACGAGCAACAGATTCGAAAGCAATTCCGTATTGCATATTTTTATTGCAGTAGCTTTTTGGCCAAAAATATTTTAAGGCAGTACTTTCCCAGTCGCCTTTGGAATATGTAAATAGCGAATAACACATTGACCCAGTTATCCGGAATTGCCTTTCCTGCCTTCAAATATTTTTGTCCTCTTTAGAATTTTTACAAATTGTAAGTTCTGTGCAAGTAACTATTATTTTGTTATAAAATTCCATGCAGCTGGCACTCATTTTGGGCTCTTCTAAATCCGGTAAAACTGGTGATTCATAATTTTCAAACAGTTTTTGAAGAAAATTATTTGATTTTCTTTGGGGCGAACAAATTATTTTTTCAACTGAAAAAGAATTTCGACAAGCAGTAAAAGAATGACAAAATTGTAGATTATTAAAGTAAACAAACCAAAAGAAATATTGCAAATTACCAATGTTTTGAAAGCTCTGAATTTGGGCTAACTTTTAAAAACATATTGAAAAATGTTCCCTTTGGGTACTCCATTTTATTGACCTGTTCCATTGTAAAACCTTCTCAGGAATCGATGGAGTTACTTTTGGAGTAATTCTGTAGAATTGGCTCTTTTTGTACCGACCAGCGACACTTTTTGTCCGTGACAGACATGATTTCAAACGATTCCATACCATTCCTAAAACAGAACACAAAACAAAAGCAGAAAAAAGAAAAAAACTAAATGAATAAAATGTTTTGTATCATGAATTACTATCCCATGATTGAGGCAATCATGGGATAGTAATTGATGAACATTGAACATTTTTCAATATGTTTTTAGAAGTTAGCCCAAATTCAGAGCTTTCAAAACATTGGTAATTTACTTGAATATTTCTTTTGGTTTGTTTACTTTAATAATCTACAGTGATACTACCCCCGATTGTAAAAGTAAGATGTTAGTTTGAAAGGGAGACTTTAATAATTTCTGAATTGATACATTCAGAAACCAACCGAGGATAATACGACATATTTAAATTGAGTGGGTTCGCTGGGATTACGGTTATTGATACAAACTCAAACACTTAATTTTAACATAACACTTAAAACTATTTATTTACAAAATTAAACATACAAGAAATAAAACATTTTGGACTTACCCAAAACGATTACAAACACCACTAACATTAACAAACACTGTATAAATCGAACTAATTGCTCTGACTCTTCAATTATCTTCTCATTCTTCTGATTGACCTAATCCCTTAAAATTTCAGCCCTTTTATTACTTAAGCCCAACCCAAAAACGCGTCATACCACTAGTACCACTAGGAGCTTTACTTAAGTATTTTTGACAACCAATGACAACAAAACTTTAAAAATATTAGAAGCTCCTTTTTCTAACTGAATTAGAACGACCCTCGCAAGGTTTGAAATTTATTAGTTTAACTCTGGATGTTTTAATGCACCCATAATGTTATCCACATGTTCCAAAATATTACTAATTTATTACTACTCTTTAAGCAACACTATTTTAGAATTAAGTGTATTTGAGTTCTTTACTACTTCCAAAAATATTGAATTACCGAAAATAAATGTCTCCCGGTCAGATTTAACATTAAGAACTTGCGAGAACCTTTCTACTAACTTACAATCTTTAACGAAATTGATTTACTAAATAAACTTTGATTAAATTTTGAAAAACCCCAAATAATTACAAGTCGCTAATTTAAGGATGCTCACACTACAATTTTGACATTGCAAATATTTATCCATATAGCAGGACCGGCCAGCAAACAGGAATCCCAACCAAACTGACTTTCCCATTTTAACTGCACAAAATCACAACAGATTCACAAACCGGCACTTTAAACAGATTATGTTGTTTTGCACTGCCCTACGACTGACGTCATCGTAAATGTGATTGCCTATTTCTGCTTCGCGGGAAAAATTAATTTGAATAGCCAATTGGCGATTCTAGCTAAGCGATCTCCCTCTTGCGGCATAGCGCGGAACTGTGAAATGACGTCACGTCCGTGATAATGGGGTCTTACAGGCCTTGAAAAAACAGAGAGGGAATGGTCTCACATGCCCATCTCTCTCTGCGTTGCCAACCCCCAAAAAATAAATAAATAATAAGAAAATATTGCTTATTTCTGTATTTCAAACATACTAAAAATAATTAAATAAATTATTAAACAATTTCTTATTGTTTTACAAATTTTATTTGCTTTAGATATTATTTTCGTATCACCTAAAATTACACAACCTAGAAATTTTACGCGATGCGAAAATAATATTTAAAGCAAATAAAATTCGTAAAACAATAAGATATTGTTTAATAATTTATTTAATTATTTTTAGTATGTTTGAAATACAGAAATAAGCAATATTTTCTGTTGTTTATTGTTTTGATTTACATAACCTTTTACAATCGGGGGTAGTTCACATTTGGTGTCAGGTGTGGGGTAGTTTCAAATTAAAATGATAAGAGTTGTGGGGTCGTTCAAAATTAAAATGATGAGAGTTATAGGGTTATTTAAAATTAAAATTATAAGAGTTGTGGGGCTGTTTAAAATCAAAATGAGTAGGTATTGTGGGATCATTATTACTTAAATGATAATGTTATGGGATGTCAAAATAAAAATGATAGAGTTGTGGGGGTAATTTAAAATGTTTTTTTTTTTGGTAACTAAAAATCAAAATTTAATTTTTCTTTGTGGAAGTTATTATAAATTTTAAAATACGTATTAATTTGTTAAATTATATATTGTTTATGTCATTTTAATTCGGGATTTTACGGTTGATACAAATTATGTGCATGTTTTTTTTTCTTTTACAGGAATTTTTATTGTCGTTTAATAATGTTGAATTATTATTTGATTATTGTATGTATGTTTATTTAGCATTGATTTTCTACTTTCTCCTCCATTGCGTACATTAGATGAAAATTTTAAATTTGTAAATTGTAAGCAAAGGCAGGATGAGTCAGTGCGGGATTACGCGACGCGGCTTAAGACAATCGTACGCGAGGTGCAACCGGAAACTCAAGATAAAAATGAGGTGAAATACGCATTGAAAAGGCTGGAAGAAGATTTAAGGACGCAGTTTTTGTTAGGATTGAAAAATCCTATACAACCAAGGACCATGTCTGCGGTTCCTGACACATTTAAGGAAGCAATAACTATTGCCGAACGTGAGGAATTGTCTGAAGTGATGACCGGCAATAAAGATCCAGTCAAGCGGGGTGGCGTATTTTTAAATGAAGAAAGTCACCAAAACAACGCAGCAGGACGTCGAGTCCAGTGGTCACCAGATGTTGAAAAAAGGGTCAACACTACATCCAGCGCCAGAAATAATTCCAGGAATGGTTGGTCTAATTCACCACGTCGATGGAATGATCTAGGACCTAGAAGAAACACTCAACAACGGGGCAATCGTAATCAAGGAAACACCGGAAACAATGGAGCATATAGGCAGCGTCCCCCACGCCGTCAGCTGGATCCAGTGGTCAAAACAACCGAAATATTATTTGTTTCCATTGCAAAAAAGTTGGGCATATGAAAAGGGATTGCAGAGCGTTAAATTGTTTTAATTGTGGTAAGCAAGGTCATTTCGCCAGCAATTGTTTAAACGCGCAAGGCACTTCGCAAGAGCGCGGGCCGCCAGTGCCTCTCGATACTGGAACGCGCAGAAAAGACGGGCGACACCAGGGTGGTTCGCCGAACGCAGGTGTAAGCCAAGGGAACTCCTCGTTCCCTCGTTAAGTCATAATGGGGATGATGACAGTAAGCCCGCAAGAAATAAGTTAATAGTTTTTATAAATGGTATATTAAGAACGATTTTAGTGGATTCGGGGGCTACTGTATCTTTAATTAAATCACATATTTCAGAAGAGGATAGTTATAAACATAAGTATTTAAATGAGCGATGTTATAAGTTATCGTCAGCCAGTGGACATGAATTACGCACGGAAGGATCAATTAAGTTACATATTAAATTTCTAGAAAATTTACAATGTTGCAGTGAATTTGCAATTGTAAAAGGGTTAAGAGTTACCGCAGATGCAATTATTGGCATGGATTTTTTGGCGGAAAATAAGTTAATTACGGATTGGGGTAAAGGTGTATTACATTTTAATGGAAGTAAGTTGTACATGAAAAGTGATGAGGAACTCGCTACTTATAATGAAGCAATGATCTCCACATTTATGGGCGGTAGTAAGTTTTCGGACGATGTCAATCTGGAATCCCAGGATGCTCAACCTGTGGCCACAGGTACGAGAGGTTCCAAGGATGAAGATTACGAGCGTCAACCGCAACCGAACCAAGCCAGATGTGTGGAAGCAAGAGGTCAAGTGCCAGTGGAAGTTAGAAATAAAAGTGAGGGCAGAAAACGAATTAAAAGAAAGTTGCGTACTCAAGAAGGTTTGGAAAGTAATGTTACAAGTGAAATTTTAAAAGAGGTTAATGAATTGGTTAGAGATGAAGCAGGCGCTGAAAGCGAAAGTGAAGTAATGCTAGCGAAAGTTGTTTGTAATAATAGAAGGCAGGTACCTATGAGAATTATTAATGTTTCTGATGAAATACAGAGTTTAGGAAAAGATGTTCAGTTGGGATTTGTATGTGAAGTTTCGAAAGTGCACAGTGAAGAAAATGTAAGTGATTTTGGAAGTAAAGTTATGATTAATAGTGTTGATAGAAGAAGAGTAGCGCATAATGATAGAAATGTTGTTGGTAAAATTTTTAATCAATTAGATTTGAGTGAGGTAAATGGTGAAAGGAAGGAAATCCTTTACAACTTAATTGAAGAGTTCGCAGATATTTTTAAGGTGGATGATGAACCATTTACATGAACAACGAAGGTACGACATAGAATTATCACCGAGGATAATTCTTTACCTGTAGTAAAAAGACCTTATAAAATTCCCCAGGCAAAACGAGAAAAATTAGACGTGAACCTGAAATACGCGAGTGTATAGATTATCGTGGGTTAAATGCAATTACCAAACCAGACTTTTTTAGATTTTAGATTACGCGAGAACAATTTAAAATTGAAACCTAGTAAATGTTGTTTCTTCAAACAGAAAGTAAAATACTTAGGTCATATTATTTCGAGTGAAGGTTGCCAAACAGATCCTGAAAAAACAGAGATAATTAAAAGTTATCCAAGGCCGAAAAGCGTTAAGGAAATTAGAGCATTTTTAGGACTTGTAGGATTTTATAGGAAATTTATTCCAAAATTTTCAGATTTAGCTAAACTTTTAACATTATTAGTTATTAGTGACGAAGACGATGAGGACGTCGACGTCATAATCGATGGAATTTGGGATAGTCATCAAATTAAGTCAGCACAGGAAAATGATCCACAAGTGTTAAAATATCTTGAAGATAATGAACACTTTTACAAACAGCATAATGGATTAGCGTACCGAGTAAGACAAGATGATGAAAGAGAAGATCAATTACTTGTACCCAACGTAATGATACCTACAATTTTGCAATTATACCATGATGCACCAATAAGTTGCCATGTGAGCTTTGAAAAAATGCTCAATATGATAAGGAGGCAATTCTTTTGGAAAAAAATGGCTAAGCAAATTAAACAATTCTGCCGGGAGTGTCATTCATGTAACACTCATAAGTCAACGTACCAGAAGCCAGCAGAACAACAGGAGATGAACGTACCACATGGGATATGGGCTCGAGTTTCAATGGACATCGTGGGGCCTTTACATCAAACAAGGAATGGAAATAAGTATATTTTAATAGTAATTGATTATTTATCTAGGTATCCAGAATGTATACCATTGCCTGATATTAAAGCAAGTACAGTTGCATAGGCATTTGTCACAAATGTAATTACACGCCATGGAGCACCAAGGACGCTCTTAACGGATTGCGGAACGCAATTTGATTCAAAGATGTTTAAAGAAGTTTGTGAATATTTAGGTATCAAGAAAATCCAGACATCGCCATGGCATCCATGTTCCAACGGAGTAATTGAAAGGATGCATAAAACAATCAAAACCATGATTTCGCATTATGTCAATAATGATCCCATTCGTTTGTATGGCGATCAGGAACAACATAAATAAGTCTACAGGGGAAACACCATATTTCTTGATGCATTTAAGGGATATGGAATTACCATTCCATTCCCCAATTAAACCAATTAAATTAAGGTACGACATAGATGAAAATTATTTGGCAGAAATGGTAACTCGAATTCAATTTCGATTTTATTCCAAATCGGAACATAATCTGTTTTTTTTTGTTTCTTTTATAATACTTAGGACTTTAACTTGCGTACATTAATTCATCGACATACTTTCTTTTGGATAGATTGTTTCAAAGGATTAAACTATATTTATTCTATTTCTATGTTAACTATTGGGGTAACCCATATTTTTTTTTTAAATATACACATACTCAGTTCCCTAAATCCCTAAATCCTTGTGATTGGTTTTGTTGTTTTTCGGATTAGAGTGACGAAGTTGAGGAAAGGCAACTGGCGCCCATTAAGATATTTTTTTATAGTGTTTATAGGTAGAAGAACCAACCCTTCTCTACAGAGTTTGCGAGCCACCGCGTTACCAACAAACGGGTGTAACTGCTCACAGTAAGCAGGACCGCTTTTGTTTTGGATCTTGGCGTTTTTTTTTACTTTGTACCAGGGACTAAAAACTGAACGAAAACGTTAAACGAAATTAACCGAAATTTTTTCAGGAACGAAAACGAAAACTTTATTTTTATTTTCCGTTCAAGATTAAAAACGAAATTAATAATTTCGTTTACCGGTTTTAACCGGTTTTTTTTATTATTGTCGGTGAAAATTTGTATTTTCAATAAATTTTTAATTTTTACACTTGAAGCAGATGACTGCATAGCAGAAACAAACAACGCATGCTAACCTAACTTGTGAGCACGTGTGTTCGCGCTATCAACTGCCAGATGCGCGACTCTGGCAGCTCTAATTTTAACATGGTGAAACAAACGTATGGAATAATCTTTCTATTTTCTTATTTTGAAGAGTTACAAAAAAGTATAAGACAAAAGTTTTTTGATTTTTTTCGATGCATATTTTTGTTTTTTTTACATTTGTTTTTGTTTCTTTGCTATGGCAACCAACTTATTTTTAGATAGCAACCTATTTTTTTCAATTTTCAATAAATGTGTATTTTTCTGAATATCAGGGTGCTATTTTATCTCTATAAAAAAAATTAAAAATATTAAAAAAAATATATTTTTATAAAAAAAAATAATAATTTTTACTAAAACTCAAAAAAATACTATGATTAATTTATTTATGTTTTTGTCAAATTTATATTAAAAGTTTTTTCCTTATCTTAATGTTTAATTTGATGTTCTTGGCTTATTTGTGTATTTTTGCTTCTACTAAAAATTTGTTTTTTTTTATTATAATTTTGTTTCTTAAATATTTTTTTTGAGATAAAATAGCATCCTGATAATTAAAAAAAATACACACTCTTCGAAAATTGAAATAAATAAAAAATGTCAGAATATGCGTCGGAATAATTTTTTTTTGTATCTCTTCAAAATAAGAAAATAAATCGATTATTCCATACTCCATACTCCATACCCATACTTTTGTTACATCCTGTATATTATCAACATTATTTAACTAATTTTTCAATAAAATAACACCTGCTTTACTTATCAATTAATATTAATTATTAATGCGTTACATACAGGGTGTTTCATTGTAAACTTCAAATGTCGTTTATTTGATAACTACATTTTTTCAAAAATAACGGTATTAACCGGTTTTTTATTTCTATTCACGAAAACAAAAACGAAATTTTTTGGCTGGGAACGTAAAAAACCGAACGAAATTTTTCGTTTTTGTTCAGAACAGAAACAAACGAAATATTTTTCGTTTTTAGTCCCTGCTTTGTACATTTTAGATCCATGCGAAAGTGAAGGCGTTTCAAAGTATTTTACTAGAATTAAAAATATGTAAGTACAATTAAAAGTATTTAAGTGCAATTAAAAGTATTTCAGTACCATTGATTGTATGTAATTAAGTACAATTAAAAGCATTTAAATATTAATACACTTGGCAACTTGTAAGTATATCGTTTACAACATACATATTTAATGCACCTAACAGACAAGTATTGACGAATACCTACAAATAGAAAAAAACTGATAATATTAAAATCGAACAAATGTACTGTTTAGTTTTTACAATATGTCCCACGAGACGACTGCATGGATCCTCGTATTTATTGCAGATAGAAAGTGGGTTAAATGGACAAAGTAGTAGAGATTTTTTCGTATATTAATAACTCGTTCACATTTGAATATTTGGCATCGTTCCTGTGCTATCTTAAAAAAAACAACAAATTGCGAGTTTCAAAACATATGGGTACAACTTCTTTATTTTCGGTGGTATTAAAAATGTTTTTTGACATTATAAATGCACTTTTTGGTGAACAAAGCAGTATGACAAATGAATATTTTTTTCGCCAATATATTTATCGAAAATAACCCAAACTTAGATTTTCTTATTGCGGCCATATTGGATATGCACATATTTGGAATCAGTGTTTTTTTCTCAGTAATAGGTATAGGTACCGAATATGTCATACTTAAAAAAGATACAGTCCAATGTCAAATTGGACACCCTGTATGTGAATAATACAAATATTTAATAAACATATTTTTCTATATTATGTAGGACGTATTTATTAATTTTTAGTTAAACTATTATACTTGAAAAGTATTAAAAATGTACTTAAAAAAGTACTTAAGTACAAAAGTATTTAAGTACATTTGTTGATCAAAGTTTTTGTACTTGGACTAATTACAAAAAAATTATAGTAATTGTACTTTGTACTTAATAACTTTTATTTTGTACTTTGCCCAGCTCTGTCTCGACCATCCTTCATATTTTTTGCTAGAAAAACAGTTAAAACTAAATTTAAAATAAACATTGGACTTCAATGTAATTTCTACATATAGATGAGTACTCGTAAGAATTCCACTAACTTTATTTAATATTAGGTTGATTAAAAAATGTCTCGTGTATAAAAGGTTTGTTGTATTATTTAAATGTCAGTGTTTGTTTTTCTTAATTAGTCAACGAATTCATACAATGTTTATGAAAGGAAAAAAGTCGGACTATTCAATTTGAGATTTCATACTTTTTGTTAGTCATATTTCAGCACGTTATGCAGAAAAATAAAAGTAATATCACAGATAAATGTCAATTTTTATATGGAACATTTTTTGATCAAACCGATATTGATAAATTTGCATCAAATGGCTGCATTACTATTTCCGCAACCTGTATGAAATCTTATTTCAAAACCATAAACTTCCAACTTTTATAATAAAGTGTTCAAAATTTCTAAACAGTTTCGGTTAATAATTGTTTTAAGAGGTCTTTCAATAATAAATAACTTTTATTAAAATAGTGTTGTAATATTTTCGATAGTTTAGAATTTATTCGATAAACAAAAAAAATTGTTGAATAAAAATTATTGCATGTTTGGAAGAATTTTGTTTAAATATGGACAAGTATGATATTTAAAGTTGGTAAAATTTCCGAATTTGTAGAAAGAGTTTATAAATTTATAACATTCTTCAAAATATGCAATAATTTTTATTTACCTTTATTAACAATTTTTTTTTTGTTTTTCGAATAAATTCTAAACTATGGAAAATATTAAAAAAATATTTTTATAAAAGTTATTTGTTTTTGAAAGACCTATCCAACCATATCAAAACTCTACCTATGTTGCCATTTAAAAAATCAAAGTTACCTCCGGTTCCGGATAGTTCCGGGTTGGTCCGAAAAAAAAATAAGTTCACCAATGGATTCTTTAGGTTCACTTTGGTAATTAAGTTTTTTATTTTAGTGATGTGCGATAACTCATAACGCGTTCTCGAGATAAATGGGTGGCACGGGTGGTCTGAATCACCCTGTATAACATATATTATTTTATTTCTAAAATTAATTAATGTAATGGAGGGTTTTCACGGTTACTTTACATATATTTCCGGTAAAAGCTTACAGATTTGCACAGAATCGACAGGCACATATGTAAAAAAAATTTATTACTTCTTCTTTATTAAATTGTTTGAGATAGGTATTTGCTTAAATTAAAATTTTATATTTATTGTACGAATATTCATTTATTTAATTTATTACTTTAGGATAGGGCATTAGTTGTAAGAATTATTTGTAAATAGATTAGTCATAAAAGGTGGTTCAAGGTAATTGAATGTGAATTAACCAATCTCCACCTTCCAAAACCAAAAGGAATTTAAGAAGACCCGAAAGGAAAACAAGACAGTTTCAGTTTAACATTGGTCCTGACCAGTCCATTTTGTAGGAACGTAAATTTGTAAATTGAAATTTTCATTTTTAGGCGATTTAAAGTTTAAAAGTATTAACATTTGTGGATTGTAAAACATTTAGTGAACTTTTTAATTAGTTGCTGATATTTCTATCAAGAGTTGAGAATTATTTTAATTTTTTTTTCAAATAAACTTTCTGCAGAAGCTAACCAACAATTAACTCACAAAATCATAAAAAGGTGGTTCAAAACACTTATAGATGTTTTTGATTTTTAGATCATAAAACTCATTTCTGTAAAAGTACAAAATCAATTGCATGTTGATTTAATGGATCATTTTCATTTTACCTTTTGTCAAAGGTAATAATTATGATTTTCAAACATCTTGGTTCTAACTAACTAACTGGTGCAATACTGGGTATATCTGTAAGTCCTTACAGAAAAAATCTGTAAGGTTTGTTATATGGGTTGTAATGGACTGTTTCCTTGGTTACCATAAAGACATTTCCTGTAAGGGCTTACAGATTTGCTTAAAATTGCACCATATGTGTTGGTAACTTTATGAATTGACCAATTTCAAAATACGAAATCAGAAAACATTTACTTGCTAAAAAATCTAAAAATACTCCATTTTTGAAATGCAGGATGTTTACTCATTCTTTTAACATAATATCTACATTTTATTGATAATTTACTTTTGATAAAACCTTACTCTTTTAGTAGTTTTTAATTTTTAAATAAAATTATGAATATTTAAAACAAATTTTAAGATGAAGTTTATTCAGGGGCAGCATTCACCCACCCATTTTTTTGTCCTTGCTATTATTCAAATTAAAATTCACCATTTTTTGCTTTTATATTGGAAAATTGAAATATCCTGAGCGACCCTCCTACTATCTAATTAACGATAAATGACGCAGGTAGAAATTAACATTTTTGAATCTTACGGGTGGCAATATAATTGGAAAAACCCATTACAAAGGATTAAACAAAATTCCTTGAAAAAAAGTTCCAATGTAATTAAATGTTAATTATCCAATAATGGCTTATATAACATTCTTTAAAATATGCAATAATTTTTATTTACCTTTATTAACAATTTTTTTTTGTTTTTCGTATAAATTCTAAACTATGGAAAATATTATAAAAATATTTTTTTAAAAGTTATTTGTTTTTGAAAGACCTATCCAACCATACCAAAACTCGACCTATGTTGCCATTTAAAAAATCAAAGTTACCTACGGTTCCGGATAGTTCCGGGTTGGTCCGAAAAAAAAATAAGTTCACCAATGGATTCTTTAGGTTCACTTTGGTAATTAAGTTTTTTATTTTAGTGATGTGCGATAACGCATAACGCGTTCTCGAGATAAATGGGTGGCACGGGTGGTCTGAGTCTGAATCACCCTATATAACATATATAATTTTATTTCTAAAATTAATTAATGTAATGGAGGGTTTTCACGGTTACTTTACAGATATTTCCGGTAAAAGCTTACTGATTTGCACAGAATCGACAGTCACATATGTAAAAAAAAATTATTAATTCTTCTTTATTAAATTGTTTGAGATAGGTATTTGCTTAAATTATAATTTTATATTTATTGTACGAATATTCATTTATTTAATTTATTACTTTAGGATAGGGCATTAGTTGTAAGAATTATTTGTAAATAGATTAGTCATAAAAGGTGGTTCAAGGTAATTGAATGTGAATTAACCAATCTCCACCTTCCAAAACCAAAAGGAATTTAAGAAGACCCGAAAGGAAAACAAGACAGTTTCAGTTTAACATTGGTCCTGACTAGTCGATTTTGTAGGAACGTAAATTTGTAAATTGAAATTTTCATTTTTAGGCGATTTAAAGTTTAAAAGTATTAACATTTGTGGATTGTAAAACATTTAGTGAACTTTTTAATTAGTTGCTGATATTTCTATCAAGAGTTGAGATTTATTTTAATTTTTTTTTCAAATAAACTTTCTGCAGAAGCTAACCAACAATTAACTCACAAAATCATAAAAAGGTGGTTCAAAACACTTATAGATGTTTTTGATTTTTAGATCATAAAACTCATTTCTGTAAAAGTTTCAGTTTAACATTGGTCCTGACTAGTCGATTTTGTAGGAACGTAAATTTGTAAATTGAAATTTGTGGATTGTAAAACTATTTAGTGAACTTTATAATTAGTTATAGATATTTCTATCAAGAGGTAAGATTTATTTAAAAAAAATTTCAAATGAACATTCAACAGAAACTAACCCACAATCAGCTCACAAAACCATAAAAAGGTGGTTCAAAACTGTAACTTTCGTGCCCGACCCCTTAGCAAGTGACCCTTTATTGGTCAAAACAAAATAATTTTGATAAAAAAAAATTGAATTAAAAGAAGTTAAAAAAAATAATGAAGTGAATTTTGAAAAGAATAAAAGTTGATCTTGGAAGCGTTAATTAACGAATTAATTAATTAATAGGTTCTTTTAAATAAAATAGGGTTAGAGTCGGTGTGACATAATGCACAGACCAATATTACTGAAAGTTGGAAAATATTGCTGAGTAAGGGAAGTGCCGTCCCGTTTAATTAAGTGCGAATGGTCAGCTATGAAGTTAAGATTTACGCAATAAAAGAAAATAAACTTAAATGTTCTCACTTACTTGGAGTATTGGTTGGGCAATACTTAATCCTTCTAGTCTCTCTGCTCAAATTTCCATTCACTCTTTTGATGATCACAATACAATAATCACTTTTTAACTGTTCTAAATTTATAGTTGGTTCTTTCAATATGGGATAAACGATAAAGTAAAATACTTGAATGATTTACTAATATAAATATATTTAAGAGAAAAAAAAAGTAAAAAAAAACGTTAATTAAAAACTTGAAAAAAACAAAATAATAAGAATAATAAAAAAATTGAAAATAAAAGAAAAGTTAAAATAATAATAAAGAAATCTTAAACTTATTAAAAAAAAATCTATAGATACAATTGAATAAAATTAACCAAAGCCTCGACGCTGTCCGATACGTCTTTGCGTTACACCCTAAGTTGGTCAACGCTTTCCAATACAAGTTTACGTTTAATAGCAGGAATAAAAATGGTTTTAGCCTTATAAAATAATAATAATTTAATGCGTCGAATGTGTGAACCTCCACTTAACTGAAAATTTGTTACTTGTACATCTAATAGGTTCTGTAAGTATTTCCTTACACCTTATATGTGTCCTTTAATATTAGTTTTTTCTATTATTTTGTAGATGTTTAATAACTTAATGTATCTCTGAAGATGAGGAATCATATCCTCGAAATGCATTAGATAAGATATTATTAAATATAAGTAACTGAGGTTGGTTTTAAGACGTTGTTTTATTACCCTATTATGGAACACCAACCGTTCAAGGATTTTCGCTTAGAAAAGATTAGAGAGTACTTTGGGGAATGTCAAGCGAAAAAAATCGACTATTGATAATGGGATAAGCTTCGCAAAATATTTTAAAATCACCCTCCTGGTACAAGAGAGCATAACTATATCACTGTGGGTGTTTCATTAAAACACCAAAATATTTTCAAGCAATTTATTAATAAGTTATTAAATTAATCCAGATCAGCAGTGTCACTTATTACCCAATTCTAATAAGTTATTACTTTTTTCTAATATAAACACTATAAATAAATGAATCAAATACACAAAACTTCCTAATCATATTATACTGAGTAAACAGTAAACATAAATTGGGTATTATTAAAAAGATCATTAGAATCATATTCAAACATCTGACACTTGGCTCTAAGAGAAATCCCGTGTCTATCCTCGGTTTTATCGTGAATAACAATTCGGCAATCATGAGTATTTTTAAATTCAGGATCGCGTAAAGTAAAAACGCACCACTTCATAAACCCTCTGTTACATAATTAACTTCCAAGGCAAGAACAAATTGTTCACTACGCTTATCAAAAAGAACCAAATAATCACTCAAGTGTGTATCAAATGTTCCTGTAAAATTCGGGCATGTAAGCTTCTGTTTCGTTGAACGATAAATGTTGTGAGGATGCGATAATTTGAATTGTGTTGAAATTTCGTATAAATGGCCTACCGATTCGCAGTTGCCTAGAGTAGATTTCATCTAAAGTGAACCTTTTAGCGATTATTATTAAAACTAAATACTGTCGATTCATACATTATAGGAATTCAGACTAATTGAGAAACCTTAATTCTAGATGACCAATACATCATTACGTACATCAATCATAAACTAAGTTAATCTAAATATTCTTAAACATTGATTTCTGAGCAGGGTTCTCTTCAGATGAAAACCACTCAAATAACCTCAAGGGAATCTTGTCAAAATTGCAGCGATATTCATGTTTTGTGGCCGTGATTGCCTTGCAGCCTTTTTCTTTATACTTGCACGGAAAGTTGAGTTTTCCATGAATCTTTTCCAACCCGTACTTTCTTGACGCTTCCTTGACATCTTTTCGGCATACAGCACACTTATCCAGTTTTTCAAAACAACTTCCGCAGCAACTATGTCCTACTTTACACTGCTTAATTGGAGGGTGCATATAATTCAGACAAACTGGACACTTCATTGCCACGAGAAGATTTTCATCAATCTTTGGATTATTTTCTTTAGAACTAAAAATGCAAAATTTACTTTATAAATAAAAAATAACTATAAAAGTCTTCAACATGTTTAAAGCAACTTATAAATATAAAAAGAATATTAATTGGTGATCACTAAAACTTCTTAGGCACTTGTTACTTTCTTGAGAAGTCAGATAAGACTGAGGTTAGTAAAAGTTCCTGCCTGGGTTTTGGGTTCTTAAAAATATTTCTGGAAACTGGATGAACTCTTTTATCAAGTTATTGGAGAGAAGGATTGCATATTTTTTTCGGGTGTCTAAGGGGGGGGGGGGTTGCCCCCACAAAACCAATAATATTTTTAGTGGAATTGGAACGCCACTAAAAGCTATTTTTATTTGATATTGATATTACCTGTAAGATGAGATTTGGTTTGGTTAGTTTGGTTTTTATTTTTCTTTCCTTTTAGAAGACGCTTTTGCAAAATTAGAAAAACTTTTTTCATAATTTTCGAAAGCATTGGCCTTGAGTTTATTTCTTGAATTTCATTGTTATCAAATTTCTCAAAAAGTATTAACGTCACCACCATGAAATATTTACTGACTATAAAATTCCAAATTCAGAGTAATTTTAATCAAGTTTTATGTAAATCGGTTGATTGACAAGGACATACTTTTTTTTTATTTGAATGAAAAGAATGATGTAAGACGTCCCAGTAAACACAAAACTCTAAACGTTACATAACATTTACGAAACTTTGATCCTCGGGAAGGAACAGTTATATTACATGTACTATACATTTACTACACCAGGACTATAAAATGTCCTGTTCAAGAGTTCAAGTGACTGTAACTGTTGCATAACATTTACAGAACATGTTCTTTTTATGGTTAGTAACTGTTATGTAACATTTACGGAACGCGTCTTCTCTATATTCATAACTCATAACAATTAACAAATAATATTTTATTTTTATGATATGTAAATTATAACTATAATATAACAGATGCATCACAAACGTTACGTAACAGTTACAAAACTTTTGTTATATAACAAAGTTCTTTACTAGTGATAAAACACTTATGTGACATCAGTTATATGTATAACAGATGCATCACAATCGAAGTATATTGTTTGTAACAGTTACAAAACTTTTGTTTTGTAACAAAGTTCTTTAGTTGTGATAAAACAGTTATGTAACTGATCCTATTATGTTTACTGGAGTATACGACATACTGTCGAGTAGTTCAAGAATAAGGTCCCTGGAATCGAAATGAATCCCAATTTTAATTACTTTCTAATTATCTTTCCTTTCACAAGTCGTTATGATAATGATATTTTTCTCATAATTTTTGAAAGCGTTGCCGTTGAACTTTCTATCTTGAATTTCGTTTTTATCAAATTTCTCAAAAATTATTAGCGACAACACCATTAGGAGTATAAATTTGTAAAAATATGTTTAAAAATTCAGAACTTTTTTCTGTGCTGACCATAATTTAAAAAAAATCTTAAAATTATAAAAAATACAGATAATACTTTATTTATTATAAATAAATAAAGGTGCATCTGTATACAAATAACGTTTTTATAAATTAACAAGCTAGTGCACTTTCGAATTAAGACTAATTCATCATCAGGCTAAAAAGCAAATGGTTTTATGTTATTAATAAAATAAATAAATAATTAAATGTAATATAAGAAAAATATTTACCAAAAAAGTTTAAAAATATGACCGTTAATCAAAAAATTGATTGACAATAAAAAATTTTTGTTTTATTAAAACATTAAAATGGTATTAAAAACAGACTACTTATAGATTAATTTTACTAAAGAATTTGGTTGAATTAAAATTTTCAATATCGTTTAAATTATTTCCCTTACGTTTTGAAATATTAATTTCAAAAGATTCAGCTACATTCAATTTCTTTCCCTTGTCTAAATTATGTAAAATTGTAGCGAATGATTTTGGTTTGAAATTGTGATTATGATTGTTTACATGTTCTGCAAATTTTGAATCATTTTTGAATTTTCTGATTGAGTTTAGGTGTTCTTTAATTCTAACATCAAAATTTCGCCCAGTTTGCCCACAATATTCCGCGCCACAATCACAAGTCAGTAAATAAACTCCACTTTTTTGTAATTTATCAATTTTGTCTTTATTATTTCCTAAAATTTGTTGTAAATTTGTTGGTCTACTAAATGAAAAATGAAACTTCTGTTCTTTATTTGATTTTTCGACCACTTTTTTAATTTTGAATGAAAGATTATTTATAAATGGGATTGATAAAAATTGTGAATTTGATTGAAAATTTCTATTAGGATCTCCGATTTCTTTTTGAAAACAAGTTTTTTTCATTTTATTGAAAGTTCTAACTAAAATTTCTTTGGGAAAATGATTTCGAAAACCAATGTAAAAAATAATTTCTATTTCTTTTCTAAAGTTATTATAATTAAGAGGAATATTAAATAATCGGTGAAACGAAAAATTAAAAAATGCACGTGTATGTGAAAGAGGATGATTAGACAAATAATCAATGCAGTGATCGGTGTGAGTCAGTTTTCGATAAATACTAAAATCTAGACAATTATCTTCTGCATTTCTCATTATTAATATATCTAAAAAAGGAATGCAAAAATTATTTTCAATTTCATGGGTAAACTTAATATTCTTGTGGATAGAATTCAAAAAAGAAATAGTATCAGATATATTTGTGTCTTTTTTAATGATACAAAAGATATCATCCACATACCTTACCCAAAGTAAACAATTATTATTGAAAAATAGATTAGAAAAAATTAAACTTTCAATTTTGTCCATAAAAATATCTGAAAATAAAGGTGATAATGGATGTCCCATAGCTAATCCATTCTTTTGTACATAAATTTGATTATTAAATTGAAAGAAATTTTGATTAATTGCAATTTTAGTTAATTCTAAAATGGCTTCTGATGTTAAATCATCAAGATTTGAATTAAAAATGTAATCACTTAGAATTTCGATACATTCATTAGGAGGAATTGAAGTAAATAAATTTATAATATCAAATGAAATTAATACAACTTCAGAATAATTAATGTTTAATAAATTCAATTTATTTATAACTTCTTTAGTATTTTTAACACTAAATTTTAGATTAAAGTTAATATTTTCTTTTAAATATTTATCTAAAAATTTTGAAAGCTTATAAACGGGTGAGTTTATAAAGGAAACAACTGGTCTAATAGGGGAATTTAATTTATGTATTTTCGGTAAACCATACAATTTTGGAATTATTGGATTCATTAATAAAATATGATATGTTTTATATAAATTTAAATGAGCATATTTTTGAATCACACTTTTCAAATTATTATTGAATTTATTAAAAACAGTAATCTTATTTTTTTCAAAATTATTCTCAGAAATGAAATCCTCAACTTTTTTAAAGTAATCATGTTTATGCATAATAACTAGGCAATTGCCTTTATCTGCTTTACTATAACAAATATCATTATCATTTGATTTTTTTAATATAGTTTTAATAATTTGTTTTTCTGTGTATACATTTCTGTTATTTTTACTATTTATAATAAATTCATTAATATTATTACAACATTCATTATTTATTACTATTATTATATATTATATATATATAATATAATATATATATTATATATATATATATTATATATATATAATATATAATATATATTATTATTATTTATTTATTATTACCTTTATTTATTTATAATAAATTTATTAATACAAATAACTATATAATGGATTATTCAATAATTGAATTAATACTTTATTACCTATCAATAATTTTAATACCAAGTTTATTCTTTGAAAATCTAATTACTTACAAATTATTCCTAAAACTAATTTAAGCGTAATGAGGTATTAATGAGGGTAGTATGGTCATTGTCCTCCATTATATTTAAACCCAGGCAGGAACTTTTACTAACCTCAGTCTTATCTGACTTCCCAAGAAAGTAACAAGTGCCTAAGAAGTTTTAGTGATCTCCAGTTAATATGAGGTGAGATTTGTTTAGTGTATTTACAATTTAAACTTTTACACACATAAAATTTATATAATCCAGTAAACACTTTTGTGTCAGTTACACAACTGTTTTATCACAACTACAGAACTTTGTTATATAACAAAAGTTTTGTAACTGTTACGTAACGTTTGTGATGCATCTGTTATTGAACAATGTTATGTAAATGTTACATAAATATTGGGGAACTACCAAGTGTCAACCGGAGTAGTTCCAAAATGAACAAAGTTCTCATGTTGCCACTTGAAAATAAAAGTTGCTTATCATTTCTGGGATATAAGATATTTTGGAAAAACTGAATCAGATTATAGTTTTCGTTTCTTGTTATCTTTTATAAAGTTTTTAACTCCAGTAACTTTCATAATAATTTTGAAAAACCAAAGGCTTAAAATTGCATGGCGCCTAAATTTTATGAATAATTGAAATTATTACCCCCTCATCCAAAAAGTCTTTGGGTTCTTAAAAATATTTCTGGAAACTGGATGAACTCTTTTATCAAGTTATTGGAGAGAAGGATTGCATATTTTTTTCGGGTGTCTAAGGGGGGGGGGGGGGTTTCGCCCCCACAAAATCAATAATATTTTTAGTGAAATTGGAACGCCACTAAAAGCTATTTTTATTTGATATTGATATTACCTGTAAGATGAGTTTTGGTTTGGTTAGTTTGGTTTTTAATTTTCTTTCCTTTTAGAAGACGCTTTTGCAAAATTAGAAAAACTTTTTCATAATTTTCGAAAGCATTGGCCTTAAGTTTATTTCTTGAATTTCATTGTTATCAAATTTCTCAAAAAGTATTAACGTCACCACCATGAAATATTTACTGACTATAAAATTCCAAATTCAGAGTAATTTTAATCAAGTTTTATGTAAATCGGTTGATTGACAAGGACATACTTTTTTTTTATTTGAATGAAAAGAATGATGTAAGACGTCCCAGTAAACACAAAACTCTAAACGTTACATAACATTTACGAAACTTTGATCCTCGGGAAGGAACAGTTATATTACATGTACTACACCAGGACTATAAAATGTCCTGTTCAAGAGTTCAAGTGACTGTAACTGTTGCATAACATTTACAGAACATGTTCTTTTTATGGTTAGTAACTGTTATGTAACATTTACGGAACGCGTCTTCTCTATATTCATAACTCATAACAATTAACAAATAATAAAATTAATGCAATATTTTATTTTTATGATATGTAAATTATAACTATAATATAACAGATGCATCACAAACGTTACGTAACAGTTACAAAACTTTTGTTATATAACAAAGTTCTTTACTAGTGATAAAACACTTATGTGACATCAGTTATATGTATAACAGATGCATCACAATCGAAGTATATTGTTTGTAACAGTTACAAAACTTTTGTTTTGTAACAAAGTTCTTTAGTTGTGATAAAACAGTTATGTAACTGATCCTATTATGTTTACTGGAGTATACGACATACTGTCGAGTAGTTCAAGAATAAGGTCCCTGGAATCGAAATGAATCCCAATTTTAATTACTTTCTAATTATCTTTCCTTTCACAAGTCGTTATGATAATGATGTTTTTCTCATAATTTTTGAAAGCGTTGCCGTTGAATTTTCTTTCTTGAATTTCGTTTTTATCAAATTTCTCAAAAAGTATTAGCGACACCACCATTAGGAGTATAAATTTGTAAAAATATGTTTAAAAATTCAGAACTTTCTTCTGTGCTGACCATAATTTAAAAAAAAATCTTAAAATTATAAAAAATACAGGTAATACTTTATTACCTATCAATAATTTTAATACCAAGTTTATTCTTTGAAAATCTAATTACATACAAATTATTCCTAAAACTAATTTAAGCGTAATGAGGTATTAATGAGGGTAGTATGGTCATTGTCCTCCATTATATTTAAACCCAGGCAGGAACTTTTACTAACCTCAGTCTTATCTGACTTCCGAAGAAAGTAACATGTGCCTAAGAAGTTTTAGTGATCTCCAGTTAATATGAGGTGAGATTTGTTTAGTGTATTTACAATTTAAACTTTTACACATATAAAATTTCTTGTTCCTTTTATATTTATAAGTTGCTTTAAACATGTTGAAGACTTTCATAGTTATTTTTTTATTTATAAAGTAAATTTTGCATTTTTAGTTCTGAAGAAAATACTCCAAAGATTGATGAATATCTTCTCGTGGCAATGGAGTGTCCAGTTTGTCTGAATTATATGCACCCCCCAATTAAGCAGTGTAAAGTAGGACATAGTTGCTGCGGAAGTTGTTTTGAAAAACTGGATGAGTGTGCTGTATGCCGAAAAGATCTCAAGGAAGCGTCAAGGAACTACGGGTTGGAAAAGATTCATGGAAAACTCAACTTCCCGTGCAAGTATAAAGAAAAAGGCTGCAAGGCAATTACGGCCGGGTGTGATATCACAAAACATGAAAATCTCTGCAATTTTGGCAAGATTACATGTCCCTTGAGGTCATTAGACAACTGCGAATGGGTAGGTCATTTATACGAAATTTCAACACACTTCAAATTATCGCATCCTCACAACATTTATCGATCAACGAAACAGAAGCTCACATGCCCGAATTTTACAGGAACATTTGATACACACTTAAGTAATTATTTGGTTCTTTTTGATAAGCGTAGTGAACAATTTGTTCTTGCCTTGGATGTTAATTACGTAACAGGGGCTATGAGGTGGTGCGTTTTTACTTTACGCGAACCTGAATTTAAAAATACTTATGATTACCGAATTGTTATTCACGATAAAACCGAGGATAGACACGGGATTTCTTTTAGAGCTAAGTGTCAGATGTTTGATTATGATTCTAATGATCTTTTTAATAATACCCAATTTATGTTTACTCAGTACAATATGATTAGGAAATTTTGTGTAAATGATTCATTTATTTATAGTGTTTATATTAGTAAAAATTAACAACTTATTAATAAATTGCTTGAAACTATTTTGATGTTTTAATGAAACACCCACAGTGATATAGTTATGCTCTCTTGTACCAGGAGGGTAATTTTAAAACATTTTGCGAAGCTTATCCCATTATCAATAGTCGAATTTTTCCGCTTGACATTCCCCAAAGTACTCTCTAATCGTTGAAATTCAGCGGCGATACCCAATCGCGTTTAGCACATTTTAAACAGAAATAAAAAGGCAACGACATGCTGATGTGGACCGATGATTGATGGAGTCACAAAAAATGCTCTAGTCTAATAGAGTCAATCTAAATAGTAAATCACATATAGCATAAACAGCAGACATTGATGATTTTTTAAACGTCAAATCATTGACACAGTTTCAAAGTTCTGGTCTAATCTTAAAGAGGAATGTTTTTTAGAAAAGTGCACTAAGTTTTAAATGTTTCATACCTCCGGAACACTTTCAAAAACGTCTCCGACTAAGTTTATTTTTTGCGCAATTTTTTTGCCGCGTCAATTTTGAAAAATCGCTGCCGGGTTTTGAATCGAAGAGACCAAATTGGGCTCCTATTTTCACACATCCTTATTTATATGTAGGAGGAGTGTTGAGTCTCTAAGATGGACTCTTCGGAAACAAAAAAATTACGCATTTTTTAGTGATTAATTAACACCTCATTTTAGAACAAATGAAAATACGAGATTCTATTTAGCTTGTCCAATAATATGACGTTTATACAGAAAAATCTCAGAGATGACATATTATAGCGACAAACAGCTACCTCCATTTTATCAACGAAAAATGATGTGCATATGCGTATTTTTCGGTCATAGAATGTAATGATTGGTTCTAACTAACATGTAACTTGTATTCCTCTCCTTCACCTAGCGGCTTTCATTTTCGTGTTTCATGTAAAAATTTTGAGATGATTAATCTTTCTAAAATATACTCGAGATTGAGCTTTTTTCTTGGATATTGTTGCTTTTAATCAACTCAACTTTGGTTGTCTCTTTGGTAATAGCTATCGAATCAAAATACAAAGAAATTTTCATGACTTTGATTCTCTAGTCATTATTGGGACAACCAAACATTCGTTTAAAAGCAACAATCTCCGAAAAAAGCTCAACATCTTGTTTATTTGCCCCTGATAAAAAAGAAAAGGTAACTTTACATATTTTAAGATTTTGGCTGGCATAAAAAAATCGCTCGCGAGTTTATTTTAAAGCGAAAGCATCAGCATATGGAATAAGCTATTTTTATTCCTAAAATTTTGATTTCCGACTTTTTTAGTAGTCTAAATTTGGGGTACAGTTTTTGGACTTAAAAAAAATGAAAATTCGCAGCATCTACAAGACTTGACCGATGATGATCGTGAGTGGCTCAGGTTGTGCCCCAGCAGGGTACCCTAAATATATGGTCCCCCTTAATTACTTCAGTGATGTAGAGACTTTTTTTCCAAGGTAGTGAAAAAAAAGGGCGCAAGAAAACGGGACCTAGAGCAAAACGGTGTAGGCAAACCAACTAACGGTCTCATTTTAAAATGTACATCTTTTTATTTGGCCTTGCTCCGATCCTTCAAAGTCAAAATTTTTTTTTTTTTACCCCACCCGACCAAAATTAACGGAAAAGAAATATGGGATCGCCCATCTAAAATATGCTCTGAAAAGAACTTTTTATGCACTTTGTCGACATACGTAAAATTTTTTATGAATTTCGAAAAAAAAAATCAATATTTCAACCCGACGCAATAGTTGTAAAAAGTTACGATTTCGACATTTTTTTAGCCTTCTTTGCTGACACTGATTTCAACCAGCAATTGGTTATTTTAAAGGTCTTATCGTGTGCTCTAATCTTAAAAAATATTCGTCTTGACATTTCTTTCCACTCTGAAGTTACGACTCAAAAGTCGCTGAAATTTAGAAAAGTCAAATTTTGACAAAAAAACTGTCGGAACCTATTATGCCTTAAAATATTCAGGATTGTTTTCTCTGTCAAACAATAAGAAACGTTTATGATAATATGAAAAATGGGGTCCGAATCTGTACTTGAATTTTACAAAGAGTAAAAGAACTATTTGTGGCTCGCATGTATCCGCGGGACTCGCAAAGCTTGCCCCGCAAACCTACATGCTCGCCACGAAAACTTCTTTTACTCCTAATAAAGCAATATTCTATTAAATTGTGCGAATTAATTAGATAACAAAAATTATACAATAGTTTTTTTTTAATTATAATTTTATTCCGTACGCACTTTTACGTGTTATTATATTTACATAAAAAGGGTATAAGAAATGCAAGTCGTTCTATTCTTATTTTAGTCAAATCCTAAAATCGTCCTAAAAATTATAATTAAAGGATGGCAATCACCCTAAAAAAATATAATTAATACTGCAAAATTATAATTGGCAAAGAAAGTGAACGTTTATTTAAATTTTAATAACGAGCTGTTATTAAAATTAAAATAATCCTATCTACAGTAAAATAAAATTAAAGGCGTTCAACACCAAACCACTAAAATAATCAACTCCATGGGTTCCAATCCACTTCCAGCGCTACTTTTACCTCCAGCTTATTCTAACTATTGTACTTTATGCCAGTTCTACACTCTCGCCGAGACAAGTCGAGCCAAAGCGAGCGCGATAGTGTGGACAGTATGCTTGCCTTGACTTGCTTCGGCTCGTCTGTGCTCTAAATTTTGTCGGTTTTTGAGCCCAAGTATTAACTGGTTAAAATGGAAGAGGAACGTGCAGAGGATATTGTGAGTGTAGTGTTGAAAACCAAAAGTAATGTTAATTGTTGTATTTATGGGTGTAAATCTGCACACAAAGACAACAGAAATATATCTTACCACTTCTTTCCCAAAAAAAAAACCAAAAGATAAATGTGGATAATGGATTTGGAGAATTGTATTTACAAGATCGTAGAAAACTGTGGGAAGTTAATTTAAAAATGGGGAAAAAGGTGTCTACAAGCATGAGAGTCTGTTCGCTTCACTTTAAAAAGGAAGATTTTTATTCATTAGGTAAGTAATAAGTTATGATTAAATATAAGCTTTATTTGATTTAATAAAATAAAAATAATTTGATGTAACTTCAATAGTTATCTCACATATGAAAAAAATTGATTGCAGGTTGTTTTAGTAGGAAAACATTATTACCGAATGCTATTCCCACCCAAAATTTACCTTCAACAAATTTAACTAAATTTCTTGAAAAAGAAAAATCAAAGAGAAGTGTTCGATACCAAGAAAGAAGCCATATTACACTTACTGCAACAACAAATGCCCAAGTAGATGACATTGATTATAATGAACTGGCAGCTCCAAATGAACTCAATAATTTCTGAAAACAACTTAATTTCAAAATAATTTGTTGATGTTGGTACACAAACTATTAATTCTTTTAGTAATGAGAAAATAATAGAAACTCAAACAAATTTTAACATAAGGGATGCTGAAATTCAAGTTAACAGTCATTTTACCAATTTTCCGAAACTATTTCTAGTGATAAGAATTAAATAGTCTAACGGGATTACATTCATTTATACTATTGCATACTTTGGTTTGCATATTTAATATGGTAAAACTGATAGTAGATTTCATACATTAACAAGCAAAAGCCGGATAATTTTAACTTTTATGAAGCTTAAACTTAACTTGCCTTATGCTGTATTAGGAGTTTTATTTAAAGTTTCATCACAAACCTGCAAACAAATATTCTTTGAAACTGTAACACTTTTATCAGGACCTCTTCGAGAAGCCATAATGTTCCTTTCATATGAACACATACAAAGAAATCTACCTAAATGTTTCAAAGATTTCTCAAATACAAGAAATGTATTCGATAGAACTGAAATTATGGTGCAAAAGCCAAAAAAACTTAGCACTTGAATAAAACTGTATTCCAATTATAAAGGTACTACCACTGTAAAATTTATGACAGGAGTAGCTCCCTCTGGTTTATCAGCAAAGCATTTGGTGGAAGATCATCTGATAAGCATATTTTTGAGCAATATTTTATCAAAATTACGATCAAATCGTGATGCAGTAATGGTGGATAATGGGTTTCACATTGAGAAAATTTGTGATGGTTTTTTTTATTAATAATAATAATAATAATAATAATCTTTATTCATGTTATTAATATATATACAAGATATCATACATTTGTCAGTTGGATTATAAAAATACATACATATAATTTCAGAGTGGCACTCAGATAACTAATACAATCAATTTAAAGGAAGTGAAATAATGGGAATTAAACTACACATAGATATTTACATGTATATATAAACGCCTACAATTAAGAAACACCCTATCCACAATGGCATCAAAATTGATAATAAATATAATATCATTACTTATTTTCTATTTCAAATGAATAATTAAAAAATTCTTGGATACTATAAAATGCATTTTGTATAAGTACTTTCTTTATTTCTATTCTAAATTTGTTGATTTCCAAACACCCCAAGCATTTTGGCAATTTGTTGAAAAACCTTGGTGCATAAAAATTAATCGAGTAGCGGCATCTGTTTATGCGCAGGAATTTTTCATCTAGCTGCGAGATTTGTCTTGTATTATATAAATGCACATTTTCACGAGTTGAATAATTTTCTAGATTTTCCTTTATGTATATCAGACAGCGGTAAATATATAGACAGGGCAAGGTCATAATTTGATTTTCTTTAAAATACCTTCGAACATCTTCTCTATATGATAAACAAAAAATGATGCGGATTGCACGTCTTTGAAGTCTAAACAGATCATTTGAATGACATGAATGTCCCCAGGCTAGAATAGCATAACCAATATGAGAAGAAACCAAGCTATGGTACGCTGTTATGAGAACATTCCTTGGTACAAGATCTTTGAGACTACGAATCACATATAGACTTTTACAGACTTTTTTCGAGGTAAGCATTATATGTTCCTTCCAATTTAGAGTCGCGTTAATAGTAACACCCAGGAATTTTACACTTTTTTCAAGACTCTTTTCATTATTTGATACTGAAAAGATCATTTTTTCTGTTTTGGTTTTATTAAGGCTAAGAAGATTCTCTGCAAACCATGCCTCGGCCTCCGACTGTGCGTCCTCCATATTCCGTTTTAACTCATCATGCGTTTTTTTCTTACATAATAAAGTGGTATCATCCGCAAACAAAAGTACCCTCTCTACAGACATTGCAGAGGGTAAGTCATTAATGTACACTAAGAACAAAATTGGTCCTAATACGGATCCCTGGGGTACACCGCAGTCAATACTGATTGCAGACGACACCTGATCATTAATGCAGACAACTTGCTGTCTTCTAGAGAGGTAAGAAGCTAGTAGTCTTACGCTATTTTCAGAAAAATTGTAGTTACGACATTTCTGCATTAATATATTGTGGGGAACACAGTCAAAGGCCTTCGCAAGGTCACAGAAATATCCTCCAGCCATTTCTTTTTTATTAAAAGCTTCAGTAATTACTTCCACTAGCGCTAAAACCGTGTCTGAGGTGTTCTTATTCTTCCTAAAACCAAACTGGGAAGGTGTAAATAGCTTGTTTTCTTCAAAGAACCTACAGATTTGCTTTTTCAGTACAGTCTCAAGAACTTTAGAGAAAATTGGTACCAATGAAATTGGTCTATAGCTACTGACATCTTCCCTTTCGCCCTTAGTTTTAAAAACTGGTATAACTTTTGAATGTTTTAATATATCTGGAAAAGTACATTCTGTGATGCAAGAGTTAATAAGTGCAGTAAGAGGACTAATTATTAGATTTTTTACTTTTTTTATCATTTGGGAAGATAATCCATAGAAATCTTGAGATTTTTTATTTTTCATAGAATCAATTATGTCCCGAATTTCGATGAATGTTGATTCCGAAAAGCTAAATTTGGTATCGATTGGTACAAAACTAGAGTTTGAATTAGAAAGTCGATTCTTATAATTAGAATTAGATTTCAATATTTGATTTTGTAAGTTATTACCGATACTACTAAAATACGCATTAAATGATTCGGCCGTTATTGGAACCTCATTCGCTATAGACGTATTGTTAGTTCTGTTTGAATTTATTAAGTTCCACATTGCTTTAGGAGAATTTACATTGTTTTTTAAGTATGTTTCATTTGATTTCATTTTTGCGTCTTTAACTTTCTTCCTATATAAGTTCTTTTTTTGTTTTACTATACTTCTATTATTTATTGTGGGATATTTGTTGTAAAATTCAGTAAGTAAATGAATTTCATCACGTGCAGCCTTAAGATCAGAATTGTACCAGGAAGTAATATTATTGTTTCTATGGCGGATTAATCTCTTTGGCAAAGCCATGTTAGCACTTTCATATATGATTCTATTAAATGTTTTGAACTTTTCATTTACAGGAATTTTCTCATTAATAAAATCATAGTTCGAGTTTTCAACTAGCTGATACAGTTCATTTAATCCCTTCTTTGTAATAGGTCTTCCTTTAAAAGTGCAAAATTTATTCTGTGTTTTTTGAAAATTATTCAACGCGAGTTTAATTGTTATTAATTTGTGATCGGATATCACTAGGTCCTTAACAGATGTTTTGTAGTCATCATCGCATTTTATTATAAAATTATCTAGGCAATTTTGATTTCTTGTAGGTTCACTAATTACCGGAACTAGATTAAAAATACTCAAGAAATTCATAAAATCAACATATTTAGTATCATCCGAGAAAAAATTTATATTAAAATCGCCGTTTAAAATTATCTGGAATTTATTTAAATCTATTAGGTCAATGACTGAGTGCATAATATCAATAAATAAGTTGAAGTCACCACATGGTGCTCTGTAAATTGTAACAATAACACAGTTGTAATCAGGTATTTGAACTGCAGACAGCTCACAATGGAATTCTTTCGATAAATCAACAATGTCCTTGCGATTTTTAAATTTTAAATTATTTCTTATAAAAGTAATCACACCACCGTGCTTATTGTTAACGCGTGTGAATCGAGAGCCCAAAGAGAAATTATTTATATTAATTACCTCGTCTGAGGGATTTAACCAATGCTCACTGAAGTTGATTACGTCGTAAACATTTACACTATCACTACTTAAGAACATTTCTATGTCGGTAACTTTGTTTCTTATCGATTGAATGTTTAGATGTAATACGGTAATATAATTACTCTTGTCACAAATTTTTTTCGTAGCAGTTAGGCTATTTTCCGGTTCACATGGGGTTTGCGGAAAAAACGAATTAAAGTAATTCAACCTCCCTTTTTAAGAAAATAGTCACAATTTTCTGCTAGAGTCAATATAGAGCGTTCAAATCAACGAATTAAATTATTTAAAATTTTAATGATGATAAATTTTTATGAGTTTTATTTAATTCAGTTTTTTTTGTACATTTAAAAATCGAACATTCATAATTTTTTCTTAAAAAACTTTTTAATTGTTTGAGATTAATTAATCCAACACATTTTAATGTTAAAAGCAAACTTTAAGGAAATAATTGCTAAAAATACATTTGTCATCGTAAAAGTATCTGCTCATTATTAATATTTTATTAGAAAGATAATTAATATTTTTAAATTAGACATTAATGTTCTTATAAATATTTTAAATTAATAATTTTTCCTTTAGATTTTTTGAAATGTATGTTGTCGATTATAGAAATAATGTATAATAATAATTACTTTTATTTCAATTAGTTTAATATGTATATACATACCTAATATTTATGAACATGTTTTGAAATTCTTACAAGCAAAATCTAACATTTTATCAAAATAAATATGTTGCAATTTATTTAAAAATTCTTTTAAAAAAACCTCATCCATATTGACTTCCACATCCAAAAAGGTATTATCCTTGCTACAAAAAACAAAAAAATTAGCAGCGTTCACATTGATAATAGCCATCCCCAATTGGATTTGAACATAATAAGGATGTTTTTTTAAGTTGGTTTGCCATCTACCAACGCAAGGAACCTACAATATGGTATAATATTATTTGCTCCTTCTTCTTGTCCTAAAATTAAAAATATTATATTTTTTATATAAATTCCAAAACTATTACAGACCCTTCACAATGCATTTAATCTCTAATAGTCGTCTGGGTATTCCATCCTCGACTATAATCCCATCAGGGGAATATACCAACCACGGATGCATTTTGCTAATATTAATTAGGCCTGCTTCTTCTATTATGCAATTGTTTTGCTTTTTGTAAGCTTCACGAGCAACAGATTCGAAAGCAATTCCGTATTGCATATTTTTATTGCAGTAGCTTTTTGGCCAAAAATATTTTAAGGCAGTACTTTCCCAGTCGCCTTTGGAATATGTAAATAGCGAATAACACATTGACCCAGTTATCCGGAATTGCCTTTCCTGCCTTCAAATATTTTTGTCCTCTTTAGAATTTTTACAAATTGTAAGTTCTGTGCAAGTAACTATTATTTTGTTATAAAATTCCATGCAGCTGGCACTCATTTTGGGCTCTTCTAAATCCGGTAAAACTGGTGATTCATAATTTTCAAACAGTTTTTGAAGAAAATTATTTGATTTTCTTTGGGGCGAACAAATTATTTTTTCAACTGAAAAAGAATTTCGACAAGCAGTAAAAGAATGACAAAATTGTAGATTATTAAAGTAAACAAACCAAAAGAAATATTGCAAATTACCAATGTTTTGAAAGCTCTGAATTTGGGCTAACTTTTAAAAACATATTGAAAAATGTTCCCTTTGGGTACTCCATTTTATTGACCTGTTCCATTGTAAAACCTTCTCAGGAATCGATGGAGTTACTTTTGGAGTAATTCTGTAGAATTGGCTCTTTTTGTACCGACCAGCGACACTTTTTGTCCGTGACAGACATGATTTCAAACGATTCCATACCATTCCTAAAACAGAACACAAAACAAAAGCAGAAAAAAGAAAAAAACTAAATGAATAAAATGTTTTGTATCATGAATTACTATCCCATGATTGAGGCAATCATGGGATAGTAATTGATGAACATTGAACATTTTTCAATATGTTTTTAGAAGTTAGCCCAAATTCAGAGCTTTCAAAACATTGGTAATTTACTTGAATATTTCTTTTGGTTTGTTTACTTTAATAATCTACAGTGATACTACCCCCGATTGTAAAAGTAAGATGTTAGTTTGAAAGGGAGACTTTAATAATTTCTGAATTGATACATTCAGAAACCAACCGAGGATAATACGACATATTTAAATTGAGTGGGTTCGCTGGGATTACGGTTATTGATACAAACTCAAACACTTAATTTTAACATAACACTTAAAACTATTTATTTACAAAATTAAACATACAAGAAATAAAACATTTTGGACTTACCCAAAACGATTACAAACACCACTAACATTAACAAACACTGTATAAATCGAACTAATTGCTCTGACTCTTCAATTATCTTCTCATTCTTCTGATTGACCTAATCCCTTAAAATTTCAGCCCTTTTATTACTTAAGCCCAACCCAAAAACGCGTCATACCACTAGTACCACTAGGAGCTTTACTTAAGTATTTTTGACAACCAATGACAACAAAACTTTAAAAATATTAGAAGCTCCTTTTTCTAACTGAATTAGAACGACCCTCGCAAGGTTTGAAATTTATTAGTTTAACTCTGGATGTTTTAATGCACCCATAATGTTATCCACATGTTCCAAAATATTACTAATTTATTACTACTCTTTAAGCAACACTATTTTAGAATTAAGTGTATTTGAGTTCTTTACTACTTCCAAAAATATTGAATTACCGAAAATAAATGTCTCCCGGTCAGATTTAACATTAAGAACTTGCGAGAACCTTTCTACTAACTTACAATCTTTAACGAAATTGATTTACTAAATAAACTTTGATTAAATTTTGAAAAACCCCAAATAATTACAAGTCGCTAATTTAAGGATGCTCACACTACAATTTTGACATTGCAAATATTTATCCATATAGCAGGACCGGCCAGCAAACAGGAATCCCAACCAAACTGACTTTCCCATTTTAACTGCACAAAATCACAACAGATTCACAAACCGGCACTTTAAACAGATTATGTTGTTTTGCACTGCCCTACGACTGACGTCATCGTAAATGTGATTGCCTATTTCTGCTTCGCGGGAAAAATTAATTTGAATAGCCAATTGGCGATTCTAGCTAAGCGATCTCCCTCTTGCGGCATAGCGCGGAACTGTGAAATGACGTCACGTCCGTGATAATGGGGTCTTACAGGCCTTGAAAAAACAGAGAGGGAATGGTCTCACATGCCCATCTCTCTCTGCGTTGCCAACCCCCAAAAAATAAATAAATAATAAGAAAATATTGCTTATTTCTGTATTTCAAACATACTAAAAATAATTAAATAAATTATTAAACAATTTCTTATTGTTTTACAAATTTTATTTGCTTTAGATATTATTTTCGTATCACCTAAAATTACACAACCTAGAAATTTTACGCGATGCGAAAATAATATTTAAAGCAAATAAAATTCGTAAAACAATAAGATATTGTTTAATAATTTATTTAATTATTTTTAGTATGTTTGAAATACAGAAATAAGCAATATTTTCTGTTGTTTATTGTTTTGATTTACATAACCTTTTACAATCGGGGGTAGTTCACATTTGGTGTCAGGTGTGGGGTAGTTTCAAATTAAAATGATAAGAGTTGTGGGGTCGTTCAAAATTAAAATGATGAGAGTTATAGGGTTATTTAAAATTAAAATTATAAGAGTTGTGGGGCTGTTTAAAATCAAAATGAGTAGGTATTGTGGGATCATTATTACTTAAATGAGAATGTTATGGGATGTCAAAATAAAAATGATAGAGTTGTGGGGGTAATTTAATCTATTTTCTCCTCCATTGCGTACATTAGGTGAAAATTTTAAATTTGTAAATTGTAAGCAAAGGCAGGATGAGTCAGTGCGGGATTACGCGACGCGGCTTAAGACAATCGTACGCGAGGTGCAACCGGAAACTCAAGATAAAAATGAGGTGAAATACGCATTGAAAAGGCTGGGAGAAGATTTAAGGACGCAGTTTTTGTTAGGATTGAAAAATCCTATACAACCAAGGACCATGTCTGCGGTTCCTGACACATTTAAGGAAGCAATAACTATTGCCGAACGTGAGGAATTGATTGAAGTGATGACCGGCAATAAAGATCCAGTCAAGCGGGGTGGCGTATTTTTAAATGAAGAAAGTCACCAAAACAACGCAGCAGGACGTCGAGTCTAGTGGTCACCAGATGTTGAAAAAAGGGTCAACACTACATCCAGCGCCAGAAATAATTCCAGGAATGGTTGGTCTAATTCACCACGTCGATGGAATGATCTAGGACCTAGGAGAAACACTCAACAATGGGGCAATCGTAATCAAGGAAACACCGGAAACAATGGAGCATATAGGCAGCGACCCACCACGTCGTCAGCTGGATCCAGTGGTCAAAACAACCGAAATATTATTTGTTTCCATTGCAAAAAAGTTGGGCATATGAAAAGGGATTGCAGAGCGTTAAATTGTTTTAATTGTGGTAAGCAAGGTCATTTCGCCAGCAATTGTTTAAACGCGCAAGGCACTTTGCAAGAGCGCGGGCCGCCAGTGCCTCTCGATACTGGAACGCGCAGAAAAGACGGGCGACACCAGGGTGGTTCGCCGAACGCAGGTGTAAGCCAAGGGAACTCCTCGTTCCCTCGTTAAGTCATAATGGGGATGATGACAGTAAGCCCGCAAGAAATAAGTTAATAGTTTTTATAAATGGTATATTAAGAACGATTTTAGTGGATTCGGGGGCTACTGTATCTTTAATTAAATCACATATTTTAGAAGAGGATAGTTATAAACATAAGTATTTAAATGAGCGATGTAATAAGTTATCGTCAGCCAGTGGACATGAATTACGCACGGAAGGATCAATTAAGTTACATATTAAATTTCTAGAAAATTTACAATGTTGCAGTGAATTTGCAATTGTAAAAGGGTTAAGAGTTAACGCAGATGCAATTATTGGCATGGATTTTTTGGCGGAAAATAAGTTAATTACGGATTGGGGTAAAGGTGTATCACATTTTAATGGAAGTAAGTTGTACATGAAAAGTGATGAGGAACTCGCTACTTATAATGAAGCAATGATCTCCACATTTATGGGCGGTAGTAAGTTTTCGGACGATGTCAATCTGGAATCCCAGGATGCTCAACCTGTGGCCACAGGTACGAGAGGTTCCAAGGATGAAGATTACGAGCGTCAACCGCAACCGAACCAAGCCAGATGTGTGGAAGCAAGAGGTCAAGTGCCAGTGGAAGTTAGAAATAAAAGTAAGGGCAGAAAACGAATTAAAAGAAAGTTGCGTACTCAAGAAGGTTTGGAAAGTAATGTTACAAGTGAAATTTTAAAAGAGGTTAATGAATTGGTTAGAGATGAAGCAGGCGCTGAAAGCGTTGTAAGCAAAGTTAAGGAAGTAAGGGTTTATGAAGGGACTACGACAGGTGCAAGCAGAGTGGGTTTATTGAATGAAATTCGCCAACATCATGAAGAACTAAGTCTGATCAACTCGGTTCATTTGATGGAAAAACTGTGTATACCACCAAGGTGTGAAGTAGTTGTAATGGCTAGAGTCTCACGGAAACTACCTGAAGCGCCATACGTAATTATTAGTCCTAGTAATGATTTACCAAGTGAAGTAATGCTAGCGAAAGTTGTTTGTAATAATAGAAGGCAGGTACCTATGAGAATTATTAATGTTTCTGATGAAATACAGAGTTTAGGAAAAGATGTTCAGTTGGGATTTGTATGTGAAGTTTCGAAAGTGCACAGTGAAGAAAATGTAAGTGATTTTGGAAGTAAAGTTATGATTAATAGTGTTGATAGAAGAAGAGTAGCGCATAATGATAGAAATGTTGTTGGTAAAATTTTTAATCAATTAGATTTGAGTGAGGTAAATGGTGAAAGGAAGGAAATCCTTTACAACTTAATTGAAGAGTTCGCAGATATTTTTAAGGTGGATGATGAACCATTTACATGAACAACGAAGGTACGACATAGAATTATCACCGAGGATAATTCTTTACCTGTAGTAAAAAGACCTTATAAAATTCCCCAGGCAAAACGAGAAAAATTAGACGTGAACCTGAAATACGCGAGTGTATAGATTATCGTGGGTTTAATGCAATTACCAAACCAGACTTTTTCCCTTTGCCGCATTTAAGTGATACGATTGACCAGTTAACGGGTAGCAAATTATTCTCAGTAATGGACTTAGCATCTGGTTATTTTCAAGTGGAAGTGCAACCGGAAGATAGATAAAAGACGTATGGGTTTCGGCTACGTAATGCACCTGCTACTTGGCAAAGACTAATGTATGCGAGTAGTGGATATTTACCGGTTCTGGATCATCCACAATCCACAATTTGGAAGCCCCGCCTCCCATGTAAAGTCCCCATAAGGAGTGTGACGCCCACCCCCCACCTAAATCCCTCCCACCTGAGCTCTGATTGGTCGATTCTCCCCTCCTTCCTGACGTCTGATTGTTCCTGCCCCACCTTAGCTCCTCCTTCTTGAGCTCCTATTGGTCCTCCAGTTGCCCCACTCTAATTTTATTGGACGGCGGCCATTTTCCTAATTATTGCCCCACCCCAAGTACGCTGATTGGTTACCTGCTTAAGTAAGTGCTGCCATCTGCGAATCGGTAGCTTAAGTTACTGATTCTAGTGGCGCCATCTGAAGTTTGCGGCAAAGCGCCAAAGCTTAAAAAAAACACTCGCCACCGTGAATCGAAGCCACAGTCTTTGTTTTGCGTTTTTTAATTCCAACGACTTAGCGGTTGTGACCACCAAGCAGTTATCATTTCTTTAGTTAGAAATGTAATATATATCGTATTTTACCTGAGACATTGGTATGTGGGGTGATTAAACTCATCAAGGATGTGTGTAATTTACTTTTATTAAATATTTACGCAATAATTATCTTAAAATTTGGTAAAAACCCAAAAATTATTATACGTAGAGCCAGATTATCATATTGGTTGTATATTAGAACTTTGGTGATTGAAATTACGTTAATATGCAGAGGAAGCAAATTTATTTTCATTTTTGAATTATTTAAACTTATACAATAAAATGCATCCATTTCAAAATAATGTAAACGTAGGTAGTGTATAAAAAATAACTTGCAATGTTTTGAAGTGCTGAGGTATTTAATATCTTAATCAGCATAAAATATTTCATTGAACTTTGCAGCCATGTGTAAACTGCGTATATCTCAGAATGATGTAAGAAAATCAATATTTTTTTTAATAATTTGTAATGTTAAATACATATTATAATTAATTGGGACATAATATAAAATATTAAAAATACTTCATTCCAATAATTGGGAATTATTTAACAAGAGTATGCAATGGAATTTTTATTATTTACTAAATTTTTATTTTTATGTGACATGTGTATGAGTGAAATGGAATGGTGTTTAAATTGCAATCTTGCAAAAAATCAGTATAAATATTGAACATTTACTATGCAGAAAATAGTTCCAATTTGTATCGTGCAACGGCAGCCAAAAAGCAACAGTCAGCAAAATGTTCAAGAAGAATTCAAAAGTGTCGAAAAAGATGTCCAACTTCAATACATACTACAAACCGAGACCCTCTACCTCCAATGCAGAAGAACGGAAGCTCAAGATTTGCGAACCATCCTCATTCCTCCAGGACGATTGGCAGTTAACACCATCCCAGCTGCAAAAAATTGATGCCGATGTAGAAAAAGCGTTCCCATCACCACAGCTCAACAAACCCAAGTCCGGTGATTATGGGATCAAATACGAAACTAGGAGGCTGTTATTTGAGGAAGTCTACCCACTTAACATCTGAGGATCGAAGGTGATTAGATTTGGAGTGGATCCCTTCAACAGCTTCCAGCCAGTTGTTTTGATATCGAAAACTGGGTACGAAAATGATGTTCGGTTCAATCGAAGCACCTTTAACGAATTATTATTCTTCGTGCCGAACATGATAAATACCATGAACAGTAAGGGGGAAGATGTTATCAACCTCACCGAGTACGTGGTGAACATCCAGAGCAACTGGGCCCAGCTTAAGAGGATTGACGTGGACGAGAAAATAGCTTTCTATCTGGGGGTGCAGTCGCTCCAAAACCTGCAAGACATGGTCCTATTTTATCTGGAGAGGTTCAACATTGTGGGAGTCCGAAATTGGCAGCCCTTCGAAGATTTCCTCCACCAAGTATACAGCAGGGTCCTGAATGATAATCGGTTTGAGGTCCAGAATTCTGATATTTTAGCACAAATCAATGATGATAAAAATGAGGATATTCGACCATTTTTGTGCGAGGTGTATATTAAGTTTAATTCATTTTTAAAGAAAAAAATTGAGGATCTCTTAAATTTAAATTTGCACACAAATCGTTTGTATTAAATATGTTTATTTTATTTTAAGGTTTAATTTTTATATTTAATTTTGATGTCTTATTTTTTATATCTTTTATAAATAAATGCATATTTAAATTTTATTTTTTTTTATTTTTAAATTTATTTATCCTAATTTACAAACTAAAATTAAATTAAACATGGCAAGTAAACATTTTTTATCATAATAAATTATTTAAATTTAATAACATTAAAAGTAAGTTAATAAATCGTGCTTGGTTCCAAGAAAACAAGTTCAACACTACAAAACATTATTTTTGCTAATCCAGCTATTATGAGTTTTATCAAGCCCGAGCCACTTGACAAACACTTTATCATTCTTTTTTCTAATAATTTTTTCAACGAGATATGCATCTTCGTGTTTAACTTTTTGTAATTCCTCCGAGTAAAATGCTCCTTTTATGGGTTGGCCCTGCATATCCTCTAATAAATACGTTATTGGATTGGTTATATTCATTTTTTTTACACGAAATATCTCAGTGGTCCAGTTTACCAAATAACTTTTGTCGAAAACCGCTTTTTGCTTGCTAATTCTTACGACATCACCAACATTTAGTTTACCACGTCCGGCTATTTTTATATGAGAATAAACTGTATTTAATAAAATATATTCATTTATCTTTGAAACGTCAGCAGGTTTCATTTTTATTGTTGTGTGTTTAGTATTATTGTAAGATTCGATAATTTTTTCCAGAACATCACACCACTTATACTTTCCAGCTAAACTGAAGTGTTTGTAAATTTTTTCCTTTAATGTGCGAATAACACGTTCAGCAATAGACGCCTTCATGATGCTAAATGTTGAATAATGATTTATTCCGTTGATTTTCATAAGTTTTGAAAAGTTTTTATTGTAAAATTCTTTGCCTTGATCTGTCTGCAAATTTGAAGGTTTTCTCCCCATTTTAAATATTGCTATCATCGCGTTTGTTATGGTGGATCCACTTTTATCTTTTACAGGAACAGCCCATAAGTATTTAGAAAAACAATCAATAACAACCAAAATATACTTGAATCCTTTATTTTCCCGTGCGTAAAATTGAAATTCAGCTAAATCCGCTTGCCATAAATCATCAATGCCCTTTATAATAGTTCTTCGTCTTTGAAATTTTTTTCTAGCTGGTTTATGAAGTTCATTTACAATATCTTGCTTTACGTCGTTCATTTTTCTTGATATAAATATTGATTGTGAATGTACGATTTAATTTCTGCTATACTCTTATCGATTTTTGAATCCATCTCATAGAGAAGTTTATTTGAAACTGAGTCGAGAGTTTTCTCTAAATTTGCTATAAGCTGATTAGTTTTCATCTCAGAACTAGAAATCTTCTTACTCATGGACTTATTAACATCTTTTAACATATTGTTTATATTTTCATTATGCTCATTTTTTAAATTGGTTTTTAAGTTATTTATTTTTTTTATTATTTCTAATTCTAAATCATCAACGAATTTCTTATTTACTGCATCCATTGAATCGATTGGTGTTGATAGTTCTGTTAATCGTCTGTTTTCAAGATTAAAATTCCCATCTCTGGTAAACAAAAAGCCTGGACCTGGAGGACCAGGTTTTATCGAATTGATATTTTTTAAGTGACGTCCAAATTTATCGACGCTCATGATGTCAATCATAAATGATAACTGGATATTTTTGATTTAGCACACCTATTTATGTGAATTATAAAATTAAATTTGCCTCTCTAAGTTCTTCCTCAATTCTAATAATTTCGTTTTCATGAGAATTATTGCCCACCCCTCTTGACGCATGTAATAAACACAATCGATCTACAAGCTCATTAGGGTCGTCCCAGTAAACATATTCCAATGGTTTTTGTGTTAATTTCAAAAAGCCGGTTCCAATTCTATTTCGTGATGCTCTTGTTGTAGGACCGATGTAAGTCCGAAATCGGTTTCGAAGAGTTTGTTCGACAAATAAAGGTCTTATTATATTTTGATATTTGTAAGACTTTGAACCTTTAATTTGCTGACTTGGATCACCGTTTCTTCTCAGTGCAGAACCCTTTTCCAATATTTCCTTATATGCTTCTTTATCATTATTATTAAATCCCTCAGGATCTTTCTTAAATAAAAGTTCATAAAGACCTGGGGTTCCTTTGTAGATCTTCTTTTCAATAATCAAATCTGCACCATTTAACACAATGTTAGATTTTCCAATTTGCCATTTTTCCGTAAGTGGGTTATATATAATGCCATAGGTAGTATCATATTCATCTTGTGTATCTTTCATTAAACCATTAATGTACTGCTTCGGAAGTTCATCAAATTGTTCTAAAAACTGATCATAAACTTCAGGTCTTACATCTTCAAGATATGATTGATAGAATTGTCTCTCTTCCTCAAATACATAATCATCCAAGTCATCATGTACCACATCCTCATATACAGTATCTGTCAATTTTGGTGTTTTAACAGGTGCATTATATTTGTTAGAAGTAGCTTTTCGTTTATAATTTCTTGATGATTCATCATTATTCGCTTCCAATTTTTCTTCTTTTGGTTCCTCTTTCGGATCCTCCTTCGGTTCAGCTTTAACTGAAATTTTATCTGACTGCTGTAAAATTCTTTTTAATGGCTCTAAGATTGGCTTATAAGATTTAGCCAGTTGCTCTTCTGCATCAGATCGTCCTAATTTTAAGGCAAGGACCTTTTTCCTAATGTCGCTTTGAATTTTAATTAAACTTTTCTTAACCTCAACGCCTTTCTTATTCATTTTAGCAAGATATTGTCAATATTATATAAATAGGTGTACGACCTTGAACAGGTTTTATCAGCTTTTATCAGGTTTTGAACAGGTTTTATCAGGTCTACGTATGACTTGTTTCGATAAAGGATTAATTGTTACTAACAAGTTTTGTAAAAAATCTGTCTAAATATTTTCTATATCTTCCTTTGTTAACATCACTCTCCTTATCAATTACAAAAAATCCGAACTTCTCGTTCCAACATTGCGAGCATAATTCCTTAAATTCTTCAAATTTCATATCACCACCCACGTGATCATTATAAACATGCTTTAAATTCAAATCATCTTGCTTAAATAATATGATGAAATTTGCGTTGTCTCTGATAAGATGCTTAGGTATGCGGGTATAAGTTTGGCACAAATAAAACGAATCGAGACTTTTATGACGACCCATAGAAAAAAAATCTCTCATCTTCTGTTGATTTTCACAGGCCACATCATCAAAAATAAAAATCGAATTTTCTTTGGCATCATTTATGTTAATAATTTCGGTATTCTCCGAATAAGGAAAAAATCCAATTTCGGGCAAGGAGCACATAACCTCTTTAAGTAACTGGTATTTGGGCTGGTACAATGACTTTGAATACATGTATATATTTTTAAACTTTAAACCATTTGGATCAAAGATTAAACTAAGTATAACATTCGTTTTTCCACAATTCGAGGGACCACATATTATTGCTCGAATCGAGTTTGGTAATAAATTGCCATGTTTCTTCTTCACTTTATTTAATCCTTGACCCACATACTCATCTAAGTTTATCACCGCCAGGGTATCTTTTTGTTTTACAGTTTCCATCGTACTAACAAATTTTAGTATCGACATATCTATATATAATGATTGTTTCTTAAAAAAATCTTTCAAATGGCTTCACACGTTGGAAGAGGAATCATCAACACGCTAATAAATAAATTACCGATTGAGTTGCATATTCCCGGGTATCAGTATTGCGGACCTGGTACAAAATTGGAGGAAAGATTAAATCGACAAGACCTCGGCATAAATCCTTTGGACGCGGCTTGTAAACAACACGATATTTCCTATTCTCAAAACATGGATTTGGGTGAGCATCATAAGGCAGATAAAGTTCTAGAAAAGGCTGCATGGCAGAGATTTAAATCAAAAGATGCAAAATTTGGTGAAAAAGCGAGTGCCTTGGCTGTAGCATCGGCTATGAAAGTAAAACGAAAATTGGGTATGGGTATGGGTATAAGATCCTGTAACAAAAATGCCAAAAATCGTTCTTTTACTGGTGGTGTTGTAAAAAAAGCAAAATATGCAATTAAAGGACTCAAGCATAAAAACAATAAAAGTAAGCAAACACAAGTCTTATTAAAGGAGGGGACCAATATTGCTGTACGCGATGTGGGTGGAAGAAAGAAGATAAAAACTCCGCGCATTATTCCGATACCCAAAACCGGAGGAGTTTTGCCGCTTATCCCCATTTTCGCTGGACTTAGTGCATTGGGAAGTTTGGCTGGAGGTACAGCAGCAATTGCTAAAGCAGTTTCGGATACGAAAACGGCCTCAAAAAAACTTCAAGAAGCGGAACGCCATAATAAAACAATGGAAGCAATAGCCTTGGGGAAAAAAGGAACAGGGCTCTACTTAAAGCCATATCGAAAGGGATTTGGAATTTGTCTTCGTAATTCAAAAAACTTTTAAGTCAGCTACCCCGCAGAGCACTTAGTGATGTGGACATTTTGAAATTTAATAAACAATATAAGATTAAATTCTTTAGAGGTGTTTTTATGCGAGATAAATTACCGAATAAACCATTTTTTAGAGAAAGTGGAATTGTGAATTTGGATAATTACTCGGGACCCGGAACCCATTGGGTAGCATACAGAAAGCAAGGCAATATTGTTAAATATTTTGACAGTTTTGGTAACTTACCACCACCTAAAGAAATTCAAAATTATTTTGGGGGTAGCGAAATAATGTATAATCACGATAGATATCAGAAATTTAATACGTATAATTGCGGTCATTTATGTATCGAATTTTTATTATAAATAAAGTATTTTTAACAATGTCCTTTTAGTCATGTCTCGTACTTTCACCCTAACAGGTAACACGTCTGTTTTAAGTAGAAACTATTACCCACCAATTGAGCTGAATTCTGCCGAATATTGTTTGGGGCTTATTGCATTTCATACGTTCAATACGATACCTAACATAGAAGAAGGTTGTAATAAATTTTATTTTGGATCGTCATCAATTACAATCCCAACTGGTTCCTACGAAATAACTGATATAGAAAAATATTTGCGACGACATTTAATTTTGCCCGCTGATGCCCAAAACGCTGCAGATCCGGACAAGTCGTTTAGCCTAAAACCGAATAATAATACTTTACAGTGCGAATTATTTAGTACATATGACGTGGATTTTCAACCAGCAGATTCGATAGGAAGACTATTGGGATTTTCGGGTAAACAAATTCTTCAAGCCAACAAATTGCACGTTTCTGATCAACCGGTCGAAATAATTAAAGTTTCAAGTGTGAGAATTGAATGTAATATTATTTCGGGCTCATATTACGATGATAAATCGGGTCATACGCTGCGTGAATTTTTTCCTTCGGTAGATCCCGGATTTGCCATAAATATTGAACCTAATAATATCTCATATTTATCAGTAAATACGAAAACCATTGATAATATAACAATTAGACTTTTGGACCAAAACGGAGAGCTGGTTAACTTTAGGAACGAAAAAATCATTGTTCGTCTTGAATTAATTGAACGGTCTAAGATAAAATAATGGGGATAGTATTTTTCCATGAAGAAGAGCATAAAACGCTGACAGAAGAGTCTGCAACAGCCAGTAAGAAAAAAATCATCAAACGGTTAACACTAAAAAGTATAAATTTGTTAAAAGCTCTCGGCTATCATGTCAAAACTTAAAATATTTAACGATATTTCTTTTGATGAGACAATCGTAAAAGATTTATATCACACATACTTGCCCAGGACGCAAAATTTTGAAAATAATGATGAAATAAGAATATTAATTCAAAATCAAGACTTGTACACTTTACCATGTGAGAGTTACATTTACCTCGAGGGAATAATAAAAAAACCGACACCTGAAGCAGGACAAACTTTGGACTTTAAATTAATAAATAATTCGTATTTGTTTTTATTTTAAGAAATTAGATATGAACTAAATGGGGTGGAGGTTGACAAAATTAGAGATCCTGGGATTACATCAACGATGAAAGGTTACGTTTCCTTCGGGGAAAGAGAATCTAAAGTGTTAAATTTGGCCGGATGGTGTCCACATATGGAAAATCATTTTCAACAAAAAGACTCATTTTTTGCTTGCATTCCCTTAAAAATGATTATGGGGTTTGGTGAGGATTATAAAAAAATAATCATCAATGCGAAACAAGAATTGGTATTACTTCGTTCTAGGACGGACTTAAACGCTTACAAAGGATCTGAAAACTTTAAATTTCAAATAAATAAATTAGAATGGCGAATTCCCCACGTTATGATAAATGATGAGGTGAAACTTCAGATGCTTGAAAAAGTTAATATGGATGTTTCAATAAAAATTCCCTTCCGAAAGTGGCAGTTGTTGGAACTTCCGGGACTAAAAAATACCAAAAAAGAAATATGGAGTGTGAAAACTTCAACAAACATGGAAAAGCCCCGTTACGTCATCCTCGGTTTTCAAAATAATAAAAAGGATACCGCCAATAAAAATATGTCTCAATTTGATCATGTGAATATCGAAAACATTAAAGTTTACCTAAATTCAGAGTGCTACCCGTATGATAACATGAAACAAAATATGGATTTGGATAATTATGCCCTAACGTACTACATGTACTCCCAATTTCAATCTAGTTACTATGCACGAGCAACAAATGAACCTCTTTTTAATTATAGCCAATTCAAAGGTCATATGCTTTTTGTCTTTGATTATTCTAAGCAAAAGGAAAGTTTAAAATCTTCGACTGTTGATCTAAAAATAGAGATGGAGACAACTGCATCATTTAATGAAAATATAAGAGCATATTGCCTCATTTTGAGTGTTGCAGTAGTTGAGTACACACCTCTTTCCGGAATTGTGCGAATTATACACTAAAATGGCTAAACCTAATTTAATCATAGTTGACATTCAAGCCTTTACAATAAATGGTAAATTTGTTCCTAAAGAAATGTCAGTTTCCAAAAATGGTGTGGATGTCGACACTTTTCTTTTTAAACCGGAAAAACCATATTTTGCTTTAAACAAAGAAGATAGGAAACTGGTTACCTGGCTCGAAAATAATCATCATTGTCTAAAATATAGCACAGGATTTATTAAAACTAAAGAAATTAAAAATATATTGGATAGTTACACAGATAGTTTTCAAGATATTTTTTTATGTAAAAGGCCACCAAAAGAAGAATTTTTTAATGAGATTTACCCGAAACAGTATAATAAATTTAGAAGAGGAAAAAATTTGTGAAGTTTTAGTTGATAGTAAACATAATTGTGTAAATCATTTAAAATATATTTGTATATGTAGTAAATCAAATCTTACAAAACTATGCAACTGTTTACATATTTATAATAAATAAAACATCTATTTATAAGTATATAATAGTTTTTTGTTTAATTGAAAATTACCTGTTTTTTTTTGCAAATAATTAATATGAATCACTCAGTATGTCAGTAAATGCTGATCTTTAATAATGTGTAAAATGCAATTTTGCAATTTAACATTTTAATAAAATGTTCATACTAACAATATTGCTGATCATTTCAATATTGCGTTGAGCGAAGAACAAAGTGCTTTTTAACAATTTTTAGATATATCTTAAGACTGACGTATTACTTTTGGCTGACATATTTGAAAATTTTAGATTAATTTGTATGAATACATATGACTTAGATCCAGCTCATTATTATACTGCTCCTGGGCTTAGTTGGGATGCTATGCTTAAATATAGTGATGTAGAATTGGAATTAATAACTGATTTAGACATGTATCAAATGATAAAGAAAGGTTTAAGAGGGGGTATTTGCCAGTGCAGCCTACGTCATGCGAAGGCGAATAATAAATACATGTCTAAATTTGATCCTCAAAAAACATCATCATATTTAGCATACATTGACGCTAACAATTTATACGGGTGGGCAATGTCTCAATACTTACCTATTGGGGGCTTTAAATGGCTATCTGGAGGTGAGATTGACGTTTTAGATATTTCAAATATTTCTGATGATTCGCCAATTGGATACTTTTTCGAAGTCGATATTGAGTACCCAAGAGAATTACATAATAAACACTGTGAGCTGCCATTTTTGGCTGAAAATATTTCGCCTCCAAATTCTAAATTTAACACCAAAAAGCTTAGTGTAAATTTATATGATAAAGAAAAGTATGTAATTCATTATAGAAATTTAAAACAAGCTTTATTTCATGGCCTAAAAATTAAAAAAATACATAGGGTTTTATGTTTTAAACAAAATAATTGGTTAAAGAAATATATTGATTTGAATACCAGCTTAAGACAAAATTCTAAAAATGACTTTGATAAAGATTTTTATAAATTAATGAATAACAGCATATTTGGGAAAACTCTAGAGAATGTTGATAAAAGAAGAGATATTCAATTGGTAAATCATTGGAAAGATTTTGAAAAGCGTAAAGGAGCTGAAAGTATGATTGCCAAACTTAATTTTAAAAGTGCAACCATATTTTCAGAAAACTTTGCTGCCATACATTTAGAAAAACTTAAAGTAATTTATAATAAACCCATTTATGTGGGATTTTCGGTGTTAGAAACTTCAAAATTTTTAATGTATGATTTTTATTATAATTTTATTAAAATTAAGTATGAAAATAGAGTTAAGCTTTGTTATATGGATACAAACAGCTTTATTTTATATATTGAGACAGAAGATTTTTATATGGACATAAAGCATAACAATGAGATGTTTGATACTTCAAATTTTGATTTAAGTAATCCCTACGAAATACCACTAATTAATAAAGCAGTATTGGGTTTAATGAAGGATGAAAATTGTGGGAAGATAATGTTTGAATTTGTTGGATTACGTCCCAAAATGTATGCATTTGATGTAGTAGGTGAGTGGACTAAAAAAGTGAAAGGTATAAAAACGTCTGTTGTTAAAAATGAAATAACAGAAAATGATTTTAAAAAAACACTATTTCATCCTCAAAATATTAAAATTTATAAGAAACAAAATTTATTCAAAT